>JARQOD010000001.1:907212449-907258297 GCA_033576555.1 Oophaga sylvatica | reverse complement strand
AACCCATGAAGCGGGAAATTTTTTGCAAAAGAAGCCCAAACAAAAGAAAAATTGAAAAACAATTTTTCGGATATTTACATCTTAAAAAACATTTCAATTTTTTAAAATTTTTTTTTAAAGCTGGTTTTTCCGATTTTTGGACATAAAGCACTTTCTTCCCAAAAAAGTTTGGGGGAAAATGAGGGTGCGTCTTATAGTTGGAATATACTTACAAATACTGTGGTGGCAGCAAGAGTCGGGCGATTTTGCAGCGGTCCCGGTCCAACGCTGCCGGGCGATGACCACGCTCCTTTCCCAGACTGGTACAGCAGGTGCAACAAGTTTGGCGTTGGTGCTCTGTGGTGCGGGGGAGCTCCGGAATCATTCTGTGAAAGCCCTGAGTCCCTACACATCCATTGCTGTAATGCGGTGGCCTCCGAGAAAATGGCCTCCGGGGGCAGCACATGCTCTGATTGAGATCTTGGCGACGAGATCTCGTTGCCGAGATCTCAATCTGCTGCGATGCAGTGACCTCACGGAAAATGGCCACCTGGGGAAACGCATGCTCAGATTGAGATCTCAGCAACGAGATCTCGTCCCAAGATTTCATTGCCGAGATCTAAATCTGAGCATGCGCTGCCCCCGGTGGCCATTATCCTGGAGGCCACCGCATTGCAGCAATCGATATGTGGGGCCTCCGGGCTTTCACAAGATGACTTCGGAGACCGTCGCACCACCGCCGAACCTGCCACACCAGCCTGGGATGGGATTTCCCAAAGGCCACCGCACCTGCCGCACCAGCCTGGGATGCATATCTCCGGACAAACGAACACTCCTTGTGACCCCGCTCCACCAGCACTGCTGATCACCCCGGGTAAGGTGAATTCGGACTATAAGACGGACCCCTATTTGACACATTATTTGTTTTCCCTATTTTCCTTCTGAAAATTTGAGGTGCATCTTATGGTCCGGTGCATCTTATAGTCCAAAAAATACAGTATGAAGTATTCTATTTACTGAGATAATGACTTTTGGGTTTTCATTGGCTGTAAGCCATAATCATCAACATTAACAGAAATAAACACTTGAAACAGATCACACTGTTTGTTATGACTATACATAACATGTGAGTTTCACTTTTTGTATTGAAGAAATTAAATAAATTAATTTTTTGATGATATTCTAATTTTGTGAGAAGCACCTGTATATTCCAAACATGCTTTTAAGTAGCCTCTGACAAATATTTACCAATTTCTGGTAAGTTAATTTACCCCTTAACGACTGCCGATACGCCTTTTAACAGCGGTAGTTAAGGGTATTTAAACCACAGCGCCATGAATTCACGGTGCTGTGGAAAAAAGTATATAGCGCCCCACAGAGTCGCATTTTCTCCGGGGTCTCGGCTGCCGGGGGTAGCCGAGACCCCAGAGAACATAGTTTGGGTCGGTTTTTACCGACCCTGCTTTTGCGATAGCTGTTATTAACCGTAAAAAAAGCAGCGATTCTGCTTTCACTTTCTCTCTCCTCTGATGTGATTGCACATCAGAGGAGAGAGAAATAGGGTCCCTGATTCCCCCCGGTACCTCTCGGTGTCCCCGGACCTTCCTGCCTCTTCCGGTGGGTGCCGCCATCTTGGTTCAGGAAGAAAATGGCGGGCACATGCGCAGTGCACCCGCCGAATCTGCTGGCCGGATTCAGATTCATTCATTCATTGAAGGTACATTTTGATGACTGTGAAAACCCTATCACAGTGATCAAAATAAAAAAATAGTAAATACCCCCCCTTATCATCCCTTAGTTAGGGAAATATAATGAAATAAAGAAAATATATTTATTTTCATTTTTCCATTAGGGTTAGTGTTGTGAATGTGCTAGAAATGAATTCTGAGCAGAAGCTCCCTCTGGTGGTTACAAACAGTACTGAACTATTCAATGAAGATTGTGAAGATTGGCGATCAGGTGTTACTGACTGGTCTTATATAAGGGAGGTTTCCTCCCATCAGGGTTGCCGGTGATCAATTGTTCTGGTCTCATCTTTGATTCCTGTTCACTTTGAAGCTTGCTGTTTCGTGCCTGCATCTTCTGCTAACAGATAAGACATTTTCTTCTTTTAGTTTTTTGGTGCTTGCTTTTTGCATTTTGTCCTGCACTTCTGTGGGGGTCTGCCGGGTCCCCTCCTGGGGCTTGTGCTCCTCTCAGTTTAGTTCAGCCACTGTTATTTGTTCATTTGCCTTTTCCAGTTTTTTCAGTGGCTGCTGCTTAGTTTTGTTACACCAGAGAACTAATTTAGGTGGTATAGGTCGTGTGATCTCAGGTGTTTTTGCAATTAGTGTGTTGGTATTTTTTAGGGTTTTTTGGGATTGCAGTAAGTGTCCTTCCTATCCTTTTCTATCTAGGAAGTTTGGGCCCCAACGTTTGCTCATACTATTTTCTGTCTGTGTCTGTATTTCCTCTTGTCTAACCGCCATTACATGTTTGGAGGCTTTCTATTTCTTTGGGGATCTGCTACGGGGCAGATAGTTTTCCTCTTTCTGTCTTTAGGTGTAGTTAGCTTCTCAGGCTGTGACGAGGCGTCTAGGACCAACGTAGGTACGCTCCACGGCTGCCTTTAGTTGTGGTGGTTAGTCAGGGTACTGCAATCCAATAGATTCCAACCTCTCTGGTGTATTTCCTTTTTTGCCTGCTCTCCTCAGCTACCAAATCATAACAGGTTAGGGTTAGGGTTGGAATTAGGGTTAGGGTTAGAATTAGGGATAGGGTTAGAATTAGGGTTAGGGTTAGATTTAGGGTTGGAATTAGGGTTAGTGTTGGAATTAGGGTTAGGGTTGGAATTAGGGTTGGGATTAGGGTTAGGGTTGGGATTAGGGTTAGTGGTGTGTTGGGGGTTAGGGTTGGAGCATGAATTGAGGTGTTTTCACTATTTAGGCACATCAGGGGGTCTCCAAACACGACATGGCTCCACCATTGATTCCAGCCAATTTTGCGTTCAAAAAGTCAAATGGTGCTCCCTCCTATCCGAGCCCTGCCGTGCGCCCAAACAGTGGTTTACCCCAACATATGGGGCACCACATACTCAGGACAAATTGCACACCAATTTTGGGGTTCTAATTTCTCCTGTTGCCCTTGGAAAAATAAAAAATTGCGGGCTAAAAAATCATTTTTGAGGAAAAAAAATGATTTTTTATTTTCACGGCTTGCATTTATAAACTGTGAAGCACTTGGGGTTTCAAAGTGCTCACCACACATCTAGATAAGCTCCAAAATGGGTTCACTTGTGGGGAGTTTCTACTGTTTAGGCACATCAAGGGCTCTGCAAACACAACACGACGCCCACAGAACATGCCATCAAAGTCTGCATTCCAAAATGGCGCTCCTTCCCTTCCAAGCTCTCCCATGTGCCCAAACAGTGGTTCCCCCCACATATGGGGTATCAGCGTACTCAGGAAAAATTGCATAACAACTTTTGTTTTCTAATTTCTCCTGGTACCCATGTGAAAATAAAAAATCGCGGGCTAAAAAATCATTTTTGAGGAAAAAAATTATTTTTTATTTTCACGGCTCTACGTTATAAAACTTCTGTGAAGCACTTGGAGGTTCAAAGTGCTCACTACACATCTAGATAAGTTCCTTAAGTGGTCTAGTTTCCAAAATGAGGTCACTTGTTTGGGGTTTCCACTGTTTGAGCACATCATGGGCTCACCAAATGCGACATGGCATCCAGCCAATTCTGCGTTGAAAAAGTCAAGTGGCGCTCCTTCTCTTGCGAGCTCTGCCGTGCACCCAAAAAGTGGTTTACCCGTACATATGGGGTATAGGCATACTCGGGACAAATTGCACAATAAATTTGTGGTTCATTTTCTCTTTTAACACTTGTGAAAATAAAAAAAATTGGTTCTAAAATTTTTTGCAAAAAAAAGTTAAATGTTAATTTTTTCTTTCCACATTTCTTCAGTTCCTGTGAAGCATGTAAAGGGTTAATAAACTTCTTGAAGGTGGTTTTGAGAACCTTGAGGGGTACAGTTTTTAGAATGGTGTCACTTTTGGGTATTTTCTATCATATAGACCCTTCAAAGTGACTTCAAATGTGATGTGGTCCCTAAAAAAAAATGGTGTTGTAAAAATGAGAAATTGCTGGTCAACTTTTAACCCTCATAACTTCCTAACAAAAAAAAAATTGTTTCCAAAATTGTGCTGATGTAAAGTAGACATGTGGGAAATGTTATTTATTAAGAAATTTGTGTGACATATCTCTCTGATTTAAGGGCATAAAAATTTAAAGTTTGAAAATTGCTACATTTTCAAAATTTTCGCCATATTTCCATTTTTTTCATAAATATATGTAAGTCATATAAAAAAATATTTACCACTATCGTGAAGTACAATATGTCACGAAAAAACTTCTCAGAATCAGCTGGATTCGTTAAAGCGTTCCAGAGTTATAACCTCATAAAGTAACAGTGGTCAGAATTGTAAAAATTGGCCCGGACATTAAGCTGCAAATTGGCTCTGTCACTAAGGGGTTAATGCTGCAAACTGGCAAATGTAAGTGCACCCTTAGTTAAAGCAGTAGGAAAAAAGCATTGTGGCCTAACATTGATATCTTTTGGGTCCATCTGTGAGGTCTACCAGTAGATTACTCTTTACTATATGACCATGACTGCTCTCAGGTGTAACACCTCACTGTACAAAACAATGTGATCAAAGACTAGGCAGGCAGGCAGCATATGTGGCAGACTGCAGTGCATATAGCAAGAGGGTCCATTTCAATTCTGTCTGTTGCTGCTGCTGTTACAGATATTTCTAGACATAGCCTCAGGTATCATGGGCCAGGAATAATTTTTTTTGGGATCTTAATCCTGATTATTTGCTTAAAAAGCAATCCAGAGAAAACCGTTTTCCTGTTCGATTTGCTTGTTGGTACTGCAGAATACAGCCAGATCCTTTCCATATTACATGACTAAAAATGCATCTATTTAAAACTGCGGATCACATATAAGTGTGCTCAAAATTTTGCCATTTCTGGCCTCAATTTAAATTTTGTTGCAGTGTATTAGCGAAGTTATTGACACAAGTTTGTTGTTAAAAATAGTTACCTACAGGCCAGCTATTTTAGGTTATGTGCGCACATTGCGGATTTGCCTGGGGAAATTTCTGTGCGGGGATCTACATCACTTGGCAGAAAACGCAGTTGAAATTCTGCGCGTTTTTGATGCAGATTTGATGCGGATTTTCATGTGGATTTGTGTGCGTTTTTGTAAGCTAAATAAAGATATATTATTTAACGAAAAATAAAAGAATTGTGATGTCATTTCCTTGTTCAACCTCTTCTTTTTCATTCTCCATTGAAGACCATAATATAATTTCATACCATGTTCAAATTTATGTTTACATACACAAAAAAATGTGCAAATATGTATATATCTATATATACAGTATATGCAGTATATATGTATATATATAATACCAAGCCCGAGGTTTAGTAATGAACAGGTGTCAGCCAGATACCCTCATTAACAAAATGGTACATAGAGAGTTAAATAAAGACACACACACGCACACACGAAATCTGCGTGAAATGCAATATCTGCTTATTTTTCAAAATATTTTTTAAAACCAGCAGAGGGAAAGCTGACGGCTGAGGGCTGATGTTAATATTCTGAGAAGGAGCCAATAGTCATAAAGGTTCCCAGGCTATTAATATCAGCTCCCAGATGTTTGCTTAGCCTTTACTGGCTAGTTTACAGGGGAACCCCAGAAAAAATTGACATGGGTCCCCCCGTAAAATCAAACCAGCAAAGGCTAGGCAGACTGCTGCGGGCTGATATTAATAGCCTGGGAAGGGGCCATGGATATTGGCAACCCCCAGGCTAAAAACATCAGCTCTCAGTCACCCCAGAAATGGTGCATCTTATAGATGCGCCAATTCTGGCACTTAGCCTCGCTGTTCCCACTTGCCCTGTAGTGATGGCAAGTGGGGTAATATTTGTGGGGTTGATGTCACCTTTGTATTATCCGATGACATCAAGCCCATGGCTTAGTAATGGAGAGGCGTCTATAAGAAGCCTCTCCATTACTAATCCTATAGTTACATGGCAAAAAAGACAGAATAAAGTCCTTTATTTGAAATAATCACACAGACACCTTTATTGAATCTTAATTTACCATACTTACAGAACGCCTAATCCCCGACTCCCTCGTCTCCTGCAACAAAAATAAAATAATAAACAAACATATAATACTCCCTGCCCGACGTAGTCCATTTACCGAGTGTCCCATGGCGATCTCACATGTAGAACAGTCACATCGGGAGAAGTATTTCATTTTAAATAAAAAACACACTTTTCCTTTTTTATTTAAAAATAACAAACACAGCTATGCCTAACGCCCTTTCTATTAAAGCCGTGGCCTCCTGTAATAAAACAAAAATAGAAAACAACCATATCCCTCACCTGTCCGTCGTTCTGTCCCATACCTTAATCCATGTCTGAAAATATCCAGTTTTCAACTTGGACGGTGCCAAGATGCGACCATCCAGGCTGCGAACCACTCCATTACTAAGCTGTGGGCTTGATGTCACTGGACAATACAAAGGTGACATCAACCCCACAAATATGAACCTGTTGTGAATGGACTTGAAATGAGTTCTGAGCAGAGGCTCCCTCTGGTGGTTACAAGCGATACTGGACTGTCCAGTGAAGATTGTGAGGATTGGGAATCAGGTGTTACTGACTGGTCTTATATAAGGGAGTCACCTTCCCATCAGGGTTGCCGGTGATCAATTGTTCTGGTCTCAAATCCTTGATTCCTGTTTCCTTTGTAGCCTGCTGTGTCGTGTCTGCATCTCCTGCTAACAGATAAGACATTTTCTTCTTTTTCTTTTTGTGCTTGATTTTTGCATTTTGTCCTGCACTTCTGTGGGGGCCTTCAGGGTCCCCTCCGGGGACTTTTGCCCTCTCAGTTTAGTTCAGCCCTGATGTTTGTACATTTGCTTTTTCCAGTTTTTTCAGTGGCTGCTGTTTTGATTTTGTTACACCAGAGAACTAATTTAGGTGGTAGAGGTCGTGTGATCTCAGGTGTTTTTGAAATTAGTAGAGTTGGTGCTTTTCAGGTTTTGGATTGCAGTAAGTGCCTTCCTATCCTTTTCTATTTAGGTAGTTGGGCCCCCACTTTCTCATACTTTTTTTCTGTGTCAGTTTCTTCTGTCTAACGCCATACTGTTTGGGGCTTTCTATGTTCTTGGATCTGTCGGGCAGTAGCTTTCTCTTTTATCTTTAGGTAGTTATTTCTCAGCGTGACGAGGCGTTAGACACGTAGAACCTCCACGGCTGCCTCTAGTTGTGGTGGTTAGTCAGGGTACTGCAATATCATAGATTCCAACTGCTCTGGTGTATTGCCTTTTTTACCTGCACTCCTCAGCTACCGAAACATAACAGTATCACGGCCTAAAAATTGAAAATTTATGGTACTCACAGAAGGGAAAAATATTGTGAAAGAAAAAAGGTTGTCAGAGTTGTCAGAGATATTTTTCTGTTTGTTGCATTTTTTTTTTTTTTCCCTCTGTATCTCTGGGTGCTGGGGAGGATTTTTTCTCTCAATGGAGTTTGCACAGTTGTCTGGCCGTGTGGATCAGCTTGCCACTGAGGTTCGGAGTATTGCTACCTATCTTGCTAGGTTGCCTGTTGTGGAACCTAGGATTCCAATGCCAGATTTGTTTTTGGGGGATCGAGCCAAGTTTCTGAATTTCAAAAATAATTGTAAATTGTTTTTTGCCTTAAAATCTAAGTCCTCAGGGAACGCAGCGCAGCAGGTTCAAATTGTCATCTCTCTCCTGCGCGGCGATCCTCAGGATTGGGCTTTTTCCCTGACACCTGGGGATCCTGTTTTGAGTGATGTTGATGCATTTTTTCAGGCCTTGGGGTTATTGTACGATGAGCCTAATGTCACTGATCAAGCTGAAAAAGACTTGTTGGCATTAAATCAGGGGCTTGATGACGCTGAGTTATACTGTCAGAGATTCCGTAGGTGGGCAGTCCTGACCAAATGGAATGACGACGCTTTGGCAGCCTTTTTCGGAAGGGTCTGTCAGATAATGTAAAGGATGTTATGGTGGGATTCCCTGTCCCCTCTGGTCTCAATGATTCTATGTCATTAGCGATTCAAATTGACAGACGTTTGCGTGAGCGGAGAAGTATGCGTGGAATAGTGTTGCCTTGTGAACCTGCTTCTGAATCCATGCAGTGTGATAGAGTGGTTTCTGGGGCACAGCGTCATGAGTTTCGAAAGCGCAATGGGTTATGTTTCTACTGTGGTGATGCCTCTCATGCTATTTCAGTCTGCCCTAAGCGGGGAAGACGTTTTGCACGCTCAGTTGTCTTGGGTAGTGTTCAGACTAAGTTTTTATTAACTGTTACTCTGATATGCTCTCTGTCCTCATTTTCTGCTCAGGCTTTCGTTGATTCGGGAGCAGCTATTAACCTGATGGATTTTGATTTTGCTAAACGTTGTGGGTTTCCCTTGATACCCCTACGGAAGTCTATTCCCCTACTGGGGATCGATTCTACCCCTTTAGCTGAGAATAAACCTCAGTTCTCTACTCAGGTGATAATGAGGGTTGAACCTGATCATCAGGAGAGCTGCAAATTTTTGGTTCTGTATAATCTGCATGACATTATCGTACTGGGTTTCCTTGATTACAGTCTCATAATCCTGTTTTGGATTGGAAATCTGTGTCTGTAACCAGTTGGGGCTGCCAATGTGTTAATACCAACACTCCTGTTTTTTCTGCCTCCCCCCAGGCTCAGGATGTTCCTGACTTTTTGATTGATTTTTCTGATGTGTTTAGCGAAAGTAAATCTGCATCCTTGCCTCCCCATAGGAGCTATGACTGCGCTATTGAATTAGTGCCTGGTAGTAAATTCCCTAAAGGTCGCCTTTTTAACTTGTCTGTACCTGAACATGACGCTATGCGGTCTTATATCAAGGAGTCATTGGAGAAGGGTCATATCAGACCATCCTCTTCACCCTTAGGTGCCGTTTTTTTCTTTGTGGCCAAAAAGGATGGTTCATTAAGGCCGTGTATTGATTATCGTCTTTTGAACAATATTACTGTGAAATATCAATATCCGTTACCCTTGATTTCTGACCTGTTTTCCAGGGTGAAAAACGCTACTTGGTTTACCAAGCTTGACCTCAGGGGGGCATATAACCTTATTCGCATTAAGCACGGGGATGAATGGAAGACGGCATTTAATACCCCTGAGGGGCATTTTGAGTACCTTGTGATGCCCTTTGGGCTCACTAATGCTCCTTCTGTCTTCCAGTCCTTCATGAATGACATTTTCAGGGATTTTGTGGATAAATTTCTGATTGTTTATTTGGATGATATCTTGATTTTTTCCAATGACTGGGACTCTCATGTGAAACATGTTCGAACTGTATTCCAGATTTTGAGAGAGAATGCTCAGTATGTGAAGGGATCAAAGTGTCTTTTTGGCGTACAGAGGATCTCATTTTTGGGGTTCATTTTGTCCCCATCTGTTATTGAAATGGACCCGGTCAAGGTTCAGGCCATCTGTGATTGGGTCCAACCTACTTCATTAAAGGCTCTTCAAAGATTTTTGGGTTTTGCCAATTTTTATCGTAAATTTATTGGTAATTTCTCGGTTATTGTTAAACCATTAACTGATTTGACCAAAAAGGGTTCTGATGTGGTGAATTGGCCTCCTGAGGCAGTCTCTGCATTTCAGGAACTTAAGCAGAGATTCACTTCTGCTCCTGTTCTACGGCAGCCTGATGATTCTCTGCCATTTCAGGTGGAGGTTGATGCCTCTGAAATTGGGGCAGGTGCCGTTTTGTCCCAAAGAGATCCAGAGACCTCTAAAAGTAACCCTTGTGCCTTTTTCTCTCGAAAATTTTCTCCTACTGAACGTAATTATGACGTGGGTAATCGGGAGTTATTGGCCATGAAGTGGGCTTTTGAAGAATGGAGACATTGGCTGGAGGGAGCCAAACATCAGGTGGTGGTCCTTACGGACCATAAGAATCTGGTTTATCTGGAATCTGCCAAGCGACTTAATCCTAGACAGGCCAGGTGGGCCTTGTTTTTCACACGTTTTAATTTTGTGGTTTCCTTTCTTCCTGGCACTAAGAATGTTAAGGCGGATGCCCTCTCGAGGAGTTTCCTTGCAGACTCTCCTGAAGTATCTGATCCTTCTGTTATTTTGAAAGAAGGTGTAGTTCTTTCCGCCATCTCGCCCAATTTGAGACTGGCTCTGGAGGGGTGTCAGGAGGATAGGCCCGAGCGCTGCCCTGTTGGGAAATTGTTTGTCCCGGACCAGTGGAAAAAGAGTGTGATGTCTGAGATTCATTTTTCCGCGTTGGCCGGTCATCCCGGAATTTTTGGTACCAGAGACTTGGTTAGTCGGTCCTTTTGGTGGCCTACCTTGTCTCGTGATGTCAGGGAATTTGTGCAGTCCTGCGGGACTTGCTCTCGCTCCAAGCCTTGCTCTCGCTCTAGTGGTTTGTTGATGCCATTGCCTGTGCCCAAGAGACCATGGACCCATATCTCTATGGATTTCATTTCCGACCTCCCTGTTTCTCAGAGAATGACCGTCATCTGGGTGATTTGTGATAGGTTTTCCAAGATGATACATCTTGTGCCATTACCTAAGTTGCCTTCCTCCTCTGAATTGGTGCCTTTGTTCCTTCAGCACGTGGTTCGTTTACACGGCATTCCTGAGAACATTGTGTCTGACAGAGGAGTCCAGTTTGTTTCCAGATTTTGGAGGACCTTTTGTTCTAAACTTGGTGTTCAATTGTCTTTCTCCTCGGCGTTTCATCCTCAGACCAATGGTCAAACTGAGAGAACAAACCAGACATTGGAGACTTATCTAAGATGCTTTGTGTCTGCTGATCAGGATGACTGGGTCTCTTTTTTGCCTTTGGCTGAGTTTGCTCTTAATAATAGGGCTAGCTCTGCCACTTTGATGTCTCCATTTTTCTGTAATTCTGGGTTTCACCCTCGATTTTCTTCAGGACAGACGGAGGCTTCTGTCTGTCCAGGTGTTGACTCTGTTGTGGAGCGTATGCAACAGATTTGGGACCAGGTAGTGGAGAGGTTCTCCCTCTCTCAGGAGAGGGCCCAGCGGTTTGCTAACCGGCATAGGACTGATGGTCCTCGGTTTAAAGTGGGGGACTTGGTCTGGTTGTCCTCAAAAAATATTCCTATGAGAGTGGCATCTCCTAAATTTAAGCCTAGGTTCATTGGACCTTATAAGATCATGGAGATTCTTAATCCTGTTTCTTTTCGTTTGCTTCTTCCAGGGACATTTAAGATCCATAACGTGTTCCACAAGTCCTTGTTGAAGAGGTTTGTTGAGCCAGTGGTTCCTACTGCTTTGCCTCCTGACCCTGTTCTGGTTGAGGGCAATATGGAGTTTGTGGTTGAGAAAATATTGAATTCTCGTTTTTCTAGACGGAAACTCCAGTATTTGGTTAAGTGGAGAGGTTATGGTCAGGAAGACAATTCTTGGGTGTTTGCTTCGGACATCCATGCTAGGAGACTCATCCGTGCGTATCATAGAACTCATCCTGACCGACCTGGTTGCTCAAGTGAGGGTTCGGTGACCCCTCCTCAAGGGGGGGTACTGTTGTGAATGGACTTGAAATGAGTTCTGAGCAGAGGCTCCCTCTGGTGGTTACAAGCGGTACTGGACTGTCCAGTGAAGACTGTGAGGATTGGGAATCAGGTGTTACTGACTGGTCTTATATAAGGGAGTCGCCTTCCCATCAGGGTTGCCAGTGATCAATTGTTCTGGTCTCAATCCTTGATTCCTGTTTCCTTTGTAGCCTGCTGTGACGTGTCTGCATCTCCTGCTAACAGATAAGACATTTTCTTCTTTTTGTTTTTGTGCTTGATTTTTGCATTTTGTCCTGCACTTCTGTGGGGGCCTTCAGGGTCCCCTCCGGGGGCTTTTGCCCTCTCAGTTTAGTTCAGCCACTGGTGTTTGTACATTTGCTTTTTCCATTTTTTTCAGTGGCTGCTGTTTTGATTTTGTTACACCAGAGAACTAATTTAGGTGGTAGAGGTCGTGTGATCTCAGGTGTTTTTGAAATTAGTAGAGTTGGTGCTTTTCAGGGTTTTTTGGGATTGCAGTAAGTGCCCTTCCTATCCTTTTCTATTTAGGTAGTTTGGGCCCCAACGTTTGCTCATACTATTTTCTGTCTGTGTCAGTATTTCTTCTTGTCTAACCGCCATTACATGTTTGGGGGCTTTCTATGTTCTTTGGGGATCTGCTCCGGGGCAGATAGCTTTCCTCTTTCTATCTTTAGGTGTAGTTAGTTTCTCAGGCTGTGACGAGGCGTCTAGGACCAACGTAGGAACGCTCCACGGCTGCCTCTAGTTGTGGTGGTTAGTCAGGGTACTGCAATCTCATAGATTCCAACTGCTCTGGTGTATTGCCTTTTTTACCTGCACTCCTCAGCTACCGAAACATAACATGAACCCCACTTTCCACAGAGCAAGTGGGAAGAGCCAGACAAAGCACCAGAATCTAATAGATGTGCCTTTTCTGGCTGGCTGCAGGCTGCTACTTTTAGGCTGGTGAGGGCCAATATCCATGGACCCTTACCAGCCAGAGAATACCAGACCCCAGCTGTCTGCTTCAGCTTGGCTGGTTGTCAAAAATGGGGAGACCCATGTCATTTTTTTAAATTATTTATTTACCGTATTTTTCGGACTATAAGACGCACCGGACTATAAGACACACCCAGGTTTTAGAGGTGGAAAATAGGGAAAAATATATTTGAAGCAAAAAATGTGGTAAAATATTTAATAACATAAATAACATACTATTATATGTGGTGTTATTCTATATAATAGTATGTTATTATGTTGGAAGCTACGGGTAGGAGATGGTGCTGCGGGACCAGTGTGGTGTCTGTAAAGTACTATGTGAAGACGCTGGAGGGTGAGCATATGAATGGGGGCACGTGGCTTATATTTAAAGCACCACTCCAGCACTGAAAAATAACACTGGAGTGCTGCTTTAAGATCCCATGGGAGAACTATAACTCCCAGCATGTCCTGCAGATCCTATGGCATGCTGGGAGTTATAGTCCACCACAGGATGGCAGAGTGCTTTTTATGTGCTGTCATTACTAACCTTTTAATTAATTCTCTGTTGTACAGTGTGTCTGCAGGACCTGTGATGACATCATGAAGAGGCAGGGCGTTGTGTGGTCATGTGATGCTCCAGCCCGCCCTCTTCATGACCTCATCACAGATCCTCCACAGAGCATTCAGCATCGCATCAGCACAGCCCCCAGGCTGACAGGTATGCGATGCCTCCTGCTGCACTCTGCTCCTGCTGCCTCCTTCTCCTTCTAACACAGATTTCCCCAGCTGCTGCAGGAATCAGGCGCTGGGGAACCATGTGGCTCTGTCATTTGCTGCTCCCCGCTCACTGCTCAGCTGACAGGTGGGCGGGGAAGCGGCTAATGAATATTCACTGCACTTAAGTATCGGGACCAGTGGTTTCCCCAGCGCTGGATTCCTGCAGCGGAGGGGATATTTTCCTGCCTCCTGCAATCTCACTCCACCGCTGCCCCCTGCCCCCCTCCCCACGTTACATTCCGACCATAAGACGCACCCACACTTTCCTCCCAAATTTGGAGGAAAAAAAGTGCGTCTTATGGTCCGAAAAATACGGTAAATAAATAAAAAAAACGGCATGGGAACCCCTTTATTCTTGATAACCAGCTTTGTTATTGCTGACAGCTGAGGGTTGCAGCCCACAGCTGTCAATTTTGCCTGACTGGTTATCAAAACTACAGGGGAACCTAAGCCGTTTTTATTTCATTTTTAATATTTATTTAGAGCGCAGGCGCCGGCTGGCTGATGAATGCTCCCATCAGCTCTCACATTAGCGGCAGCAGGCATAGGCTGATGGAAATAGTTGTCCCATCAGCCAACGCCAGTGAACAGAAGTAAACTTTTTACCTTCGACCGCAGCTGCAGGCTCACGCTGTCATTTGACAGCCAACGCCAATAACTGGAGGTTAACTTTTTACCTCCGATCTCAGCTGTGGCCTCACGCTGTCATTTGACAGCTGTCATGCATACTGGATGTTCGGGCCCCCTTTAATGTATATGCGGTCCGGGTATCGGTCTGGTATCCGAACCCGAATTTTTTTTAACTGTTCGGCCAGACCAGAACATCCAGAGTTCCGCCCATCTCTACTTACAAATCCTCCCAACTTTTGTGGTAAATATATGGTGGAAATCAGAAGTAGTGAGCAAATACCAGGAAGGGGGTATGCTGTTCAACACAAGGCCCCCTCTATTCGCAAGTTCCATAGCAGTCATGTGGCTTATCACTATTGGTTATACGCCACGGCCTGGAATGCTCACGTATGGAGGGATTTAAAAATGGGAACTAAGTAGATAGATATTTTGTAAATGAAGCATTTGACAAACAACTAGATAAGAAAAATCTCTTGGTGGTTTCAACCTTCCATAACTAATGGGAAACAAATGCTTCCAATCCATTTTATTAGAAGTCGGACAGCTCTTTTGACTTCCTACACTGCACATGTTCCAGGAAATGACATGAAGTACGGTACATACAGTGCAGTACGGTGCAGTTTTGTACATTTGTGATTTTGGTGCATTTTTTTACAGGAAGGCAAAGTATTTTCTTCTCATCAGACTCAAATCTTTATTCATTTCACATTTCATACATGATTTTCCAGCAGCAGGACTGCAGCAGTCATAGATACCTTTACTGTTCTTGATCTAACACATCAACATTACATTCTGGGCCATAAATGTTCCTTGTGACAAAGTGCCCTGTAGTTGCACAATATTCTTTCAGGGTCTTTGGTCCTCAGAGTTACTGCGTTGCACAAGAGTTTATTTTATAACGTCTTTATCTGGGGACTCATTTCTTGGAAACTCTATTTTAATGTGAAATCAGAATAACAGAAATACACAAAGGGGAACAATGGTCAATTATGAGCTAACGAGAAACAGATGAACACTGCTGAATGCTGAGTCTATAGTACTCCGCCTGCCTTAGCTCGTAGAAATCCTGTCCGTTGCCTCTGAGGGGCTCCCTCTCATCTTCCAGGTAATTGCCTTTCAATTTAGGAAAATAAGTGGCAGAGCATTTTCTCTGGTAATGTAGATCCATGGATTTCAGATGTATCAGCATGTGGAGTGCGTAGGCCAATACCAGTAGAAGAATAAGTGACATGACAAGACCCATAAGAATGGCTGGAGAAAAGTAGGTGGCACAGTCCTTGGCATAGGCAAACTCTCCGTCTTCAATGTTAAATCCCTGTATCTGAAAAAAATAGCATAATTAAGTGATAGTTGTATGATCCTGGAAGTCAGATGCCCAAGTCCCTCATGATCACGAGAATAGGGGTCCAGTATACCCTTTGTGAACAGAGAAGCTTTTCACATGCGTGTCCACAACCCTATTCACTTCTATTGGTCTAAGGGGGCAGTAGTTCCCATTCAAGACGACCGCTGACATACACAGTGAATAGAGCACTAGTTAACAAGTGCATCACCTCTCCTTTCACAAGGGCGACATGTCACCAAGGTTGCCAACCATCCAGAAATTATAAGACAGTCGGTAAAAGTAGGGCACATTTTTGCACTGTCTGTAAAAAATAATTGAAGACGTCCATGATATTTGTAAAGTTAAAACTTATGCAGATGATTTAATTATCATTCTACTGTTCACATTGACTACAGCTGATGTCTTCATATCAGAATCATGGGCTGTACCCGTGGATCACTTATAATGACAATAATTTATAATAGTTTTCTTACATGTCCATAAAAATATTGTCTGTCCATGATTTTTTGATAAGTTGACCAGAAAAAAAAGTCAAGTTGGCAATCCCTGCATGGGACCCCTATTTTCATGACTGAGGGGAGCCCCATGATTATGCTTCCAATCATCGATGTGTCACGAATGTTGTAATAAATGGTATTGGCGGGAGAACCTCTTAATTTTCTAGTTGTTTGGGCTACAGAGAAAACACTTACATGGGTTGTTCACTTGGGAAAATGAATTTTTGATGTTAAAGTTATAAGCTGATCACAAGGTGTAATGCTGCTGAGACTCCCAGTGATCAGTAGCTCTGCAGGAAGCTGAAAGCCATTGCTTCATTCCTTTGTCTGCTGTGATTCTGCAGTTTACCTCAATTCAAGTGAAATAATGCTGAGTTGCAGTACAAGACACAGCCACATTTATCAGAGTTGCGCTCTATTGGCTTTTTCACTGCTTTACACAAGACTGCTTTTCTATTCTCCCTTTTATTGTACCCCGTACAGTAATTATAATATTGTATAGTTATTAGGCTATGTATTTATGTCTGTGCATTACTTATATCACAGAAAAAGTGGTTTGCTGCATTATGGAAACAATATGTATGTAAACGTGGATAGATAGATAGAATTAGAAAGTTAGATAGATAGATATTGCTGAGCAAGTGTGCTCGGATATAGCGTTGTCCGAGCATGCTTGGGTGTTACTAACAAACAGGCAATCTCCGCATGTGTTGCGCCTGTCTAACAGCGACGAATCAAGCAGCTGCGGGGATTTGAACATATCCAAGTATTTTGGGCATGCTTGGAAAGTAATAATACCTGAACATGCTCAGATAATGCTATATCCAAGCACACACACTCATCATCTATATATATAAAGTTGAATGTGTGTATGTGTGTATCACCAACCTATCACGGAGTATCTTACATTTAACCAGAGCCACCAACCAATCACGGAGTATCTTACATTTAACCAGAGCTGTATGTATGAAGCCATCTCTAGCTCTCTGCTGACATCAAGTGGACTATTTGTGTAACCACATCTTTATTTCCAACTATAACTGATTAGAGCTTCACAAACTGTGACAACACAGTTCACTCTTCACCTAGAGGCGTGATGGGAAAATGAGAAGTGAGGTGCTGCAGTGCATACACAGTATGAGGCTGTGTACAGAGAAGAGTGAGGCGCTGCAGGTGGAGGCTGTGTATAAGGCGACAGGGACAATGAGAGATGTGAGAGGGAAAATGAGAGAAGTAAGGTGCTGCTGCAGTATGAGGCTGTGTATAGAGAAGAGTGAGGCGCTGCAGGTGGAGGCTGTGTATAAAGTGACGGGGACAATGAGAGATGTGAGGGGGAAAATGAGAGCAGTGAGGTGCTGCTGCAGTATGAGGCTGTGTATATAGAAGAGTGAGGCGCTGCAGGTGAACGCTGTGTATAAGGCAACATTTACACGTTCAGTATTTGGTCAGTATTTCACAATACACAGGGGGGTCTTGTGGAGCCCAGCTGCGACTGAATCCATATCTCCCAGAAGGGTGCACTGAAAGAATATACCACTAGAGGTCATTATACACATTCACACACGTTCATTTATCCCCAAAGACCACCAGAGGGAGCTGTTTTAGACATATAAAAGAAGCTGACACAGGAAACACCTAGAGCAGTTCAGTGCAGCCACCTCAGAGAAATCAGTCTGCAGCAAGGTGGAGGTGCAGAGCTGAGGTTAGAGAGGCTGCAGAGCTATTCAGTTCATAGAGTGGAGTCTAGTAAAGAGTGGAACAGAGACCACTCCAGCCTAGTCAGAGCTGAAGCTAGGAGTACAGCTCAGTGAGAAGCGTGCCGACGCTTAGAGAGCGGTGAAGAGGCAGCCCACCAACTGCCAGTGTGTGATCGTGTGAGGATCCAGGTAGGCCGAAGGCGAGTGGAAAGTTAATGAGACAGAGGAGCCTCTACAGCTCATCTCAGCAAGCATTACCGGACACCGGGGTCTGAGCATATAGGGATCTCCACGACCCATTAGGAGAACACCGGAGTTCCTGGAAGACTACAAGTCCCAGGAGTACCACAGAGCTGATACGTAACAGGATCAGGAGGACGGAGTTCGGCTGGTACCGGCCAAGGGACCCTGATCTTTCAGAGAAGGTCCAACCACAAGGTCAGCCAGGTACAAGACAGAGACTAAGCTAGGCCCAGCTACACGCAGGCCAAGACTTCATTACAAAAAGGCAGAGAACAGGAGGCCACACACCTACTCAGTGGAGGAATCTGGATGTGCACCCTTCACCCTACAGTGCTCCGGGGAGTGCCTGCAACATCTTCAGTAAAGGTACCAAAGTGACTTATGTGTGTGTCTCCCTTATTACTCCTGACTGCCGGGTCCCCGTCTGTCCTGCATCCCCACACATCTGCCCTGGAGGAGAACTCAGCCTTACTTGTGGAAGGCTTAACATCTAGCTGCACAATATTAACCCTTCAGTGGATCTGCATAGCAGCGCTGGTCATCCTGACCAGGTACCACAAGTGGCGTCACGAATCCCATCTCAATATTCAATTCATCTGTAAATATCCCACATTTCAGTGAGCCCCAGGCCACGGACCGAGCCGTGTGCTGCCCGTGACATCCCCCATAGAAGTCGACGGTCTCGGTGCCAAGTACCCCACGGCCCTGGTGGGTGGCTCATTTCTCTGGCGTCACGAACAGGATTTCGTGCCCTGCAGCAACAGAGTAACTTGTGCCCGTTGCCACCGGGTACTGTGTGCCTCACTAAAAGACTGTGTTTTGTATGTGGTGAAGATTTCCCGCCATTTGCCCACCATTTATAGTGCCACGGCGCAAAAACTAGTGGGCGTACCTGCAAAAGCGCGCTGAGTCCTGGACACGCCCCCAACGCTGATGCGGCGGCAGGTCCTGTGGAGAGCTTCAGTGAACGCTCTGACGTCAGAGCGCCGGCGACGCAGGTCCTTCTACATCGCTGTGCCCTGCAGAGCTGCAGCCTACAGGAGAAGGTAGGCCACGCTTAACTAGGGGGGAGCAGACATGTCGCAGCAGCAAGCCGACAGCGCAGTCGAGGGCGACCGCCCCAATGACTTACCCACTGGCGCTGCCGCACAGGCTGGAAATAGTGGCCCCTCACCTGGTCCTGTGGCCCCGATAGTACCGCTAACGCTGCCATACATGCCTGGAGCGAAGTGGCTCCCTCAGTACAGCGGCAAGCCAGACACCCTGTCAGGGTTAAAGCGAAAAATATGCAGTATAATGTACATGTACCCTATGACAGAAAAGCAGAGAGCTGCAGTGGTAGTGGGACAATTGACTGGTGCTGCAGAAAGGGAAGTAGAGACTTGGACAGCTGCAGACCAGGAGTCAGTGCTTGCAATTTTCTTAAAGCTACAGACTATCTTTGAGGATCGCACTGAAACAGATCTCCGGATGAGGTTTTACCAATGCTCCCAGAAACCAGATGACAGCATTAGGGACTATGCCTGCTGACTACAGGGGGCCCTGCGAGCACTCAAACAGGTTAACCCCATAAGTGTCACCAAAGAGAATAAAATGTTAAAAGAACAATTTGTACGAGGACTGAGGTCCCAAGCTGAAAGCAGGACTGTGTACTGGTGGTCCTTGGATCAACCTGATGCTACCTTTGATGCCCTTAAGGATATGGCTATAAAAGGACTGCGACCCCTGGAAACACCCGAGATGGCAACCCAGTATCACCCGAGTGAAGCCACCCTAAAGCCAGCAGCATCCACCTTTTCCCCGCTGGTTGCGGAAGCCAAAACGCAGGTGGCGCCCCTACTGAGCTGGACTGTCTGCGCTCAGAAGTGCGCCAGCTGACCAAAAACCTGGCCACTGTAATGAGTGCCCTGCAACTGCCGACGGAGGAAGAAGCAAAGATCCTGCTAGCTGACTGCCCAGAGGATGTCCCTTGGATGTGCCGGAGGAGAGAGAGGACGTCGCCCCACCGGAGGAGGACAACGCCACCCCCAGGAAGGACCCGCGACCAGCATCATCCTCGCCGAGAGATCATCTGCTACCGTTGCCACAGAGAGATCACCCAGCACGTCGGTGTCCTTTAAACGAGCAAATCCTGGGTCTGAGGGCCAACACCCAGGAATAGACTCCTCAGGCCCCTCAGACTGGAACCGCAGGTTTGTGGGAGGAAGACCATACCTGTCCATCATACTGGACGGGATCGCAATCCCTGCCCTGCTGGACACTGGATCTCAGGTAACCGTCATACCTGATGTTCTCTACAATAGATACTGGTCCAGTGACGGTCTCCAAACCCCAAACCCTGACTTTGCCGTATACGCCTCTAATGGCCTCCCTCTTGACTTACTGGGGGCTAAAAACGTAACGTAAAAGTGAGGAGAGTGGAGCTAAAAGATCAGGGACTTCTTGTAGTGAAGACTGTTAATGAGGAAAATGGGTTGAATGTGGTTTTAGGCACTAACATTATTAGTAACTGTTTGGAGGAGGTTGTGTTTTTACTCCAACAGCTCGCCAATGTTGCCAGACCAAGGCAAAAGGGAGTGATCCGGAAGGAGATCCGGACCCTGATGTGCCAGCAGCAAGTGAAACTGACCGGTGGTGAGATTGGTAATGTACGGGTAACAGACCCGAATCCCATTGTGATTCCAATGAGTGAAATGCTTATTTGGTGTAGAGCAGCAATAGGTCTGAGAGGACAGAACTACCAAGCAGTAGTAGAGCCCCATTGTTCAGAGCATAGACCTACACTCTTGAGTGCCAGAGGGTAGTGGATGTACATAATGGGAGAGTGCCAGTGCGTCTTCTCAACTGGGGAGAGGATGAAGTCAAATTACCACGTTATGCCACTGTTGCTAAGTTACATGCTGTGGATAATAACTCCATTCACACAACGGAGCCCTTAACCTCCCCACAACCAGTGGAGGATAACGGCCCGACCACTCAGGTGGAGGATTGGTGTCAGCAGCTCCATGTCGGGACAGACACCACTCCAGCCCACCAGAAACAAGGAGTATACCGAGTAGTTCAGGAGTATGCACAGGTATTCAGCAAACACCCACTCGACTTTGGGAAAATTAAAGGGGTTCAACATCACATCCCCACAGGCAATCATCCTCCCATTAAAGAACGGTACAGGCAGGGGGTAACTAGGAACGGCAGGGCCCCACAGCAAACTTCACAATGGGCCCCCCCCGCCTCCGGCCGCCATTTTAAAAAATATATTTTTTTTTTAAAAATCACTAATCGCAAACGGCGAATGGATTGAATAATCCAGTCGTCATTTGCAAATTTTTAGCCACTTTGGCGACATTTTGGTCGCCATCTGCAGCACTGTAAAGAGGCCTGCTGTTTTTCGGGGCCCCATTAGGGGCCTGCTGTTTCCTGGGACCCTAGGACCCTGATGGGCCTGCTGTTTCCTGGGGCCTGCAGTTTCCTGGGGCCCTAGGCCCCTGATGGGGCCTGCAGTTTCCTGGGGCCCAAGGCCTCTAATGGGGCCTGCAGTTTTCTTTGGAGCTAGGCCCCTAATGGGGCATGCTGCTTCCCTTGGACCCAGGCCCTAATGGGGCCTGCTGCTTCCTTTGGACCTAGGCCCCTAATGGGGCCTGCTGCTTCCTGGGGCCTCTAATATGGGCCCGCTGTGTCCTGGCCCCCCCCCCCGCACACATGCGATTTGCACACTTAGTCATGTACCGACAGCTGCTCTCCCTAATGCTCTCAATGTTCAGTGAAAAACTGAGAGAAGCAGGAAGAGAAGCTCGATGTCACAGGACCATAAGTATAAAAATCGCATATGAGTGAAGTGTCCATGAGATGACTGCTGGAACCTGCAGAGCTGAATCCTGACATTGCAGCTTCTGAATTCTCACAACGAATGCACTGCACACTTTTAGGATTCTCCATTACTGGTGGCAAGAGTACACGGTTATGTCAGCATAAGCATGTGATTTATATACTTCTGGCCACATTCCGACTAGACGTGCCCAGCCTCGCTCCGTTCATTTTCATTGAGTGAGGCCACACGTCTAGTCAGCATGTGACCGCTTGTATGTAAATTACAGGCACAAGAGAATCCTAACAGCGTGCAGTGCGCACTGTGAGAATTCTGAAATTGACTAATTCTCATGTTTTTATTTATGTTAGGAGCATTAAAGGGGTTGTCCAGGTTTGTGCTGAGTCTGCAGTCATTCTATGTGACACAGACCTGGAGAACTCCTTTAATGCTCCTAACAAATAAAGACATGAGAATTAGTCAATTTCACAAATAATATTTACATCCAGGTACCTTATAGATGACGCTGTCTCTGGAGTCGTTCTCCTTTTCTTCATCTTGTCCAGATCCCATGATGAGTTTTCTCATCCACAGTCTCTCTGCAGATTTCCATCTTCTCCGCTCTTCTGCACCAACTCTCCACACGATGCCCTTAAAGACAGAAGAGTCATTATAATGCCCCTAAATAAAAAATATCTGCAATATACTGTCACCTCACACTATTCCCCTCCCTCCTCACACTGTCTCCTCTCACATCCCCCGTTCAGCATACTGTCCTCATATATTTACCCCCTCACTCTCTATACTGTCTGCTCACACATACCCTGACTCCCCATACTGTGTCTGCACACATCCCATCACCCTCACTCCCCATACTGTGTCTGCACACATCCCATCACCCTCACTCCCCATACTGTGTCCACATACATTCACCCGTTCGCTCCCCATACTGTCTGCACCCATCCCCCATACTGTTTCCACATACATACTCTTCAGTACCCTCAAATCCCCCCACACATATTAAATGCCCCATCGCCACTCCAAATCCCCCCACACATAAAATAACCCCCCATCGCCACTCCAAATCCCCCACACATAAAATAACCCCCCATCGCCACTCCAAATCCCCCACACATAAAATAACCCCCCATCGCCACTCCAAATCCTCCACACATAAAATAACCCCATCCCCACTCCAAATCCCCCCACACATACAATAACCCCCATCGCCACTCCAAATCCCCCACACATAAAATAACCCCCCATCCCCACTCCAAATCCCCCCACACATACAATAACCCCCATCGCCACTCCAAATCCCCCACACATAAAATAACCCCCCATCCCCACTCCAAATCCCCCACACATAAAATAACCCCCCATCGCCACTCCAAATCCCCCCACACATAAAATAACCCCCCATCCCCACTCCAAATTCCCCCACACATAAAATAACCCCCCATCCCCACTCCAAACCCCCCCACATAATGTATCCCCCCATCCCCACTCCAAACCCCCACACACATAAAAGACCCCCATCCCCACTCCAAATCCCCCCCACACATAATGTATCCCCCATCCCCACTCCAAACCCCCGCACACATAAAAGAACCCCCATCCCCACTCCAAATCCCCCCCACACATAATGTATCCCCCATCCCCACTCCAAACCCCCCCACACAAAAAAGAACCCCCACTCCAAATCCCCCCACACATAATGTATCCCCCCATCCCCACTCCAAACCCCCCACACATAAAAGAACCCCCATCCCCACTCCAAATCCCCCCCACACATAATGTATCCCCCATCCCCACTCCAAACCCCCCACACATAAAAGAATCCCCATCCCCACTCCAAATCCCCCACACATAATGTATCCCCCCATCCCCACTCCAAATCCCCCACACATAAAAGAATCCCCATCCCCACTCTAAAACCCCCCCATACACACACACTCACACAGTATGTCCCCCATTTATCTTCGGTGGTATCTTCAGCTCCATAGTGGAGCACACTCACCACCAGTCTTCACCCTTCTGGGCGCCGACGACGAGTGACGTCAGCAGCGTGATCACATGACATGATCACGCTGCAGACGTCGCTCTGACCCGGCGGTCAGAGCTTCAATTGTACTGGCGTCTGTATAGACGGCCGCCAGTGCAATTGATTCCTGGGAGCCGGCACGCAGCAGCTTCTCTGCGCCGGCTGTAAGCTTGACAGCCGGCACAGGGAGCCGCCGACTCTCAGGCCAGGGGCAGCGGAACGCAGCCGCAGGGGAGACAGCTGCAGCAGGGACGGGCCCCCTTCTAGCCCGGGCCCTGTGGCAGCTGCTTCCCCTGCTTCCACGATAGTTCCGCCCCTGGGTACAGGCCTATACCACCAGCACACTACCAGAAAGCCAAGGAAATGTTGCGTGATATGAAGGAAGCAGGGGTGATAAGGGATAGTTGTAGTCCCTGGGCAGCACCTCTAGTCCTAGTCAGGAAAAAGGATGGAAGCATGAGAATGTGTGTAGATTACAGACAAGTAAATCGCATTACACATAAAGATGCATACCCTTTACCACGCATTGAGGAATCCTTAGCTGCACTAAAGACTGCTAATTACTTTTCCACCCTTGACCTCACTAGTGGGTACTGGCAAGTAGCTGTGGCTGAGGAGGATCGGGAGAAGACGGCTTTCACCACCCCGATGGGACTCTGTGAGTTTGACAGAATGCCGTTTGGACTCAGCAGTGCCCCTGGAACGTTCCAGAGAGTGATGGAGAGCTGCCTGGGACATCTCAACTTTGAAACTGTGTTGCTGTACCTGGATGACGTAATTGTGTACTCCAAGACGTATGAAGATCACTTGAAGCACCTGGCGGATGTATTAGAGTCACTGTCCAAGTATGGGATGAAACTGAAGCCTTCAAAGTGCCATCTGCTCAAACAGAAGGTACAGTATCTGGGACATATTGTCAGCTCAGAAGGAGTAGCGCCAGACCCTGAGAAGATCACCGCCATCCAGAAATGGCCGAAGCCGAAAAATCTCAAGGAGGTGCGACAGTTCCTGGGACTGACAGGATACTACCGGAGTTTTGTGAAGGATTACACCAAGAAAGCAGCACCTCTGCAAGACCTCCTGGTGGGACAGTCCCTCAAGAGCAGAAATTCTCCATTCCATTGGGGTAAAGAACAGGCTGAGGCATTCAAGGAAATGAAGGAGATCCAGACAGGTGATGAGATCCTAGCCTATCCTGACTACAGCCAGCCGTTCCTGCTGTATACTGATGCCAGCAATGAAGGATTGGGAGCTGTCCTCAGTCAGAAGCAAAATGGCCTGGAGAAAGTCATCGCCTATGCAAGCAGGAAGCTCCGCCCAACCGAGAGGAACCCAGAGAACTATAGCAGCTTCAAATTGGAGTTCCTGGCACTGGTCTGGGCCATCACGGAGAGGTTTAAGCACTACCTACCCTCCAGCAAGTTCACTGCCTACACCGATAATAACCCCTTGACGCATCTTGAAACAGCTAAGCTGGGAGCCATGGAACAACGCTGGATGGCTCGGCTGTCAAACTACCAATTCACAATCAAGTACCTAGCAGGCCGCAAGAATGCCAACGCTGATGCCCTATCCAGGATGCCTCATGAATCGGACACAGAAGAAGAAGTGGATGATCTGGAAGAGATTGAACTACCTGCCTTTCACAGGAATGGGATGATCCACGAGCAACAAGCCTGCAGGAGGCCGTGTGGTAAGATGTTAAATCCTTTACCTCACCACAGCTGGAAGGAAACTCAGGACAGCGATCCAGTTGTCAGCCGAATCAAGGAACTGATAACTCAAGAAGGTTCCTCCTTGGAGAAGGATGCGCCTCTACAAGCAAAGCAGCTGTGGAATGAGAGAAGCCGGTTGTTCCTCTACCGTGAGAAGCTGTGCCGGAGGTACGTCAACCCAAGGACCCATGAGATGGTATGGCAGATAGTAGTCCCCAGAGCAGATATCCAGATGGTGTTAGAAGCCTACCACGATCAAGCGGGACACTTTGGCTGGAAGAAGCTGGAGACCCTGTTGAAGTGTCGTTTCTACTGGGTGGGAATGCGCAGCTCCATCGAGAGGTGGTGCCAGAACTGTGGACCCTGTGGCCTCAGAAGAAAAGACTACAGCAGTCAGAAGGCACCCCTGCAACCATCAAGACGACTCGTCCCTTGGAGATCGTGGCCCTGGACCATGTCAAGTTGTCACCCAGCCGGTCAGGATACTCCTATGCCCTGACTATGGTGGATCACTACTCCAGGTTCCTGGTGGTCGCCCCTGTCAAAGATCTGACGGCAGAGACAGCAGCAAAGACGTTCCAAGCGTATTTCTGCAGACCACACGGATATCCTGAGCAGGTGCTAACTGACCAAGGCCCAGCCTTCGAGGCCGAATTGTTCAAAGAGTTCTGTCACTTGTACGGGTGTAAGAAGATAAGAACCACACCGTACCACCCCCAAACTAATGGTCTCTGTGAGAAGATGAATCACATCGTCATTGACCTGCTGAAGACTGTACCACTCGAAGAGAGAAATCGGTGGCCAGACTTACTACCTGACCTGGTAGATCTGTACAATCACATACCTGTGAGTTTCACCAATTGCACCCCAGCTTATCTCATGCGGGCCAGACCAGGAAAGCTGCCCATGGATCTGGAGCTTGGTGTTGTAGAACCAGAAGCAGATGTGACTACTGAAGACTGGGACACAAACAGACAGGAACAGTACAGAAAAGTACAGGCCTGCGTTGAAGATAGTCTCAATCGAGTAAGGGATAAACAAGAAGATCACTACAACAAAAGTGCGCCAGCTGAACCTTTCGCACCTGGTGAAATCGTGCTGAAAAGAAAGAGGAGGATACACAAACTCGACAATCAATGGGAAAGAGAGCCCTACATCATACAGAATTCAAGGTTTGACAACAAGAAAACGTGCATAATAAGCAAGCATGGAGGAAGAACGACTGCAACTGTATCCAGAGATCACCTAAAGTTGTGTCCGGATCCGTTAAAGCTTCAAGAGGAAGAACCTGTTGTCAATCAGAAAGAGCGTGATGAAGCAGTCATACATACAGACTTAGGAGATTTCCCCGCGGATTGGCCCAGAATTGGAGAAGCCGTAATCATTCCTGTGCTTCAATTCTATCAACCACAAGGAGAACCTCTACACCCAGTTGAGCCGGTTGTTGCAGTAGAGTCAGTTCCAGAAGAACCTGCTTCAGCAGAACCCCAAGAAGCAGCACCCCAAGAAGCGGAATCCCAAGAAGCTGAATCTCAGGAAGAAGGATCCCCTGCAGAAGTCGAGCCGGTCCACCCAGCTCACAGTGTGCTTGCCAGTCCTGTAGAGAGGTTAAGGCAATTCTATAATTCACTTTCACGCAGAACAAACAGGGAAACTGCTACCTCACAGGTTACTGCACCACGTAGATCAGAGCGTAGCATAAAAGGACACATCCCTGCTAGGTTTAGAGATTAGTTCAACCCTTGGCAAATGTAAATAATTGTCTAGAGTCACTGTACATAAATGTATATATTTTTGCTTATAATATGCTTTATTATACCGTTATTTATTAATCTGTTTTCCTTTTAAAATTGAAACAAGTGAATGGACGTTATTTTGTTGTTTTCTCTACCCCTTTTGAGCATCCTTTTCCAAAAGAGACTGGGACTTTTATGGTTGCTCAATTTCTCAATTTCTCATTGTGCTAATGTATATAGTTGTTCATTTACCGTTATGCAACAGTTCAAGAGTGCCTTACCTCCTGTAAAGGAAGAGTTATTTATAAAATGTTTATTGTTCTTTGTTTTGTATTTCAGCCCCGGAGTGCTGAGTTCTACTAGGGGGGAATGTGGAGCCCAGCTGCGACTGAATCCATATCTCCCAGAAGGGTGCACTGAAAGAATATACCACTAGAGGTCATTATACACATTCACACACGTTCATTTATCCCCAAAGACCACCAGAGGGAGCTGTTTTAGACATATAAAAGAAGCTGACACAGGAAACACCTAGAGCAGTTCAGTGCAGCCACCTCAGAGAAGTCAGTCTGCAGCAAGGTGGAGGTGCAGAGCTGAGGTTAGAGAGGCTGCAGAGCTATTCAGTTCATAGAGTGGAGTCTAGTAAAGAGTGGAACAGAGACCACTCCAGCCTAGTCAGAGCTGAAGCTAGGAGTACAGCTCAGTGAGAAGCGTGCCGACGCTTAGAGAGCGGTGAAGAGGCAGCCCACCAACTGCCAGTGTGTGATCGTGTGAGGATCCAGGTAGGCCGAAGGCGAGTGGAAAGTTAATGAGACAGAGGAGCCTCTACAGCTCATCTCAGCAAGCATTACCGGATACCGGGGTCCGAGCCTATAGGGATCTCCACGACCCATTAGGAGAACACCGGAGTTCCTGGAGGACTACAAGTCCCAGGAGTACCACAGAGCTGATACGTAACAGGATCAGGAGGACGGAGTTCGGCTGGTACCGGCCAAGGGACCCTGTTCTTTCAGAGAAGGTCCAACCACAAGGTCAGCCAGGTACAAGACGGAGACTAAGCTAGGCCCAGCTACATGCAGGCCAAGACTTCATTACAAAAAGGCAGAGAACAGGAGGACACACACCTACTCAGTGGAGGAATCTGGATGTGCACCCTTCACCCTACAGTGCTCCGGGGAGTGCCTGCAACATCTTCAGTAAAGGTACCAAAGTGACTTATGTGTGTGTCTCCTTATTACTCCTGACTGCCGGGTCCCCGTCTGTCCTGCATCCCCACACATCTGCCCTGGAGGAGAACTCAGCCTTACTTGTGGAAGGCTTAACATCTAGCTGCACAATATTAACCCTTCAGTGGATCTGCATAGCAGCGCTGGTCATCCTGACCAGGTACCACAAGTGGCGTCACGAATCCCCATCTCAATATTCAATTCATCTGTAAATATCCCACATTTCAGTGAGCCCCAGGGCCACGGACCGAGCTGTGTGTGTGTGACATCCCCCATAGAAGTCGACGGGCTCGGTGCCTAGTACCCCACGGCCCTGGTGGGTGGCTCAGTCTCACAACGTGTCCTCCCCCTCTCACCCAGCACACTCCCCAGGGTCCCCATATGACTTCGCTGCCCTCAGCCTGTCACAGCCCTGTCATGGCCAGCGCTCAAACTGGGCTCACGTTGCACAGGGAGGGCTCACAATACACAGAGAGTTTCACACTGCAAGGTGACGGGAGCTCACAACTAACCACAGTTTGTTACTATGGGGACAATGAGATGTGAGGGGTAAAATGAGAGAAGTGAGGTGCTGCTGCAGTATGAGGCTGTGTATAGAGAAGATTGAGGCGCTGCAGGTGGAGGCTGTGTATAAGGCGACGAGGACAATGAGACATGTGAGAGGGAAAATGAGAGAAGTGAGGTGCTGCTGCAGTATGAGGCTTTGTATATAGAAGAGTGAGGCGCTGCAGATGGAGGCTGTGTATAAGGCGACGGAGAAAATGAGAGATGTGAAGGGGAAAATGAGAGAGGTGAGGTGCTGCTGCAGCATGAGGCTGTGTATATAGAAGTGTGAGGCGCTGTAGGTGAACGCTGTGTATAAGGCCACATTCACACGTTCAGCATTTGGTCAGTATTTCACAATACACAGGGGCGTCTGTTGTGAACATGTTGGAGCCGACTTCAGAGCTGGGGATCCCTCCAGTGGTTGCTGAGGGTAATGAACCAATTGCTGAATGGCTTTCAGCTGGGTCCGATTGGTCTGATATAAGTGACCTGAACTCCATCAGTCTTGCCGGTAATCAATTGTTCTTCCAGGTCTTGCTTGGAGCTCAGCTTGCATTCCTGCTCTCATTTAGATAAGTGATTTGTTTTTTTCCTCTGGTTGGATTTTCCTTGATGGTTTGCTGCCTTGCAGTGGACTTCAGCCTGGTCCCCTTTTGGGGCCTGGCGCTGCATTTGTGCTCAGTTTGTGTTTGCACTTTTGCTCTATTCCTGTGTTACTTTTTATTTGCTGAATTGCTGTGTGTTACACCAGAGATCTGATTTAGGTGGTAGAGATCGTGTGATCTCAGGTTTTTTTTGTTAATCAGAAGTGTTGGTATTTTTGTCAGGGTTTTTTGGGTTGCAGTCAGAATTCTTTCCTATACTTTACTATCTAGACAGTATTGGGCCCCAGTGTTTGCTCATTCTATTTTCTGTCTGTGTTCGTATTTTCTTCTTGTCTGACCACCATTACATGTTTGGGGGCTTCCTATTTCTTTGGGGGTTCTGCTACGGGGCATTTAGTTTTCATCTTTGTCTTTAGGTGTAGCTATCTCTCCGGCTGTGATGAGGCGTCTAGGATCACAGTAGGTGCGCTCCATGGCTACTTCTAGTGTTGCGGTTAGTTTAGGGTTCTGCAACCCAGTAGTTTCCAGCTTCTCTGGTGTATTGCTACTTCGGCTATTTTTGCTATTTCTCCTCAGCTACCGAAACATAACAGAGGTCTCACAACGTGTCCTCCCCCTCTCACCCAGCACACTCCCCCGTGGTTCCACATGATTCCGCTGCCCTCAGCCTGTCACAGTCCTGTCATGGCCAGCGCTCAAGCTGGGCTCACGCTGCACAGAGAGGGCTCACAATATACAGGGAGTTTCACACTGCAAGGTAACCACAGTTAGTTACTATGCCCAGGCAACGCCGCGCTGTTCAGCTAGTAGATATATAATACTGAAAAACCTGCACCTCCTTAATGTGAATCAGTACAAGCTGCAATAACTGCACAATCGGTAAGAAGAAAATGCAGCCACACTTTATAAGGGCCATGAAATACAGAAACACTTGAAACATTAACTCCAAGCTGTATTATTACTCAGTAAGATGTAGTTACAAAAAAACAAAGGTTCTTAGCAAAAAAACTGGCCATTTCATGTGCCCATCAACCATGGCAAGGTGACATTTCTCTGATGGGTCCTAGCATACTCCTTTCCTATCCTACTGAACATGCCACTGTTGGGCTAAAACGCCTACAATAAAGGCATGTTCAGCAGGATAGAAAAGGAATATGATAGGGCCCATCAGAGAAGTGTCACCTCGCCATGGTTGATGGGTAGACATGAATTGGCCAAGAACCTTTGCTTTTTTCGTAAGTACATCTTACTGAGTAACAATATAGCGTGGAGCTATTGCAATTTTTGAGTTTAACACACAGAAATAATAACAGACTTTATTAGACCATAGATGTGGGCAACCAAATTTTTTGGTATGAATACTGTCTAAACTTTGGGCTATGTATTGTAATAGTGGTTTGGAGTCTGTGGTGTGAACCACAATTGTATTGGAGTTATTCAGCTTTGTTAATAGATAGATAGCACTGCAAAAAGTTGTGCAAAAAAAATGGACTTTTATTAGCCCATCTGCCTCCCTTTCTTTTTCTATATACCGTAGTTGGAAGTTTAGGAATTTTATCCAAGAGGCATTGCAGCTGTAATTATATATTTTGGTGCTGTTACATTATATATTTTAGATATATATGCAGGTGGGGCTAGCCACGGGCAAGGCACTCATCTCCTTTTACGCAGGGTGTGTAGACTTGTACTGTGAGAGTATTACGCCCATGCAAGCTACATGTAGCTGGTGGTGTTGGCTGGCCATGACCATGGGTTGTACAGTTCAATGAGGGAGGCTTCTGTTCCAACCCAAACTCTTTACTGGTTGTTAACTTGCAAAACCACAAAAAGAGGACTTAGAAATCCTCCAAAAATCTTTACAAAAACAACCACTCTCAACCTACCAACCCATGGTGTCTGTTCATACAGGATAATTTTGGCTAGCACTGGGCAGCCCGCCTGATCTAAGAGTATGGGCATAACTAATAGTCTGTGAGCCAGATGCTCTGCATTACCCGTATGTGAACAGTGCCACATACAGACTATTTTTTGCGCACTAATATACCAAACAACCACCCCCTCCATGGGTTGATAGATTGAGAGTGGTTGTTTTATCAGTATTGTTGCACCTGTATTGCCGCCTTCTTTAATTGGGTTCACTGCACCCTGATAGTGCATTTGTTTTGAGGTCGGGGCAGTTAAGCATCTCTGCCTTTTTTCTTGTGGTTGTTAACTTGGTAACTGTTATATACAAGGGATAGTGGGTACAAAGTCTTATGGACGTTTCTTTAACAGTATAAAGCATTTTTCACTTCCAATCTCCTTCCTCTGTAGTTTAGTCCAGTGCTAGTGGGGCACACTGTTTCGTCCAACTCCGCCACAACTCAACTTTAACATTACAGTCCTGATCATCAATCTCCTTATTTGCGCTTTGGCTCCGCCTCCTATTTCTTCCACTACTGGTACAATGGAACGCTTGCACTTGGGACCCCACTTGTCCATCGTACTCAGACCTGCTTGGGTCCGATACTTTCTGTGTTACAAGCTCCGGGGTTAGTGACTTGGTGTAATAACCAAGGACACCTCTGCAGCAGTCCACTCTGTCTCGTTAGTCACTTCTCTTCAGGATCACACTATCTCTCATCCTTAATCTCCTCTTACTTAGAGTCACCAGTTCATGCAGCTCTGCTAACTTTACAATCCAAACCCTATCTAACTAACTACAGGAACTCTGTCACTTTCCCTTTCACTTACCCCTACCATTATGGGCTAGTCTCGAACATTAACTATATCTTACCATAATGATGTCACTATCTAAACTACACTCAACTATTTACATCCCTTCACTACCTGTTCTATACACTATGCCTTACATTACACACACATGCTGTACATTACTTCACACTACACACTACAACGCAATTCATATGACACGATATATACAAGAGACGCATGTCATAATACATACACATTAAAATTCAACACAATTGGTGTCTTCAGGGGCAGGAACGCGACAGCATAGTCCACCATAATTACAGATAGACAGACAATGAAGTGTCAAAGAGTATTTGATTGCTTTCTCCTACTAAAACTTCATATATGTAGTGTCAGATACAGACTGATATTTTGAGACAGTGTAACGCTACAGGAGAGAGACTTTCCTGATGACAATCCTCTCAGGTCATGTCATTGCCTCAAGAATACAACCATACTATCAAGGCATATAATGCCGGGAAGTTGACTGTGTGGCAGAAATACCTGACACTTGTGACATCATTAATCTAGAAAGCCTCGGGCTTTCAACATGTACAAGTTGAAAGAACATAATACTATAAGCTTCACTTTATTTTCCTCCTCTTCTTATTTGCTGTGTACTTTCATGCTCTTGTTAAAGTAAATCTTTTGTGTCTTCCATCCAAACCATTTTTATTACCTGAAAATCCTGGAAACTGACATCCCACAGTGTTGAGCTGTTTTCGGCAGAGCTGGGGACTAACAATGCATCATAATTCTGAAGGCTGCTGACGTGCTGGCAATGGTAAGAATAGCTGGTAGGAGCAAATATTCTGGAACTACTGAACGTTGCCTGCACAGAATGGTTGAGAAGGATCTGTACGCTTTGTAATTTGTACCAGTTCTGCACAGACAGTTTGTAGTAACTTTTCACTAATAAAAATCTAAAAAAAAACAAATAAGAAGGGAAAATATAAAATACATAATATACATATATACATGCTATACATAAAATATATAATAATATACATATACACTGACAAGCAAAAGAGTAACAATGTTTTGAATATTTGACTTTCAGGCTCCATATCTCACCATCCACTACTGCTTCGACCATGAGACTACCTTCATTTTATAGACAATGTTCTTCGCTGTCTCATACATAAATTTGACTTGCAATTATATATTTGAAGATTCTTGTCATGTCACAGTGTAACAGTTGGCCAGGGCAGTAGTCATGGCCGTGGACACCTGGGCTTCTGTGTCCTGGCCTTCCCTTACAGAAACATATTCATCATTAGTCAGCATCACTGTGTTTTCAGCTCCAGCTCCTTCTGGTTCCTCTTTATGCTGTGGGAGACTCTCTCCAGGTAAATTAGCACAAACTGAGAGACAGTTAATTTCAACTTCACCAAGAACATCTTTACTAGTTTCACTGCATTGCACATCCATAAGCTTCACATCTTTTACAATGGGCTTCACAAAACATTGTTCCCTTTCTTTCCCTGTGTTACTCTCATGTTCACAAAGTGCGGGCTCAGGTCTGACCATCCCTGACGATTCCTCAGCATTCTCTCGACACGGCTATGCTATGGAAATACATCTGAGTCGCTCAGTCAGGGCCTGTGGGGTACTCGGCACCGAGCCCGTTCACTTCAATGGGGGGATGTCACGGGCAGCACAGCTCGGTCCGTGGCCCTGGGCGCTAACTTAAAGGGGAATATTTACAGGGGATTAAAGTATATACAGTTTGTTCGTGACGCCACCTGTGGTACCTGGTGCAGGGTAGATCTGCTGAGGGGTTGTTACTGGACAGCAAGGTGTTAAGTCTTCCACAGGCAAGACTGGATCCCTCAGGGTATATGGCGGTGTAGGGGTGCAGGAGCAATAAGGCAGACACACACACGAAAGTCTCTTTCTGTAACTTTACTGATGGTATTGGCAGGCACGTCCCGGGAAAATGGCAGGGTGGAGGATGCACGTCCAGTAATCCCACTGAGTAGGTGTAGGGCCTCCGTACTCCTGTATGTGTGAGTTTCTGACCTGTATGAAACAAAGTCTAACTCTTGGATAGAACAGTGTCTCTGTATGCAGCGTCCTGCTAGACCCCCGTCTTCCTGACCTCGGTTACGTATCAGCACTGCTGGGCCCCTGCGACTTGAAGTCCCACAGGGTCTCCGGTATCTCCTAATAGTCGTGTAGATGCTAGCAAGCTCGGACCCGGTGTCCGGTTGTTCAGAGTAGAGGTAAGCGATCAATGCTGTTTCAACCTCTGTCACTCTCTTTTCTTTTCCACTCGCCTTTCGTCCTACTCCGACCTTTAACATAAGCACACTAGCAGTAGATAGCTGATTCTTCCTTCTCCTCACCGCTCTCAAAGCGTCGGCACGCTTGCTCACTGAAACTACACTCAGTTGACTCAGTTCTGACCAGGCTGAAGTGGCTATCTTTCTCCACTATTACTGGCCTCCACACAATAAACTAAGTTCAAACTGTAGTCTTCAGTCTTTCAATCACTGCTGTTCCCTTTCCTTCTTCTCCTTCTAATGCTCAGTCTGAAGCAGCTATCAGGACCTTCCGTCTAACTGATCTGTGCACACTTCTTTGAGCTAACTTTCCACTTTCTAGGGTAACAGACAGTCTTTCAACGTTCTGAGGTAACTCTCCCTCTCAGCTCATCTCTCTGAGGTGATCTAACAACTTACTAACTCAATCTCTGAGGTAGACTGACTGCTGTCCTCCACTACCCTTATATATATATCATACTCTTCAAGGGCTCCCTCTGGTGGCTCCAGGAAATAGTGAAGGTGTGAATGAATATCAGGTGTGTGTGTGGGTTTACCTTCGGTGCATCCTCCTGGGAACATGTGGCTCCAAGCGCAGCTCGGCTACACACATCCTTCGGTCTGTTTCACCCCAGACGCAAGATCATTAACTCCCAGAGTGAGAAACCACTGAAAGACAGTACTGCCCTTCTGTATTCTGCGTTTGCACCACATCTTTTCTGTCGGTACTCACTGTATCTGTGGGGTCACTTGGCCGTTTCGCCCCGGTTCTAAGGGTTTCTGCCAAAACAATGAGTTGCCACATTCTTGTCTTCTCTACTGCAATGGCCTGTTGCTGAACTCTTCTAATGCTGTGGATGACTGATGTTCACTTCACTTCAAGTTGCGTGACTGCTGAGGCGTCTGGGCCTATAGCCCTTGTTGACCCTTTGGGCGTCCCTCACCCTCTGACTCGAATCTATTCCTTACACTTGCTTACCACTCAGCAGCCCCTCCTACTATTAACCATGTGCTAAAACTATTCACTATCTAAGAACTATGGGCACTAAGATACCCCCCATCTAGTGGCCAATCCTAAAAACTACACTTTCCCTAATGCTAATACAAATAAAACATACTTTACTAAAACACACAAAATACATATTTACAAGAAACGGTAATACACTAAAAGTGTAGCAGTACCATTATCATTAGGTGGTAATACATGTATTCACGCAGCAGTATCACTCTATTATAACATATACACATCATAATGGAACAAGCAATATCAGAACCTATTAAGGAGAACAAGCGAAGGGAACATGATACTTCATCCCCTTACAACTGCATTGTTACTGTTTTGCTCCTATTGGTGGAAAAATCTTTTTCTTCCTGTATGCTACAAAATGCAACCTTAAGGTGCCAGTGGTCCTAACAGGAGTTCCTGATACATATTCTCTTTAGTGGAGATATCACGGTACTTGGACTGTGCTTGTGGGAATGAAGAATCCTCTATGGTGTACAATTAAGGTTTCTATTATGCCAATGCATTTCAGCACCAGACCTTTTTTAAAGGTAAAAAAAAATGCCTGGCACCAAACGCGTTGGTGTAATAAAATCTTAATTTTATACATCAAGGAAGCCTAACTATAATGATATCTCAATTAAAATGAGTTGCTATCTGGAAGATTTTTTCTCTAGACACGGGGCTACAGCCGTGGACTGTAGTACTCTCATGGGTGTTGTGTCCTACACAACCTCCACCATGTAAGCACTACCATCACTCTCAGCCTCTCTAATTTTTTTGTGGTTTCCTAATATGCGCCATCCAGATCTGTGCCAGATTCTGTTGTTCATGACAAGAATATAGCAAGATATGCGCAAAGATGTCTGGTTCAATCAGCACCAATATCATAGGGTACGTTGTGCACCGTGCTGTCTATTGATGTTGGATCTGGCTGATCATTGCAACCAGGACAGAGATGTGAACACTAAATGATACAAGCCTCAACGATACTAAAACCCTTCTGATGGCTAATAATATTATTTTCTTTTAACCACAATGTTCTAGCAGGAATATTATAAACCGTTTTACTGACAGTTGTGCACAAAGCATACAGCCAGATTGTTGGATCTCATGGCATTGTATGTTGATTGCAGGCTTATTGTCCAACTAAATTTGCTGGCTTTATAATACTGCATTTTTAGCTGTCAATTGTATATGGTATTTATGTGGTAGTTGGGTCTCAACCCCCCAAAAATAGTTGTTAAAAATCACATTGCTATATGTACTGCAGTCTTGTGATGTCCTGTGAATTGGTCAAATTTTCCTGCATTGTAACCCAATTTTTTTCACAGTAAAATTTATATGGTATTATAGTGCTACAGTTGAGCATTAAACCCGCCCAAAAAGTTGATAAAAAAAATCGCATTGCTATATTGAACTGCAGTCTTATACGTCATCTGTAGTAGCCAAATTTAATTGTAATACTGTCTGCAACATTCAACAGGATATACGAATGTAAATTAATGTGCAAGTTATGTAATGGCGGGGAGTGATGGATGCTGATGTAAGCGCAGGGCCATGGGCAAGGTGAACTGTGCCTGCTGCAGAAGCCAACAAAACAATCATGTGGATCTAGTTCTGTCCACTTTGTAGAAAAGTGCAGAACACCACTCTTGAAGCCAGACCAGTGTACAAAGGTTGTTGGATGTATAGCAGATAATTCTTCCAGTCACTTTGCCAGCACCATCCTGTCAACCACATCATCCAGTCTCAGTAGCAGTGATTCTGGACCACATAATCCTCACCCTGATCCTCCTTCCCATCATGCCAAGTGCCCAGAGGCAAGTGATCTCACACTTGGACACTCCGAAGATCTGTTCACATTTTCATTTATAGATTCTGGCCTCTCACCCTGCCCATTTCAAGTGGGACATAAGGAGATCGCATGTAGCGATGCCCAAATATTTGAACAGCCATGGACACAAGAAGGTGACGGTAGGGAAAATGCAATTACTGTCGCAAGAGGTAGAGGATGATGATGAGAAAAAATTGCCAACAAGTGGTTTTATTACATCAGCAAGTTGGGACAAGGACCATGCCTGGCCCACGTGCTCAAGTTAGTAGTTCAATGGTTTCTCAAAACCTACCCAGATCTGCCTGAGCTACTTGTGAAAGTACACTGCATGTGTGCCCATTTCCGTAAGTCAGCTACAGCTGCTACCGCCCTGACAGTGCTGCAGCAGCGTTTGTAACTTCCAGCTCACCAACTGGTGTGCGGTGTCGCCACGCGTTGGAAATAAACGTTACATATGTTGGCAAGGCTTTGTGAGCAGTTGAGGGCAGTAGTGGAATACCAGTTACACCGTGCATGTAGGTATTCCGATCAGGCTACGCACATAAGAGCTGATGAGTTGGCATGGAGGTCTGACATCTGTGCGGTTCTCCAAAACTTTGAGGACTCGACCAAGATGGTGACGCCATAATCAGCATCACCATCCCGCGTCTCTGTCTTCTGAAACGCGTGCTGCTCACAATTAAACAGGCTTTGCAGGACAAGCAAGTTGAGATGGAGCAGGAAACTATAGTGGTTGATTCTACACAGCCCAGCCTGATCTCATCTTCTCAATGCGGATTAGGTGATAATGAGGAGGAGAAGAAGGAACAGAAGCTGGTTGCATGCACTGCAGACGGTAGTACCCACACCATCTTCATCCCGTCTGTTCAGTGTGGATGGCCTGAATACGAGGAGGAGAGGGAGGACGATTAGGAGGATGAGGAGGACAATATAGAAAGTCGCCCTCTTGGTGAGGACAGGGAAGTCTTGGCTATTGGCAGTCTGGAACACATTGCTGAGTTTATGTTCCACTGCCTTTCCTGTGAACCTCGTGTTGTATGCATTTTGGCCAACACTATTTACAAGTTGATAACCCTTCTAGACCCATGCTACAAGGAGAACTTTACATATCTGTTACCATGGCAAAAGGTCTAATAAAATGTTGCTGGACCAGAAGGCCCTAGTTGAAGAATTATTTAAAAAATTCCCATCTAACAACGCTGGCGGCAGAGGTCACAGTTCCTTGGACAACCAAGGAATGGAGACTAGGGAAACACACACCAGATGCAGAAAAGGCAGAGGAACACTATCAAAGGTCTGGGACAGTTTTATCAGATCCTTCCATTGCCCAGGTCCTGATATGCAGGGTACTCTGACTAGAAGGGAAAAGTTTTGGAAGATGCTGAAGGAGTACCTTGCTGACCATAACAGCGACCTCCGTGATTCCTCTGTACCTTACAATTATTGAGTATCCAAGCTAGACACGTGGCATGAACTGTCTCTCTACACCTTGGAGGTCCTGGCCTGCCCTGCTCCTATCAATTTGTCAGAGCGGGTTTTTAATGCCGCTGGGGGTATTATAACCTATAGGCGCATCCGCCTGTCAACTGAAAATGCTGACAGGCTGACACTTATCAGAATGAACAAGGGCTGGATTGTGCCAGACTTCTCTACACCACTGGATGACAGCAGTGTAACATAAACTCAAATCCAGTGTTTTTTTTCCTCTGGTTATTCCCATGCACCCCTTCCCAACCAAAGATGGGTTCACTTGTCAGGATTTCAATCTTTTTTGTGTCATCCTCCTCCACAGCCATATCAACAGGGTGATCATGCTACCCTAGCTATACATTTTTTAAGAATGTTTATGATGCCCGCATTGACAATTTTTAGAGGCCTACCTCAAATATTCTTTTATTATAATATATATATACACCCCAGAGATAAATGTTTTTACTGGAGTGCCTTCTTCTAATTTTTGACGTCCCTTGCACTTAGTGCATATGCTTTACCAGTGTAGGAGACCCATTCCTTAGTAATGGGAAAGAATGCTTTTCTGTGGATCCAGATTCTAGCTGAGGGAAAATGTTTTTAAACCAAAAGAGCCAATGGGTTCTATTAGTACATGATCCAGTGCCTTGTTGTGGGCTGTCAGGTCGTCACATAGGGAGTTCTCACACTGCATACAGGATTTCACAGCTGGGATAGGAGAGTTTGTACAGTAAGTACAGAAGATCCTGATATTCCCCATATCAGGCTGAGTAGATGTGAAATGCTCCACTATATTCCCCAGCAGGATTTATTAAATAACAGTGCTTGATGCTGCTACATTAAACCAATCGCTTTTTTCAGGGCTAATTCAAATAGATTCTACTCTGTTATAACAATACCGCTCTTATCTGCACTTCATATACGGTGAGGTGTGGCAGTAGGGATTATTGCCTTGTAAACTGTAAACCTTGCTGCTGCTTCTTTCATGGACTCATTGACCGATTCATGTTTTTTACAGTACGCTGTACTCAGAAATTCATCAAAGCTGGCAGTGTTACTTGCATTACTTCAGAGTTTGTTGCTGCCAGATATAAGAAAAAAAACTTTTCAAGGCCAATTCAAATCCCTTCTATATTCCACAATAATACCACTCTTATCTGCAATTCATTTACGGTGAGTTGTGGCAGTATGAATAGCGTATGACAGGCATCTAGTCAAGGATTATTGTCTTATAAATTTTAAGCCTTGCTGCTGTTTGTTTCCAGGCACTCATTGACCTATTCATGTTTTTATGGTGTTCTGTATTCAGAAATGCATCAAAGCAGGCAAAATGAACTGATTGAATGTGTTCATTCACAGTTTCTCTCTAGCATCTGTATGTAAAAGGTAGTGGTGGGGAGACTTTACCCTACTGGAGCTGGAATTACCACTTCTGAGCTCTCCAGTGCTTTGTTTCCATCAATTTCTGGGTGCTTATTGAAATATGTTTGGGATCATTGTCCTGCTGGAAGACCCATGTCCTAGGATGCAAAACCAGCTTTCTGACCCCGGACACTATATTTCGAACTAAAATCCTTTGAGAATCTTTACATTTTATGATGCCTTGCACACAGTCAAGGCAAAAATATACTCACTAAAGATAAGCATGTTTTAGAAAAAGTGGCTCAAAAAAATCTTATACCTTTAAAAAATATTTTATTCTAATTTATTAAAATAAATGACACCGCAAACAATCTAGTTATTATACGCCTTATCACGCCCAACAGACCGGTCATAAATCAATGCAATGGTATACTCTAATCACCAAAAATGGGGTGCCCTAGTTCGCCCTATGCTTCCCTTAAGTAGCCCCTACATGACTGCAGAGGTTGACACCCTACCTTGAATGCAAATTGGCTCCCCCGCTCAAAGGTGGCTGTCCCTAAGATTCCCCTATAAGTCCCTATCTGTTGAAAGCGAAAAAGACAGCCAAACTCAAAGTTGGATCATTCTAACAGGACAAGGCACGCAGGGCCAGAGGCAGTAAAACAAACCCAGAATATCTTTGAACCTCCATCAAATTTTACTATAACTACTGTGTTCTTTTATTTGTCCCCATTCCATTTACAATAAATAGTAGAATTATGTGCTTTACCAAAAAACTCTATCATGGTCTCATCTGTCCACAAGACATCTGCTGGCGCTCTAAAAATAGTGAGGGCCGGCTAATGGCCCTGGAAAAAAATGGTGACTTTCAATGTGTCTGATCATGCCTTACACACCACATGGTCAGATAAGGTATTAAAATGATAAAATTACATTTCCTGCTGAATGTTTTTTTCAAAACAATGCAGACGTGCAATAATGCAGCAAAAACACTGCTTGTGAACATAGCCCAAGGAGTGGAGGAGCATTTTTTTTCTCTTATTTATTTTGGCTTATGTACAAGTCATTATCCTGAAAAGAACTTTAACATTTTTTCCAGTCAAATCCATTTTAAGTGCGGTTTTGTATGTTTTATTGTCAGTCCTTAAGAGTGGCGTAATACTCTGAAAACATTGTTCTCAGCACCGACTTGAGATTCAGAGATGCTTCCAAAGGTCTTCCCCATGCTGTTCCCATGCCATTTCAGCGCTGTTTCCATTGTTTTCAGAAATTTTAGACCACCTCTAGACCTCCGGGGGGGGGGGTGAAGGCGCTGGAAAAATGCTCAAATTTCCCATTGACTTCCATTATACTCGTTACGGGGTCAAGCACCCGAGCATTATGATTTACCCAACTCGGGTAACAAGTACCTGAGCATTTTAATGCTCGCTCATCACTAGTTATAACATGAAAAAACCCTTTCAGCCCACATTTCTCAGTATTTTGAAAACGGAGTGAGGAAATTAGGTAACATCATATGTTAACCAAAATTATTCCACAACCAAGGTACTGAAGGTAACAAATAGATGTGGCATTGTATATACTCAGTGACTTATTGGCTTACATTCAATTCCAGAACACATAATTATGGCTTACCTTAAGGCAAGCCCCTTTAAGTGTCGAACCTTGAAAAACTTTAGAGTAAGTCTGCAAAGAAGAAAATAAAGCATAAGTCAATAAAGTATCACTGAAATACAATATTTAATGGTGGTAAGCCATTACCAGTAATTAGAGGGAACCATTTCAGAGATAATTGCCTTTCTGAAGCAAACTAAGAACATTTTTATACAAACAGTAATTCCAATTTCAACACAAAGAATTGAGCTATTGTGCAAACCTCCACCGACTGCTGGTAAAAATCCCCTGACAATCAGCTGACCACAAGTTATCCTGCTGCTGGACCCCAATGATCAATGATCAGTGGTGATCTATAAACTTACTGAAATCCCTCTGGGTCCGATTCATCATTTCCGATCTTTTTAGGTCACTTTTCTTTTTTTTTGTCATATGGTATTTGCTGATGGCTTTTTCACCAAAGTCATCAAAATAGAGCACGCGTTCATGAATTTGACGCAAAACCAAAAACGCTCTTTTTTCTATCGTGAACCTTTTTTGTGATTTTTTTTTTTAGCGCAAACAGCTGACCAATTTGAAAAGTGGCACAAAAACTGGACCACCTTTGTGGCATGTATAAAATCACTTCGGGGGGGTGGACATGAAAGAACATTTGCTACAAATTTAGTGATTTTTTTGAAAAGTTGCAAATGATCAATCAGGTGGAAACATCTGGAAACCCTAAACTCGGCCCACAATGGCAAACATAAAAAAACAAAAACAGGAGAACACAGAAAATAGACTTTAAAAAGGTACAAATTAGAAAAAAGTAAAATAAGTGAAAAGCACAAAAAATGGACAAAAAACTTGCGCAAATGCAATAATGAATCGGGCCCTATGCATATAGTACAATGGCGTTGTATGTCCCCCAAAGACGGATACTCTTTGCATATACAGCCACTGTCTGTTCTGAAGAATAGGTGAGAGTAGCAAATAGGTGACCAGTGTCTACTAACTTTAAATACCTTTATATGGTATTTGATTCCAATGATGAGTCACTTATTGGGCTGCTTGCTGTAGTTTTTATAAAATCAATGGTTTATCAGCAGGACATTATCACTAGAGGACTAGTAAATCTGCTGCAAGGTAGTCCAACTTCACCCCACCATTGTCACAGGAAGAGCACATAGTCGTCGCCGGGTCCAACAGAGGCCGCAGCACCACCAGGGCCTCTATTTCATACCCAATGCTTCTTAAAACTATTGCAAGAAAAAAACTTTGATGACTACTGGTGTAAATATCTGTCAAGACCGCATAAAAATTGGAAAGAAAGGCTTTTTCACATGGCAGTATCTGCTCAGTGTGTCATCAGTATTTGCAAACCAAAACGAGGCATACGGTATCTCCAAAATACAGAAGAGTTGTGAATCTTTCCAAAATATTTTTTCTGTGTTTATGTGCAAATACTGGTTTTGGCTTACAAAACAACAATGAAAACTTACAATATGGCCTAGTTACAAATCATAAGGTACACCACTCCGTGCATTTCAAAAACAGTTCACTTGATTACTCATATGATGTAACAGTTAAAGGGACTGTCCAAAAATGAGATAAAATGGCCTCCCTGATATAATTCACACTGCAGCCCATTTTAATCACATGTCAAGACAGACTGCAGTCTGAAGACATACAGCTCACCTACCTCTCAACTGAGGAGCTTTATCACACATACCCCTGTCTGTGGCTGGAAGCATGGCTGTGATCTGTGAAGAAAATATATCTTTTCCTCATTGAATCACAAAGGGGGTTATCTCCAAGTTCATCCTCCTGATTGTTTATTTGTTTTTCAGATGGGTGCAGTCAGCTTTTGTGCACTGCTACAATACTGTCAGACTGAAGGAGGAGGATGAAGCTGGAGATCTCCTCAGTCAGTACAATGTGGGTATCACACTGGGGCAAGGGAATGCCTGTTGTGCGGTGCAAAAGAGGGGAAAAACCCAGTGAAAAAGGTAAAGGAAGCCCTGACGATATTGAGAGAGGAGGAGGGAGCCCCTTAAATACTCACCTAAGACTGAACCCTTCGCTCCCTAATGCCCTAGGCAGGTCCTTCCCCCGTGCGCGATCACATGCCTAAGCCCTGGCTAGCCCTGATCTAACCCTGACTAATGAGTAGGGCAACAAGACATTAGTCTCACTACTATGGTAAGAAAACACAGGGAGGGAGACAAATAGGGAGAAATAAAATCGCAAATGGAACTCCACAGCTTTAAGTGGAGCAACTTCTCCAGGGAGGTCAGCAAAGAAAACCTGTAACTGGCATAGGAGAGAGCTAGGAGTGAGTCTAAATAATGGAAGGGAGTGGCAGCAAGATGCAGCAGCTGAGATTAGAGCCATATGGAATCCCCACTTGATCAAAAAAGAACTTTTAACTCATTTCACACCAAGTGCTAATCAATCTGTTTCACTCAAGTTAATCACCAAGTGGACTCCAAAGAGGACCTGCAATCTGCCAATCGCTGTGATCTTCTGATCCCAGATACCCCAAAAGGTCTCAACAAGACATGGTACATTCATGACAGTGGTTAAAACATATTTCTTCACATATCACAGTCATGGCCCAGGTCGCCGACACAGTATGTGATACATGTAAAAAGAAAGATGATGTACAAAAAAAATACAAATACATGGTTATCAGAGGAAAGCTTGTCAAATAGAAACAAACAGATTAGTTTAACACTGGCGGAATAACATGGCTCAATTACCAATATTGATACCAAATTCTATTTGTATTAAAAAAAGACATATGAAAAGGACAGTTAAACATGATGTACAGTGTGTGAAGATAGACTTAGGGACCTAGACTTCAGATGTCAGTTTTTCTTACAGATACCACTCGTACCTACAGTATGATATTCTATGGGGTATTTCACATGTCTGGTTTTTTTCTTAGACCAAGTGGGCCCCACAAAAGCAAGGAGACTTGTCCAATATTGAGTGTCGGATCAGACTCTATAAATCCGTTTAAAAATTGGACAGCACTCGAATGCTATCAATGTGCCATCAGTTTTTAATAGATTGTTCAATCGGAGATGGTTCAAAATTCACCATAATTTTTTTTCATTCAAGAAAAACTAATGAAACTCTGATGGTAAAAACTGATACAATGACCAAACACTGCTGACACTGTGTGATGCAGTGACCCCTGTTACAGCTAGGGGCGCTGTATGTGCTCCTCAGGATATGCATGGGGGCGTTTCCTTGATTGTTATGGTGAAACAGTCATCAGCATGTTGTAAATGGCCGGTATGGGTCGCAGAAGTCCTCTGCGCTGTAAGCCAGTAATGTTGTTCTGGGACTTGTAGTCCCACAAGAGTTTTTGTTTACTTTACTAGGGAGGCTTACAGGGCTAGTCGGAGAGCTGGGTGGGATCAGGTAGCCACACATGCACCGCCCACATATGGGGGTGGTTTGGGATATATAATGTGCCCTGGAGAAGGAAGTCTCTGAGCTCAGAGGTCACCTGTCAATGTGGCAAAGTGTGAATAAGGCCTTGAGAGAAGATGTGGAAGTGCTCAGAGAAGCAGTAAAAGGTCTTCTGCAGGAGGAGAAGTTGGTGGTCGAAGACATACAGCGGCCGTGCCCGAGTGATAACAAGGCGGAGCTGCAAAGGCCCATCTTAGCGAGTCGTCTTGAAGAGTGTAAAACTGAGGAAGACTGTGAGCTAAAGGCGGAACAAGACAATCATCCGGTCGGGGCAGAAGTCTTGATGGGAAGGTCTGTGACAAACCGGGAGACGTCCGCCCATGGAAAGAATGAGACTTCGCTCTTCAAGTGCGTGATAAAGGTACCCGAAGAGGTGCGAGAAGCGTGTACCAGTGAGGATGGGCATGAGGCCTTTAAAAAGGTGGTTGAAGCGTGTAGTGTGCACTGGGTGCCTGAGACTCAGCAGTTGGTCATACTGTCGACTAGGGAAGTCACAGTGAAGTGGGTGGCTGTCCTGAGGGATATGATTCTACAATGCCTCTGCACGAAACAGATGATTATGTTGAGGAATAAGGAAGCCGCTCGACGTCTGGAGCTTGCGAGGGAAGCTCAAAATCGGCTGGGCTTTGTGGAAGACGT
>JARQOD010000001.1:907128252-907212349 GCA_033576555.1 Oophaga sylvatica | reverse complement strand
AGTCACTTTGAGGGGTCTATATGATAGAAAATACCCAAAAGTGACACCATTCTAAAAACTGCACCCCTCAAGGTGCTCAAAACCACATTCAAGAAATTTATTAACCCTTCAGGTGCTTCACAGGAGCTGAAGCAATGTGGAAGGAAAAAATTGACATTTAACTTTTTTTGCAAAAGCTTTACTTCGGAACTAGTGTTGAGCGATACTGCTCGATATATAAAAATATCGGATCGGAATGGTATCGCCGATATCACTAAATATCGGCGATATCCGATTCCGATACCGGAAGTCCCATGTAAGTCTATGGGAACAAAATATCGCAACTAAAAAAAACCTTTATTTCCTTGTAAACACTAAATATACACACATAGAATACATATATATATATACATGTCATTGTGACATATATATATACATATATGTATAGTTTATACACTTCTACATAGTAAAATATCCTCTGATTCAATTGCCGGGTAAAGCCGGCTTCTGTGAAAAGACAGAAGCACCCGACATGAAATGACACTTGGTGTTCATAGGGTTAACCATGTCTTTTCATGTCGTTTGCAATCTGATTTGCACAAACAATTACATCAGTCTATGTGTGCAAAATTTCACACCTGTAGGGGTTAATTAAAGGTGTAAATTCGTTGTTAAAAAAAAACGGACTTTTTTGCTACGAATTTACACCTTTAATTAACCTCTACAGGTGTGAAATTTTGCACACATAGACTGATGTAATTGTTTGTGCAAATCAGATAGCAAAGGACATGAAAAGACATGGTTAACCCTATGTACACCAAGTGTCATTTCATGTCGGGTTCTGCATTTTCACAAAAGCCGTCAATTGACTTAGCGGCTATTATACTAGGTAGAAGTGTATGAACTATAAATATAAATATATATAATATGTGTCACAAATTCAATGACATGTATATATATAGGAGGTGTAAAATTGTTTAAAAAAAATGCGTGGGCTCCCGCCCTATTTTCGCAACCAGAAAGACAAAGCCAGCGAATGGGGGCAGATAATAATAGCCCAGAGAGGGACCATTATTTTTGGCCCCCCCTGGCTACTAACATCTGCCCCCAGACACCCCAGAAAAGACAAATCTATAATTAGATTCGCCCTTTCTGGCACTTTGCCCGTCTATTCCCATTGCCCTGTAGCGGTGGCGAATGGGTTAATATGGGGTTAAAGCCACCTTGCAATTGAAAGGTGACCTTAAGCCAGGTTAATAATTGAGAGCTGTCAATTAGACAACTATCAATTATTAATCCTATTGCATGAAATAAAATAAAACACACACACTTTAATTAAAAATCATTTTAATGAAATAAAGACACATGTTTTTGACCATCTTTTATTTGACTGCAAAAACCATTTCCTGTAATAAAAATAAAATAAAAAAGCAAAATTATTCTTACCTATCCCATGCACAGTCAGGTCCCACGGTGTAATCCTTCAGAAAGGGTTAATGTTTACTGCAGGGACCGCAGCTAATGCTGCAGCCTCACAGTAAACCCCCAAATGAATGAGTTCCTCTCCTGGCTGACAGGAGAGGAAGTGGAAAGCTTAATTGATTGCTTTCCACTTTCACTTCAGGTCAGCCAGGGACACAATCAGTGACGTCAGAGGGAACTGATTAACAAAAATAGGGGATCCCCTCGAAAAAAATTGGCGTGGGGTCCCCCCTATTTTTGTTAACCAGCCAGATGAAGCAGACCGCTCAGGCCTGAATTTTCAGGCTGTTAAGGAGCCAAGATCCATGGACCTTGCCAGCCTGATAATACCAGGCCACAGCAGTCTGCATATCTTGGCTGATTAACAAAAATAGGGGATCCCCTCGAAAAAAATTGGCGTGGGGTCCCCCCTATTTTTGTTAACCAGCCAGATGAAGCAGACCGCTGAGGCCTGGATTTTCAGGCTGTTAAGGAGCCAAGATCCATGGACCTTGCCAGCCTGATAATACCAGGCCACAGCAGTCTGCATATCTTGGCTGATTAACAAAAATAGGGGATCCCCTCGAAAAAAATTGGCGTGGGGTCCCCCCTATTTTTGTTAACCAGCCAGATGAAGCAGACCGCTGAGGCCTGGTTTTTCAGGCTGGTAAGGATCCAATATCCATGGACCTTGCAAGCCTGATAATACCAGGCCACAGCAGTCTGCATATCTTGGCTGATTAACAAAAATAGGGGATCCCCTTGAAAAAAAAAACGGCGTAGGGGTCCCCCTATTTTTGTTAACCAGCCAAGTAAAATGCAGACTGCTGCAGGCCTGGTATTAAAAGACTGTCAAGGCCCATGGATTTTGGCCCTCAACAGCCTGATAATACCAGGCTACAGCAGCCCCACATTTGGCGCATCAAAAGATGTGCCAATTGTGGCACTTTACCCGGCTCTTCCCACTGCCCTGTAGCGGTGGCAAGTGGGGTAATAAGGGGTTAATGTCACCGTTGATTGCACGGTGACAATAAGCCCGGTTAATAATGGAGAGGTGTCAATAAGACACCGATCCATTATTAATCCCAAAGTTATTAAATGTATAAAAAAAAGACAAAGCAAGAAAAAAGTCTTTTAATGAAATAAAAGAGACAACACAGTTTTCATTAATTTTATTATACACTCATTCCTGCAACGCCATCGATCTCCTGTAAAAAAAAAAAAAAACAAACCAACAGTATACCACCTGTCCGACGCAGTCCATAGTAACGACAGTCCCACGACGATCCAGCTCTGCTACATCGCAATGACAGGCAGAGCCTGTCAGCGCGACGCAGCACAGCTGATTACCTGCTTCCCCAGCGGTGACGTCATCGGACTGACTGCTTTACGGCCGGGATTACCCAGCAGTCACTGCAGTTATCGCGAGAAACTGCATGTGACCGCCGGGGAAAGATGATGGCGGCCATGAAGCAGTCCAGCCCGTGACCGCCGGAGATCTTCTGCCAGGTAAGTGCCGCTGACTCCTGACAGACCCGACCGACGGACACTGACAGTGACAGTGACCATCCTGATTCCGTATCCGATATGACGAAAATATCGGTACTCGGAATCGAAAGCCCGATACAGCTAATATCGGCCGATACCCGATATTTGCAGTATCGTATCGCTCAACACTATTCGGAACCAATTGTTTTTTTATTTTCACAATGTGTTAAAAAAAAATGAACCACAAAATTTGTTGTGCAATTTCTCCTGAATACGCCGATATCCCATATGTGGGGGTAAACCATTTTTTTGGGCGCACGGCAGAGGTCACAAGGGAAGGAGCGCCGTTTGACTTTTTCAACACAGAATTGGCTGGATGCCATGTCGCGTTTAGAGAGCCCCTGATGTGCCTAAACAGTGGAAACCCAACAAGTGACCCCATTTTGGAAACAAGACCCCTAAAGGAACTTATCTAGATATGTGGTGAGCACTTTAAACCTCCAAGTGTTTCACACAAGTTTATAACGTAGAGCCGTGAAAAAAAATCATTTTTTTTCCACAAAAATGATCTTTTCACCCTAATTTTTATTTTCCCAAGGGTAAAAAGACCGCAAAAGTTTTTGTGCCATTTGTCCTGAGCATGCCGATACCCTATATGTGGGGTTAAACCACTTTTTGGGCGCAAGGCAGAGGTCGCAAGGGAAGGAGCGCCGTTTGACTTTTTCAACGCAGAATTGGCTGGATGCCATGTCGCGTTTAGAGAGCCCCTGATGTGCCTAAACATGGAAACCCCAACAAGTGACCCCATTTTGGAAATTAGACCCCTTAAGGAACTTATCTAGATGTGTGGTGAGCACTTTGAACCTCCAAGTGCTTCACACAAGTTTATAATGTAGAGCCAAGAAAATAAAAAATCATATTTTTTCCACAAAAATGATCTTTTCACCCTAATTTTTATTTTCCCAAAATTCAAACCAAAATTGGCTGGAATTGAGATTGGACACCATGTCGCGTTTGGAGAGCCCTTGATGCGCCTAAACAGTGGAAACCCCCCACAAGTAACACCATTTTGGAAACTAAACCCCCTACGGAACTTATCTAGATCTGTTGTGAGCACTTTGAAACCCTAAGTGTTTCACAAAAGTTTATAATGCCTGTGTGTGAAAAAAAAAACAATTTTCCACAAAAATGATTTTTTAGTCCCAAATTTTTTATTTTTCACAAGGAAATTGGACCCCAAATTGGACTCTCTAGTGTTGGGACGAGCTCCTCTCTACTCCAGTTCCCTACACCGACTCTCACAGACTGACTAACCCTGCCTCCAGGGCAGAACTAATAGGGAAGCTCCCCTGAAACCGTGTTTAGAGCTCCCCCTTCTGGTCTGGAGTTAGGAAAACTTGCATGTTGGTATTTCCTGGCCAGAGGATCCCTCTTTGCTTCCAGGCATGACATCACCCCTGTGAGGGAGGCAATGCCACTGTGGCAACCGGACTCCTGGGGTGCCACACATGTGCATTCCTAGTCTCTGCATGTGCACTCCTTGTCTCTGCATGTGTACTCCTTGACTTTGCATGTGCACTCATCTCTGCATATGCACTTCTTGTCTACACATGCAGGGCCGGTGTCAGCACCTGGCACACCCGGGCAAGTGCCGGGGCCCTGAGCAGGCGGGGGGGGGGCCCACTCGCCGTCGGGCACCCCGGCGCCCATTAGCGGTGTCAGCGCTACCACTGGGCCCCCCCGCTTGCTCAGGGCCCTGGCAGCAGCCAGTGCAATACTCACCTCTCCCCGTGCCTCCGCTGCCGCAGCTCGAGCTCCAGGGGGCGCCGGCGCTTCCTCTCTCACAGCAGCGCCGTTGAATGAAGTCATCATTCAGCGGCCGGCTGTGGCAGAGAGCGCACGGACGCCGGACAGGTGAGATGTGTGTGTGTGTGTGTGTGCGCCTGCCTGTGTGTATGTGAGAGAGTGCTGCCTGCGGTGTGTGTGTGTTGTGTGTGTATGCGCCTGCCTGTGTGTATGTGAGAGAGTGCTGCCTGCGGTACTGTATGTGTGATGGTGGTGGGGGGAGGCAGGCAGTGATGGTAGTGAGGAGGCGATGATGATGATGGGGAGACAATGATAATGGGAAGGCGATGATGATGATATTAATGGGGAGGCAATGATAATGACGATGATGGGGAGGCAATGATAATGGAAAGGCAACGATGATGATGATATTAATGGGGAGGCAATGATAATGATGATGATGGGGAGGCAATGATAATGGGAAGGCAATGATGATGATGATATTAATGGGGAGGCAATGATGATAATAGGGAGGCAATGATGATGATGATGGGCAGGCAATGATGATGAGGGGAGGCAATGATAATGGGAAGGCAATGATGATGATGATATTAATGGGGAGGCAATGATAATGATGATGATGGGGAGGCAATGATAATGGGAAGGCAATGATGATGATGATATTAATGGGGAGGCAATGATGATAATAGGGAGGCAATGATGATGATGATGGGCAGGCAATGATGATGATGGGAGGCAATGATGATGTTGATGAGCAGGCAATGATGATGATGGGGAGGCAATGATGATGATGATGGGCAGGCAATGATGATGATAATGGGGAGTCTTTCCACAGCGCCCTTTCCTGAGCTGTAACAGTGCAGAACGCAGCACAGTGTAGAGGAGAGCTCCATATTTTGTATGGAGCATTATATGTGGTCCAGTATTCTGTATGGAGCATTATATTGGGTCCAGTATTCTGTATGGAGCATTATATGGGGGATGGCGGGGTGACATCCTGCATGGGGTATTATATGGGTGATGAGGGGGAGACTATGTGGTGCCCATAATATTGTATGGAGGACTGTACTGTCCAGTCTGTACTGTGCGCTGTGAGGATTTGGCGGTTTTTGAGTTATTGTACAATTTACAATAGGCATCAGTCATGTAATGGAAGAAGAGAAGTGTTTGGCGTTGTGCTATACCCATATTTCTCTGCAGTATCTGTGCATCATGAATCGTGGTCTGTGTTAAAGGGGCCCACTGAGACTCTTTCGCCCGGGGACCATAAAAACCTGCAGCCAGCCCTGTACACATGTCATATGAAACACAGAAACAAGCCGTGCTCGATGTCCATATAGTTAAAGATAAATTTTATTGATTAAAAAATGACAATAGCATCAAAGGTAGAAAAAAGGGGGACTGAAGAAAGTGACATGTGCAAATCACCGCATGACAATACAATGCAGCAGGGAATGTAGGAGGGTGTCCACATAATGAGTATGGATATGGCCACAAATACAACTAGAAGTATAATGCAAAATATAGGTAACATGTATCTCATGCTATCTCTCAATCTCATATAACATCAGGATGATGTTGTATCATATAATTCAATATAAAGCAAGTGCCATATCTGAGAGAGAGCAATGAATACCAAGTAAGACACCGGAGTCCGTGACTGCACGAGTACAACAGTCCCAGCAGCTAAATCCGGAAGGCAGGGGAATGCAGGTCTCATGACCCCATTATACACCGGAAGGCACAGCAGCAGACCAGAGCCTGGAGCTGCCATGAAGGAGCGACACCTTTAGTAGGCTCAAGTTGTCTGCCATACCAGTAAGTACTGAGGAACAATAAGGAACAGAGGACTGAGCATAGCTTTAGGCAGCAAGGACCTCAGAAAGAGCAGCGCAGAAAGAAGGCCTCCAACCCACCTGTCTTAGTGGATCCTAAGTTGCTTCAGGCTGCTCAGACCTCCATTATCATCTGTAACCAGTGCCCCGGTCGGCACCTCAATATATCCAGTAAAGGTAAAGGAAACTACATCCCCGCTGTGACCTCAGATTTATTTACTGCATAATCTGCCCTGCACTACAACCACCATCATCATCTTTAATACCCATACCCATAACTGCCCTGGGGCCTAGCTGTCATGATCCGTTCCAGGGTTTAATCCTGTCTGCCCTTGGTCTGGGCGGATCATGTCAAGGGTTAACATTGCTCTGCCTCATTCTGGGTTCAGGTTTGCTATTTAGCTCCCACACATCCTACTAGCGGTGTGAGCTATACTGCTACCTTCGGCGTGTGAACCTGACTGGTAACCCTTGATTTGTCCTGCTGTTATCCCTGACTTTTCCCGTGTCTGTTGTTCCCCTCGGTCTGCCCTGTTCCCTGCATTTCCCTGTTTGTCGCTTTGATTCTCTGGTTTTTGACTCGGCCTGTATTTGGACTCGCTTCTGCTTTCTGTCTTTGTCTTATCTGCTTCTGACCATTGCTGACCTCCTGACTTTCTCCTGACCACGTGTATTGCTTATTCCTTTTGTCCTGCTGCCTCCGTACGGTTTTGACTCGGCTTGCCTGACCACGCTCCCGCTACTTGGTGGCGCCTGTGCTTCTGCTCTGTAGAGCTGCTCTGTGTACACAGTCTCACGTCCCTCCCTAGCTCTCTCTGAGGGAAGTTGCTCTACACTGCAGTAGCCTGACAGCTCCCATCTGGTTGTGACCTATTAGCTTGTTTCTGACCACGGGTTTGCTGAGACCTCTGGTACTTCAGGTGACTGATTATTCCTGACTCAGTCTTGGACGTTTTTGCTGCCACCAGGTGGTGGTTTTGGCTGCTGAAGTGCAGGCCTACCCTGGGAGTGCGTAATTCCTTCTCCCCTCTGTAACCTACAGGTGGAGCACACACCAGCCTGCATTGCAGCTGCATGACACTAGCTCTACCCGTGGAGAGCTGTAACAACTCTGCTGCTTCACCAACAGCCCCAGTGGTCTCTTAAGCAGCGTCGACTAACACCTTTATTACCGAACACCACGGATGACGTCACAAACTATTCCCCTATTCCCCATAACTTTTATTTTTACATTTCCATCATTTTTATTGTACGCCCAGGGCCACAGACTGGGTCACTGCTGCCTTGACACTTCCCCATTAAGAACTGACCCACCAGGGTCTGAGTACCCCACGGCCCTTGGGGGCACTGCACATGTAGAGACAAGGAATGCACATTGTTACACCCGGTTCTGGCTCTGCACTGGCATCCAGCGCTGCTCCTAGCTCTGCCCCTCACCCGCTCCTGCTTCCAAGACTGTCCCTGTACCTCTACGAGGTCCTTGTCGGGATCCTTGCTCGCTGTCTCTTCCTTGGCATCCTCTCTCCCCTGCTGCCTGGCACGCTGCAGCAGGCTTCCTGGGAGAGTGCTTAGGACACACGTGCGCTTACCTCCGGTCTCTTAAAGAGACTGCGCACATTTTTTGAAAATAGCAATTAACCAATGGCAGCGCACTGATTACTCTTTCTGGCCTCTCCTCCATAGGGAGAGTGCTGGAGCAACAAGTATCTACTGTTGCTAGCTTCCGCTTCCGCTGTGTTTGTGCCTGTGTTTTTGCAGTGTTCTGCCTTCTGCTTTGCTTACACTGTTTGTCTCCACAGACTATCACTTACCTGTTACCTGGCTGTCCAGGACAACATCTGTACGGACAACGCCAGCTCTGTTCTGTTCCAACACTCAGCCATTCGAAACTCTGGACAACGCCGGTACCAGCTTATACCCGAGTACCTTGGGCTCGCCAGTCAGCTCTAACATATGTCTTAAATCTGTATACCCAGTGGTCCCGCTGGGACAGCTGCCATGTGTCTGGGGTCTAACTGGAAGCACCTGTGTCCCGCAGACATTCCAATCTGACACCTGTTCGAGGGGACTTACTACGGGTGTCTGGTGCTCACTTAGTCACGCCCCCTTTGGAGCCCCCCGGACCATGGTCCCGAGATTCCACAAAAACAATAAAAAAAGAATGTGAACTTCACCACCTTTGCCTCCGCTTCCATTTGTTACACACATGCAGAGACAAGGAATGCACATGCAGAGACAAGGAGTGCACATGCAGAGACAAGAAGTGCACATGCAGAGACAAGGAGTGCACATGCAGAGACAAGGAGTGCACATGCAGAGACAAGGAGTACACATGCAGAGACAAGGAGTGCACATGCAGAGACAAGGAGTGCACATGCAGAGACAAGAGTGAATGGGCAATCATGCAGAAACAAGGAATGGACATGCAAAGACAAGGAGTACAGATGCAGAGACAAGGAGTGTGCATGCAGAGACAAGGAGTGCCATGCAGAGCTGAGAAGTGCATATGCAGTGATAAGGAGTGCACATGCAAAGACAAGGAATGCACATGCAGAGACAAGGAGAGCACATGCAGAGATAAGGAGTGCACATGCAGACATGCACACTCAGGGTAAATAAACTAATATTGTCATGGTGGAGAAGGAGAGTGATGATGAGTGCTAACCTCATAAATAAATACCACAGCTACAGCTTATACAGGTGCTTCTCGCAAAATTAGAATATTATCAAAAAGTTAATTTATTTCAGTTCTTCAACACAAAGTTAAACTCATATATTACATACAGTCATTACACACATAGTGATCTATTTCAAGTGTTTATTTCTGTTAGGTCGGTGTCACACTTGCATGTGTGATGCAAGAAACTCGCACGAATCTCTCGCATCAACACCTGACACTGCCACCGGCACTCAGGACCAGAATGTGCGGCTGCATGTATTTCTACGCAGCCGCACACGCCGGTCCGAGTGCCGGCGGCAGCGCCAGGTGTTGATGCGAGAATTTCGTGCGAGTTTCTCGCATCACACACGCAAGTGTGACACTGGCCTTAATGTTCATGATTATGGCTTACAGCCAAATAAAACCCAAAAGTCATTATCTCAGAAAATTAGAATACTTTATAACACCAGCTTATAAAATGATTTTAAAATCCGACATGTTGGCCTACTAAAATGTATGTTCAGTAAATGCAATCAATACTTGGTCGGGGCTCCTTTTGCATCAATTACTGCATCAATGTGGCGTGGCATGGAGGCGATTAGCCTGTGGCATTGCTGAAGTGTTATGGAAGCCCAGGTTGTTTTGATAGCAGCCTTCAGCTCGTCTGTATTGTTGGGTCTGGTGTTTCTCATCTTCTTCTTGACAATACCCCATAGATTCTCTATGAGGTTAAGTTCAGGCGAGTTTGATGGCCAATCAAGCACAGTGATACTGTTGTTTTTAAACCAGGTATTGGTACTTTTGGCACTGTGGATAGGTGCCAAGGCCTGCTGGAGAATTAAATTTCCATCTCCAAAAAGCTTGTTGGCAGTGAGAAGCATGAAGTGTTCTAAAATTTCCTGGTAGACGGCTGAGCTGACTTTGGTCTTGATAAACCGCAGTGGACCTAGCAGATGACATGGCTCCCCAAACTATCACTGATTGTGGAAATTTCACACTAGACCTCAAGCAGCTTGGATTGTGTGCCTCTCCACTCTTCCTCCAGACTCTGGGACCTTGATTTCCAAATGATTGTCAAAATGTACTTTCATCTGAAAGCAACACATGGGACCACTGAGCAACAGTCCAGTTATTTTTTTCCTTGGCCCAGGTACGATACTTCTGGTGTTGTCTATTGGTCATGAGTGGCTTGACATTAGGAATGCGACACCTGTAGCTCATGTCCTGGATACATCTGTGTGTAGTGGCTCTTGAAGCAATGACTCCAGCAGCAGTCCACTCTTTGTGAATCTCCCCCAAATTTTTAAATAGCCTTTTCTTAACAATTCTTTCAAGGTTGCGGTTATCCTTGTTGCTTGTGCACCTTTTTCTACCACACTTTTCCTACCACTCAGCTTTCCATTAATATGCTTGGATACAGCACTCTGAACAGCCAGCTTCTTTAGCAATGACCTTCTGTGGCTTAACCTCCTTGTGGGTGTGTCAATGACTGCCTTCTGGTCACCTGTCAAGTCAGCAATCTTGTGGAGCCTACTGAAACAGACTAAGGGACCTTTTTTAAATGCTTAGGAAGCCTTTGCTGGTGTTTTTTTTGTTAATTATTCTAATTTACTGAGATAATGACTTTTGGGTTTTCATTGGCTGTAAACTATAATCATCATCATTAACAGAAATAAACACTTGAAATAGATCACTCTGTAATGACTCTATATAATATATGAGTTTCACTTTTGTATTGAAGAACTGAAATAAATTAACTTTTTGATGATATTTTAATTTTGTGAGAACCACCTGTATATACTTGGCACTATCTGTGAAAAGATGTAGACAGACTATAAATTTACAATCCAGTTATCAGAAAAAAAACATACCGTATTTTGCGGATTATAGGACACACCAAATTATAAGACGCACCCCAAATTTTGAGGAGAAAAATAACTTTTTTTAATAAAATGGTGGTGCTTCTTATAATTCATGCATCTTATTGCTTACCGGGGGTGGTGGCTGCGGTGAATCAGGATCCCAGGGTCTCTCCTGGACGAGGCAAGAGTGGAGCGTTGCTGCAGGCCGCAGGCTGGGATGAAGGGGTGTTTCGATGTGTGCCGCTGAGGTTGTTCGGTGGTGCGGAGGCTCTGCCGACATTTTGTGAAAGCCCAGAGCCCTCGCACTTACGTACATGGTTTACTGCGGGAAAATGGCTGCTGGGGCATGCGCAGATGGAGATTTCGGCACCAAAAATTTTTTGGGAAAAAGTGTGTGTCTTATAATCTGAAAAATACAGTACATGTAAAGATAAGGTATATAAATATAATGAGACGGTCTCAAAATGAAGTGGGTTGATACAGCCAGTTCTGCAGGAAACAGTTTTACCCAAGTCAAAAGGATCAGGGCAAATTATACTCATTATTAAACTATCATATCGCGTATTTTGTGAGAACAGATTAAGCGCCTTAATAATAAGAAGATAATTAGATCAATAGATAGAGATGTTAGATAGATAAATAGATAGATAGAGAGATACTAATGAGTATCACAAATTGTAATGATCATCACAAGTTTTATGTGATGTCAGATAGATTTTAATTAAATCCAAGTAATTAAAAGCTGTGCAAGTATTACATTTTTCCATGAGACAATTGGAAAGTTCTTAGGAGAAATTCTGAGGAAATCTCTTGTAGAGATTCAAGGAAAAATGTGAGAGGCATCAGTACACAAAAAGACAGGAGTAAATAGAAAAAGGGCAATACTCCAAATGTGTTAAAAACAAAGTTAAAGGAACAATAATTTTCCAAGGCTCATATTTGCATCAATACTCAGGAACCTAGAAAACAACATAATCAAAAAATATCTTGAGATTTTTTTGTGCAGAAAGCAAAACATGTAATGTTCCTTAAAGGGTTACTTAAAGGGAACCTGTCTGCAGGGTTCTACATAGTAACCTACACACAGTGTCAGGTCAGCGCCGTTATACTGAATAAAATGATACCTTTGTTGATAAAATCCATCTTGTGCTTCTTTTTAAATCCTTATTTTTAGTTTTTAGTTAATGATATGCTCGTGTCCTAAGGTTGGGTTCATATATGTGATGCTCTGATTTATTCATAATGCAGACTGCTGACAGGTCACTGCACCCTCTCTGATCTGCCCCCTAGTTTGCATAATGAATATACTAATGTGTGTATTTGAAAAAAAACATGTCACTTCATCAAAATTGAGGCGCCTGCGCACTATCACTTAGTGCCTATTATCTTGAGCTGTCGAAAAGAAACAAAAATCACCATCAAAATGGCACCGTTGCCTGTGCATTAGCATTTATCGCATTCTGATAGATCAGAGGTCTCAAACTCGCGGCCCGCGGGCCAACTGCGGCCCTTGGGACACTAGTTTGCGGCCCTCACCTCATGGGCCCTCGGTACAGTATTTTGCGGCCCTTGGCTGGGATCTCACATGTGAGGAATACCGCATGTGAAATCCCAGTCACTCGTAGTACCGCTCATTAAGGTCATGAATATGGACGCCATTATTCATGAGCTTAATGAGCGGTACCACAGAAAGATGTCAGCGCGGGCGCGGGGCATACTCACCTCATCTCTTGCTGCTGCCGCCGCCCGCGCTTCCTGTCTCTGAAACAGAGAGCAGCGCCGCTGGATGACGTCATCATTCAGCGGCCTGCTCTGTCAGAGCGAGGAAGCGCGGGCACCGGTAATGCTGTGGACAGGTGAGAGGTGGTGCGTGTGTGTGTGTACAGGTGAGAGGTGGTGTGTGTGTGTGTGTGTGTACAGGTGAGAGGTGGTGTGTGTGTGTGTACAGGTGAGAGGTGGTGTGTGGTGTGTGTGTGTGTGTGTGTACAGGTGAGAGGTGGTGTGTGTGTGTTGTGTGCAGGAGAGTGATGGGGAAAAACAGTGATGGGGAAAAGCAATGGGGAAAAACAATGATGGGAGTGATGGGCAAAAGCAATGATGGGAGTGATGGGGAAAAGCAATGGGGAAAAACAATGATGGGAGTGATGGGCAAAAGCAATGATGGGAGTGATGGGGAAAAGCAATGGGGAAAAACAATGATGGGAGTGATGGGCAAAAGCAATGATGGGAGTGATGGGAAAAGCAATGATGGGAGTGATGGGGAAAAGCAATGATGGGGAAAAAGCAATTATTGTAGTGATGAGGAAAAGCAACAATGGGGAGATGGGGAAAAAGCAATGGGGGAGAATGAGTGCTGGGAGAATGAGCACTGGGGGAGAATGAGCGCTGGGGGAATGACTTTTTGCTGTTAACCAGTTAATGTTTACTTGTCCACCACACTGCAGTGTCAAAAGAGGAAGACGACAGCGAGACAGACAGCAACATTGCATCAGAGAGCTCTTAACCTCGAAAAAGAAAATCCTCAGATTCTGGTATTGTAACATAATATTAAGAATAATATTTATTCATTGATATTGCGCTATTAATTCCACAGCACTATACATACATCATCAACACTGTCTCCATTGGGACATTTGATAACTTTGGAATGTTTTTGTAATAGCTTTTCTTGTGGAAAACCTGATGCGGCCCAGCCTTACCCAGATTCTACCTCCAGCGGCCCCCGGGTAAATTGAGTTTGAGACCCCTGTGATAGATGCTACTGTGCAAGCTCCTCCGCTGGCTCCTAGTTGCTGCAGACAAAATGTTATTATTCTACATCAAAATGGTGCCGTGGGCTGTGCCTGCAAATTAGCATCTATCACGTACCGATAGATGCTACTGCGCAAGCGCCTCCACCTGCCTGTCTGGCACAAAAAAATTTTCTAAAAAAATGTCAAACCATGGAGTTTTTAATCTGTAAGGTTCTTAAAGGAACTATTTATAATGATATCGACTGTAGATTGATTTTTGGGTTAAATAGCATTAATCAAGCATGCATCCACAATGCTTGGTCGGCAAGGAGAAAATTAATTGTTTAGCCCATCAAATAAATATTTTAAGACACGTTGCGATTAGAACCTATAATTTTTTTGCACTGACTCATGGGCATTGCAACAACCCGTATGTCATTCAATATATTTTGTACAGCGCTGCTTTCCATTGCGTGTATCACTGAAAGTGTGTTCCGAAAAATCAAACTTCATTCTTGATGGTTTGTAGCTGGCACTTATGCTATCATCCCCTTGTTTAAACCAATTGCGTTCAAACTATCCAAAAAAAAAATTCGTTAAAATGTAATATATTAAGACAATTAAATTCATTTCAAAAATGTCTCAGAATATCGTAACATTTAAGAGAATAAAACTATCAACCAAAGATAACTTTTTGGGCTGTTTGATGTTATTCCAGATATTATTGTAAGGTTTTCAGCATTACAAGAGACCCGAAAGCACAGTAATTAAAAATATAATTCGACTGCGTATTTGAAGAAATATAACGAAAATATTTTGAAACAAACTTTTTGAACAATGTAATGGTCCTCGTCCTATAAGGGCTGTCTCAAAAGTTATGCTACTCAAGTTTCCGGTGAAGTTGCTGTAATACTAGTAATATCAGAGCAACTGAAAAAAATTATGTCACAAAAGTTTTAAAAATGTTTTTTTTAAAAAATGGTCAATTTGGCAGACTTCAAAAGTGAATTGTAGCCTACAATAAAAAAAAAAATAGGCGTATAACACACTCTTTTATTTTTACTTAACGTTAATCTTCTGTGAAATATTGCCTTAACATAAATTTAAATTCTATACTCCAGAACTAGTGCTAGAAATTTTTCTTTTCATAGACTTTAACCATCCCAGTAAAACGTCTGTTAAAATAGGTTGTAATTGCCAGACTTACCACTAGTGCTAGGTCCTGGTGCATAAGAAGCTGTGGGGGTTCATTGACATTAGTTGTATCACTATCAACATCTTCATTTCCCTTCTGGTTGCAGTTTTCATAATGTGATTTCAAACGGCAAACAAGTCCTTGGATATCCTTTTGACAGTATTTGCACTTTGCTCTCCCACCTTTCTTTCCAAGCTCTGCTGGCATCTCAACAAAATGAACCCAAATAGGTCTCTCTTACGACCTGCCATGGCTCACGCAGATCACTTCTGAAGTTTGATTGTTACTACAGCCAAGTACTGCTGACTGACTATCCAACAAGTTTGGGCATGTCAACTGAATGGAAAAAGAAACTGAAACCAAGCTACAGAAAGTGAAACCAAGCTAGAAGTGTGGAGTTAATTGAACAATGATTGAAAGTTTTAGATTTTAATCGTGATTTATATTAAAAAAATCTTTTGATTTAAATCAGTGATTTAAATCATGATTAAAATCACGATTTAAATTGATCTGATTTAAATAGAAAAAAATCATTTGATTTAAATCATGATTTAAATCGTTGATTTAAATCGGCGTGATTTAAATCAATCCACCCTGCCACCTGCCCCTTGTCCCTGCAGCCAAAAAAATTTACACTACAACAAAATGGTGCCAGAGGCGGCGCATGCGCAGTTACTATGCACAACTCTGCTGACAGGTTCCCTTTAAAGGGAACCTATCCCACTGTATAATGATATCGACCTGTAGATATGAGGTTAATCTGGAGCTTAATAGCATTAGACAGGCATGCATCCACAATGCTGAAAGTGCGGCGCACAGGAGAAAATTAACTTTGTTCCTCCCCCAATGCCGCCAGTTTTCAGTAATACAGGCATGCCGATGTGGTTACAGTGACCACGGTGCCCGATGGCTGTAAGCACACCTTGGTTCTTTGACTGACCGCTCATGGGGGAGTGCATCAACGCAGATCCAGCTGTCAGTCAGAGTACTGAGGTCACCGCTCACAGTGATGTAAGCAGTGACTTTAGCCAAGTTGGCACGCCTGTATCAATGAAAGCTGTGGTTCCAGGAAGAATAAACTTCATTTTCTTCCAGATGCTGCACTTTCAGTATGCATGCCAGGCACCTTTATAATGCTATATACCCACTGTTTAACCCTATATCTGCAGGTCAATAGCATTATCCAACCAAAAAAATTCCCTTAAAACTGTAATCTGTCATATTGAAGGACAGATATTATAAGAGGAGGCTTCAGAAATTAAAAAATGGCCAGAAATAATAGTAACATTATGGAGAAAAAAAACCTACCAAACCAATGAATAACCTTTTGGGACTGTTGATTTATTCCAAGATCATCTATTGTAAAGATGTTGTAGCATTTACAAGAGATCATTAGCAACACTTTATGCTAAAAAAGAAAAATGCTAAAAGTATGTGAGATTAGCAATTGAAAGGTATCAAAATATATTACACAGACTATGATATGTTCGATATTGATATACCGTAAGTCAGACAATATCCAGATACAGTATATTTTGTCTAAAGACAGGGAAAATTTGTTTTTATAATCATCTAACAAAAGTCCACCATATCAGGACAATTTTTTCAATTGTTTTAAAAATGTTGCAGGCTATTTTTCTAATCTGTTTATTGACTGCAAAGATGGTCAAAACTAAGCCTCACTCTGAGGTCTATAGAAATATTGCGAAAATTTGGTTATTTTTCAAATCAACTGGTAAAGCCTAAGCTCCAGCTAATACAGGAAATGCTTCAGAATAGCAATTATAATGGAATACTATTTAATCAGGGATTATAAAAAAAAGTGACACAACATAATGTAAAACAGACAATCAATATAAAAGCAAATTCACATGGCAGAACGGTACAGCCGGCGGTGGACAGCTGCACGGGACAGGGGCCCGCCGCATAGAGCGACTATTTCAGCTGAATATGAGTCCTCAGATGTATAGTACAGACCAAAAGTTTGGACACACCTTCTAATTCAAAGAATCTTCTCTATTTTCATGACTACGAAAATTGTAGAATCACACTGAAGGCATCAAAACTATGAATTAACACATGTGGAATTATACATTAAAAGTGTGAAACAACTGAAAATATGTCTTATATTCTAGGTTCTTCAAAGTAGCCACCTTTTGCTTTGATTACTGCTTTGCACGCAGAAAAGGTGAATGAATGGACTCTACATGCCTAGTTCCCACCGTGAAGCATGGAGGAGGTGGTGTGATGGTGTGGGGGTGCTTTGCTGGTGACACTGTTGGGGATTATTAAAATTGAAGTGGTGAGCGGTCCAGCTCACCCCAAACCATCTCGATTGGGTTCAGGTCTGGTGACTGTGGAGGCCAGGTCATCTGGTGTAGCACCCCAACACTCTCCTTCTTGGTCAAATAGCCTTTACACAGCTTGGAGGTGTGTTTGGGGTCATTGTCCTGATGAAAAATAAATGATGGTCCAACTAAACGCAAACCGGATGGAATAGCATGCCGCTGCAAGATGCTGTGGTAGCCATGCTGGTTCAGTATGCCTTCAATTTTGAATAAATCCCCAACAGTGTCACCAGCAAAGCACCCCCACACCATCACACCACTCCTCCATGCTTCACTGTGGGAACTAGGCATGTAGAGTCCATCCGTTCACCTTTTCTGCGTGCAAAGCAGTAATCAAAGCAAAAGGTGGCTACTTTGAAGAACCTAGAATATAAGACATATTTTCAGTTGTTTCACACTTTTTTGTAAAGTGTAATGTATAATTCCACATGTGTTAATTCATAGTTTTGATGCCTTCAGTGTGATTCTACAATTTTCGCAGTCATGAAAATACAGAAAAATCGTTGAATGAGAAGGTGTGTCCAAACTTTTGGTCTGTACTGTACATTCAGCTGAAATGCATTGCAGAAAGGGGACCCACCTGTTTTCTGCACTGTAATACACAGCGCTGGCCTATCAACAGCCAACGTTGGCATGCCTGTGACTGGAGGCACATGGCAGTGGCATCATGTGTCAGATGCCGATTCTTGTGCCGTCTGTAGAAGTGGACCCCAGATGGCATGGGAGCGTGGGGAAAGGTGAGTAGTAACATGCTTTTTTAATGTATTGGATAATAGAACAGGGCACTTTATACTAGGATGGGGCACAGTATATCAGAAAATGGACCATGATGAGGCACATTATACCAGAATGGGGCACAGTATACCAGTAAGGGGCACAGTACACCAGAAAATGGACCACTAAGGGGCACATTATACCAGGATGGGGCACAGTTAACTAGGATAGGGAACAGTATACGAAGAAATGGACAATTATGGGACTTTATACCAGGAAATGGACCAATATGGAGCACATTATACCAGGAAATGGACCAGGATGGGGCACATTTTACCAGGAAATGGACCAGGATGGGGCAACTTATCCCAGGATAGGGCACATTATCAGAGGAACGGGACCAGGATGGGACTCATTAACCTAGAAATGGGACCAGGATAGGACACATACCAGGATTGGGCACATTATACCAGGTTGGGAGACATTATGCCAGGATGGGGGACACTATGCCAGAAAAAGGGCCATAATGGGGAAAATTATACCAGGATGGTGAACCATCAAGGTGCATATTATACCAGGACCAGGATAGGGCATATTATACTATACTAGGATGCGGTTCCTCATACCATGTATACTTTATTAGTTAAAAAAACAGAATGGTTATAACACCAAGACCAACAAAAACACAATGTGAAATAAAACACAATACCTTCACCCAAATACTTTATTGATTGGAAATAAACCTAGGAGTCCCTGATATAATGCCTGAACTCACACCTTCCTAGCTGCGGAGGTTGGCACCCTAGGGGGAACGTAGTGGCGCCCCCTCTCAACGTGAACTGACCCTGGGGGCCCTGATGCACCCTTCAGCCACTAGGGGATCCCTCTTCCCAGATAATAAGGGGACCCCAACCAATATACATAGACCACTCCTATATCTAAAGAGGACCCTATACCCCAAACAATATGTTAAAAACAGTGAAGAGAACACATTGGCAGAAAAATTGGCATAATATATGATGATGGAGATAACAAATCTTCCCACATAGATGGTCACTTATAAGGATTTGTTGGGGTTATAACAGATATATGTGTCGACCCGCCACCACAATTGTGGGTTACCAGGGCAATGGGGTACTCAGAGCCGAGCCCGTAGAAGTCTATGGGGATTGTCACAGGTAGCTGTGGCTCGGTCTGTGGCCCTGGCGGTCTGGCGTATGTTGGGGATATATTTACAGGGGAATGATTTATATACAGTTCGTGACGCCACCTGTAGTCTTCTGGTAATTTATACCAGCGCTGCTGTAGATCTCTGAGGGGATGGTGAGGCAGCTAGATGTCGGGTCCCCTACAGGTGGGACTCTTCCCTCAGGTCGGTAGTTAGGTAGGGATTGTGCAGGCATGCAATAATAACTCAGTCTCACACCGTCAGCGTCTTTCCATACCTTTACTTGCAAGATGATAAGGCAGGTCCCAGGGAGGCTGATGGGGTTGATGGAGGATGAGCTTTGAGGCAACAGCTAAGCAAGTTAGGGGCCTCCTTTACTGTCCAATAATGATGAGTACGACCAGCCTGAAGCGTAGTTCCCTCTATGATTCCAGCTTTTCCAAAGCTGTTCTGCCCAGTCAGATTTGTGTTAGGAGCCTTCCTGCGAGAGAGCTGAATTCTTATCTTGTCGTGCACTGACTCAAAGTCTTCACTCCCCTGACCCCAGTTACGTACTGACTATATGGGGCTGTTTGCCGCGACCTAGGGTCCGGTAAATCTCTGGTTTTCTCTTCACTATGCTTGTAGCTAATAGTGATCCTTCGGTCCCCAGTGACCGGTAGCGATGTGCAGGACTTTTCCAAGTCAAAAGCACTTTTCCAATTATCTTCCTTCCACTTTGCCCTTCGATTTGCTCGACTCTTAATAGATAGTTCAGTCTTTCTTCCAGTGGGGCACAGCTCTGACTAGGCTAAGGTGAATTAGACCACCTGTACCAGCCTCCACTTTCTGAACTGATGACAGGCTCAAACTGGACACGTCTACTCTGTCCAAGGACAGGAAACTGACTGACTAGAAATCACTCCCTTCCACACCCCTGCTGGGTGTGTCAGAAGTGTACATGATGTCATGAAGAGACCTTAACTGTTACCTCTCCACTCATCCTCCTGGTATTGTGTACCAGGGCTACACATTCCCCCATGGTAAACGACAGCACTCCCGGGCTGTAAAATTAAAAGAGACATTTTTTGTTTATGCATGAAAACATTAACAATAACAGTAATTCGTCCCATCCGGGAGGTGAGGATATCTTGAACGTTGCAAACAATATAGAAAAATACAAATATTAAATAGCATTCAATAAATATACAGTATACTTGTGAAGGACCCGCACCAAACCTTCAACGTGGGTCCTGGGTGGGCTGCAGGACATCCGAATGCAGACCTCACTCAGTGCCACACCACACGGGTTTTTGGTTCAGAGGTAAGTCAAGGTTTCATGTGAAACCATTAAAAAGGCACTTTAGTGCAACTATTTACAGGATACAGTTTTTGGGCTGGCTCAGTCCTCAGCCTCTGAGTCCATTGTTAAACGAAGACATAATAGGGAAAAACACATTTATATATATAGACTTTTACAATGTTCACATGAATTCGTTTATAACTACTGCTGATATCTAATGGGTAATTTCCCTTTTGTGATTCTCTCTGATCTACGTGGTGTAGTTTCAGGTATATCAAGTTGCGATCTGTCTGCACTGCGTAACGGCAAACTATAGAACTGCCTTAATCTTTCTATGGATCTGGCAAGTGTACTGATGGCTGGGCGGTGTGAGTCAGCTTCACCAGGGGATCCCATAGTATGGGGCGCTGCTTCAGATGATCCATCTTGAGGTTCCACAGGTTGAGGTGTTGCTGGGATGGGTAACTCCTGAGCGGGCTCAACTGGCACCACGGGCACAACTGGAGGTAGAATTTCCTCTTGTGGCTGATAAAACTGCAACACTGGAATTATCACAGCATCTCCCAGTCGGGGCCAATCCGCAGGAAAATCTCCCAGATCTGTGTGTAGGACCTCTTCCTTTCTTTCTCCTTGATTGAGGACAGGGTTCTTTTCACAACGCTTTAAGTGTTCTGGACACAACTTCAAATGATCTCTGGACACAGTGATTGTTGTTCTTCCTCCGTCTTTACTGACGACACAAACTTTTCTGTTGTCATATTTAGAATCTTGTATGACGTAGGGTTCTTGCTCCCACTGATTATCCAATTTGTGCATCTTCCTTTTTCTTTTTAATACTACCTCTCCAGGCATCAGAGGCTTGGCAGGAGCATTTCGGTTGTAAACATCTTCCTGTTTCTCCCGTGCCTTATTGAGACTTTCCTCCACACAGATTTGTACTCTTCTGTATTGCTCTTGCCGATTGATGTCCCAGTTTTCCACGGCATCGTCTGCCTCCGGTTCTACCACTCCAAGTTCTAAATCCATTGGTAGTTTTCCGGGCCTTGCTCGCATAAGATAAGCTGGAGTGCAGTTAGTTGAGCTTACAGGTATATGATTATACAAATCAACCAAATCAGGTAGTAAATCCGGCCATCGATTCCTGTCTTCCAACGGTATGGATCTCAACAAGTCAAGGACAATATGGTTCATCTTTTCACAAAGACCGTTGGTTTGAGGGTGGTATGGTGTCGTTCTAATTTTCTTGCACCCGTACATATGACAGAATTCCTTGAATAAATCGGCTTCAAAAGCAGGTCCCTGATCGGTTAAGACTTGCCCGGATACCCATGCGGTCTACAAAAGCTTGCTTGAAAGGTCTTCGCGGCCGTCACTGCGGTCTGGTCTTTCACTGGAACAACCACCAGAAATCTGGAGTAATGGTCCACCATGGTCAAGGCGTATGAGTATCCAGATCTACTTGGCGACAATTTGACATGGTCCAGGGCCACAATCTCCAGGGGACGAGTCGTCCGGATAGGTTGCAGGGGAGCCTTTTGACTACCGTAGTCCTTTCTTCTGAGACCACAGGGTCCACAGTTCCGACACCACCTCTCGATGGAGCTGCGCATCCCTACCCAGTAGAACCGGCATCTCAACAGGGTCTCCAGCTTTCTCCAGCCAAAGTGTCCTGCTTGATCGTGGTACGCTTCCAACACCATTGGGACGTCTGCCTTGGGGACCACTATTTGCCAGACCATTTCATGGGTTCTGGGGTTGACGTATCTCCTGCACAACTTCTCACGGTATAGGAACAACCTGCTTTTCTCGTTCCACAGGAGCTTGGCTGACATAGGTGCATCCTTTTCCAAGGAGGAACCTTCCTGTTTTAACAACTCCTTGATGCGGCTGACCACTGGATCACTGTCCTGAGTCTCTTTCCAGCTGTGATGGGGTAAAGGATTTAATGTTGCACCATACTGCTTTCTGTGAACTCGATGCTCGTGGACTACCCCATTTCGATGGAACGCGGGTAGCTCAATTTCTTCCAGGTCGTCCGATTCTTCTTCCGTATCAGAGTCATGCGGCATTCGGGACAACGCATCAGCATTAGCATTCTTTCGACCTGCCCGGTACTTGATAGTAAACTGGTAATTGGACAACCGGGCCATCCATCGCTGCTCCATGGCACCCAGCTTGGCGGTTTCCAGGTGCGTTAACGGGTTGTTGTCTGTGTACGCCGTGAACTTATTGGAGGCCAGATAGTGCTTAAATCTTTCAGTAATGGCCCAGACCAGCGCCAGAAACTCCAGCTTGAAGCTGCTATAATTTTCCGGATTCCTCTCCGTTGGCCTGAGTTTTCTGCTGGCATACGCGATGACTTTTTCTTGGCCATTCTGCTTCTGACTGAGAACTGCTCCCAACCCTTCATTACTGGCGTCGGTGTACAACAGGAACGGTTGGCTGTAATCAGGATAGGTTAAGATCTCATCACCTGTCAGGATCTCTTTCATCTTTTGGAATGCTTCAGCCTGTTCTTTACCCCAATTAAAGGGAGGGTTTCTGCTCTTTAAAGATTGTCCTACCAGGAGGTCCTGTAAAGGAGCTGCCTTCTTCGTGTAATCTTTCACGAATCTCCTGTAGTAACCCGTTAGTCCCAGGAACTGTCGCACTTCCTTAAGGTTCTTCGGCTCCGGCCACTTCTGGATGGCAGTGACTTTCTCTGGGTCCGGCGCTACTCCTTCCGAACTGACGATGTGCCCCAAGTATTGTACCTTCTGCTTGAGTAGATGGCATTTTGAGGGTTTTAATTTCATCCCGTACCTGGACAGGGACTCGAATACTTCTGCCAGGTGCTTCAGATGGTCCTCATATGTCTTGGAATACACGATAACGTCGTCTAGGTATAGCAGCACGGTTTCAAAATTGAGATGTCCCAGACAGTTTTCCATCACTCTCTGAAATGTTCCTGGGGCACTGCTGAGCCCAAACGGCATTTCTGTCGAACTCACAGAGCCCCATTGGGGTGGTGAAAGCCGTTTTCTCACGATCCTCCTCAGCCACAGCCACTTGCCAGTAACCACTAGTCAGATCAAGGGTAGAAAAGTAGTTAGCCGTTTTCAGAGCAGCTAATGATTCCTCTATACGTGGTAACGGGTATGCATCCTTGTGTGTTATGCGGTTCACCTGCCTGTAATCCACACACATTCTCATACTACCATCTTTCTTTTTAACCAGAACCAGAGGGGCTGCCCAGGGGCTACAACTATCCCTTATCACCCCAGCTTTCTTCATATCATTCAACATTTCTTTAGCCTTCTGATAATGAGCTGGAGGTATGGGCCTATACCGCTCTTTGATGGGAGGATGATTGCCTGTAGGGATATGATGTTGTACTCCCTTAATTGTCCCAAAATCAAGTGGATTTTTGCTAAACACTTGGGCATACTCTTGCACCACCCGTAATACCCCTTGCTTCTGGTGAGCGGGAGTGGTGTCCGTCCCAACATGGAGTTGCTGACACCATTCCGCCACCTGAGTTGCTGGGTCATTGTCCTCCTCTATTTGACAGGAGTCTAAGGACTCAGCCGGAGAATAGAATTATTATCAACAGCATGAAGTTTAGCAATGGTTGCATAACGGGGTAAATTTACCTCATCATCTCCCCAATTGAGAAGCCGTACCGGTACTCTTCCATTCACCACTTCTACTACTCCTCTAGCAGTCATAAGTGTAGGTCTATGTTCTGAATGATGGGGTTCTACTACAGCTTGGTAATTCTGTCCTCTCAGACCTATGGCTGCCCTGCACCAAATGATCATTTCACTCATTGGGGGTATCACAATAGGATCTGAGTCAGTGACCCGTACATTACCAATTTCGCCGTCGGTAAGCTTCGCTTGCTGCTGACACACCAGGGCCCGGATCTCTCTTGGATTACTCCTCTCTGCCTTGGTCGGGCAATCTCAGCGAGCTGTTGGAGCAAGAACACAACTTCTCCCAAACAATTACCGATAATGTTAGTACCCAAAATTATATTTAGACCGTTCTCCTCATTTACAGTCTTTACTACCAGAAGCCCTTGGTCTCTCAACTCCTCTCGGCCCACCTTTACATCTACACATTTTGTTCCGAGTACTTCTACAGGAAGACCATTAGAAGCATACACAGTAAAGTCAAGGCTCGGAGGTTTAAGACTGTCCATTGACCAGTACTTGGTATATAGAGCATCAGGTATTAGGGTCACCTGGGACCCAGTGTCTAACAATGCTGGAACAGCAATACCATCTAGAATAATAGACAGGTAGGGTCGCCCGCCCACATACCTGCGGTTCCAGTCTAGGGGGCCTGACGGGTATTCTCCTGGGTGTTGGCCCTTGGACCCAGGTTCTGCCCGTTTAAAGGACACTGTGTAGACAGATGACCTTTCCGGTTGCAGCGATAACAGATGATCTCTCGACGAGAAGGGTGTTGATCAGAGGTTGCTCCTGGGGGTGGCGTTGTCCTCCTCCGGGGGGGCGACGTCTTCTTTCTTCTCCGGTGCATCCACGGAACGTCCTCTGGGCAGTCAGCTAACAAGATCTTTCCTTCCTCCTCTTTCCGCAGCTGCAGGGCACTCATTACAGCAGCCAGATTTTTAGTCAGCTGGCGCACCTCTGAGCGCAGACAGTCCAATTCACTAGGAGGTGTCACCTGCGCTTTGGCTTCAGCCACTAGCGGGGAAAAGGGGGTTACTGCCGGTTCCGGAGTGACTTCAGCCTGATGATGTTGGGTGGCCACCTCAGGTTTGCCCAGGGGCCGCAGCCCTTTTATTGCCATGTCCTTTAGGGCATCAAAGGTAGCATCCGGATGATCTAAGGACCACCAATTTACAGTTCTGCGTTCCTCTTGGGATCTCAATCCCTGTATAAATTGTTCTTTTAGCATTCTATTCTCGTCGATAGCATTTAAATTGTTAATTTGCTTGAGGGCTCTCAGGGCTCCCTGTAGTCGGCAAGCGTAGTCCCGGATGCTGTCACCTGGCTGTTGTGAACAGTGATAGAAGGCCATCCGGAGATCCGTTTCTGTGCGGTCTTCAAATATGGCATGTAGCTTAAGGAAGATCGCAGGTACCGACTCCTGATCAACGGTATCCCAAGTCTCCACTTCCCTCTCAGCAGCGCCAGTTAGCTGCCCTATTAGCACAGCAGCTTTTTGTCTCTCAGGCATGGAGTACATTTCTAGGATGCTGCATAACTTCCGCTTGAAGCCTGCTAATGTGCCTGGCCCACCGCTGTATTGGGGAAGCCATTTCGCCCCAGGCATATATGGGAGCGTTAGTGGCATGATCGGGACTACCGGACTGGGTGCTGGACCTGCACCCCCATCTGGCGCTACAATACCAGATGGTGCGGGATTGGGGACTCCGACCGGGCCGCACTGTCAGCCGGTTGTTGTGACATCTTAGCGCCCCCTTGGTTAAACGGAGCCTACCGGTTTCAGATGCTGCTATTTCACAGGCACCGCAGTGGGAACAGGACCTTCGTCGCAGGCGCTCTGATGTCAGAGCGTTCACTTCCTGTTGCAGGACCTGCCGCTGAGTCAGAGCCGGGGGCGTGTCCAAGACTTTGCGCGCTCTTTCAGGTACGCCCTCCTTCTTCTCCAGCGCCTTAGGGCGCGAATCTGGCGGCAAATATGGCGGTATTTGGCGCCAAAAGTGCAAACAGTCCTTTTTCACAAAAACACTCCACAGGCACACAGGGCTCGCAATGCTGCAAGTTTCGTATCCTGTTCGTGACGCCAAATTTTTGTGTCGACCCGCCACCACAATTGTGGGTTACCAGGGCAATGGGGTACTCAGAGCCGAGCCCGTAGAAGTCTATGGGGATTGTCACAGGTAGCTGTGGCTCGGTCTGTGGCCCTGGCGGTCTGGCGTATGTTGGGGATATATTTACAGGGAATGATTTATATACAGTTCGTGACGCCACCTGTAGTCTTCTGGTAATTTATACCAGCGCTGCTGTAGATCTCTGAGGGGATGGTGAGGCAGCTAGATGTCGGGTCCCCTACAGGTGGGACTCTTCCCTCAGGTCGGTAGTTAGGTAGGGATTGTGCAGGCATGCAATAATAACTCAGTCTCACACCGTCAGCGTCTTTCCATACCTTTACTTGCAAGATGATAAGGCAGGTCCCAGGGAGGCTGATGGGGTTGATGGAGGATGAGCTTTGAGGCAACAGCTAAGCAAGTTAGGGGCCTCCTTTACTGTCCAATAATGATGAGTACGACCAGCCTGAAGCGTAGTTCCCTCTATGATTCCAGCTTTTCCAAAGCTGTTCTGCCCAGTCAGATTTGTGTTAGGAGCCTTCCTGCGAGAGAGCTGAATTCTTATCTTGTCGTGCACTGACTCAAAGTCTTCACTCCCCCTGACCCCAGTTACGTACTGACTATATGGGGCTGTTTGCCGCGACCTAGGGTCCGGTAAATCTCTGGTTTTATCTTCACTATGCTTGTAGCTAATAGTGATCCTTCGGTCCCCAGTGACCGGTAGCAATGTGCAGGACTTTCCAAGTCAAAAGCACTTTTCCAATTATCTTCCTTCCACTTTGCCCTTCGATTTGCTCGACTCTTAATAGATAGTTCAGTCTTTCTTCCAGTGGGGCACAGCTCTGACTAGGCTAAGGTGAATTAGACCACCTGTACCAGCCTCCACTTTCTGAACTGATGACAGGCTCAAACTGGACACGTCTACTCTGTCCAAGGACAGGAAACTGACTGACTAGAAATCACTCCCTTCCACACCCCTGCTGGGTGTGTCAGAAGTGTACATGATGTCATGAAGAGACCTTAACTGTTACCTCTCCACTCATCCTCCTGGTATTGTGTACCAGGGCTACACATATACACTATGTCAATTCTTCTAAGGACCTATAACAGGTACACTAATACAGAGTCAATCAATTGTCTGGTACCCTTAGACAAGTAGCATAAGAGAAATGAGACACAAAAGCGGCATTACAATAATATACCATACAACAGTTGTTGTCTCATATGTATAACCGATGCTCACTCCCCAATATAATAGGAGCATCTATCATCCATAATTTGACAATGCCACTGTCTCTTAAAGTGTACCCTAACCACCAATCCCCTTCTCAAAAATCAATTAGATATGTCATCAATGATAGGATGAAACTGCTGTCCTCTTGAAAGTGCAACCAGGCACTCGTTTAAAGTCTTAAAGTGCTAAGTGAATATGTAGCCCATAATAGGGAAATAGTCCATAATAGGAAAATGCTGCAGTCTCTGATAGGTGCACCCAGCACTAAGTTATCGAATGCATATACATATGTTTATACCAAAGCACTCTACTAAAGACACATTGTGTTTTTGTTGGTCTTGCTGTTATATCCATTCTGTTTTTTTAACTAACATAGTAACATAGTTATTAAGGTTGAAGGAAGACTTTAAGTCCATCTAGTTCAACCCATATCCTATCCTAACCTGCCCTAACATGTTGATCCAGAGGAAGGCAAAAAAAAACCCAAGTGGCAAACAGTAAGCTTCACATTGGGGAAAAAAATTCCTTCCCGACTCCACATACGGCAATCAGACTAGCTCCCTGGATCAACGCTGTATCTAGGAAACTAGTGAATATAGCCTGTAATATTATACTTTTCAAGAAAGGCATCCAGTCCCCTCTTAAATTTTAGTAAGGAATCACTCATTACAACATTAGACGGCAGAGAGTTCCATAGTCTCACTGCTCTTACAGTAAAGAATCTGCATCTGTGATTATGGCTAAACCTTCTTTCCTCCAGACGTAGAGGATGCCCCCTCGTCCCCGTCACAGGTCTAAGAGTAAAAAGATCATTAGAAAGGTCTTTGTACTGTCCCCTCATATATTTGTACATTGTAATAAGATCACCCCTAAGCCTTCGTTTTTCCAAACTAAATAGCCCCAAGTGTAATAACCTGTCTTGGTATTGCAGACCCCCCAGTTCTCTAATAACCTTGGTCGCTCTTCTCTGCACCCGCTCCAGTTCAGCTATGTCTTTCTTATACACCGGAGACCAGAACTGCACACAGTATTCTAAGTGTGGTCGCACCAGTGACTTGTATAGAGGTAAAATTATGTTCTCCTCATGAGCATCTATGCCTCGTCTAATGCATCCCATTATTTTATTTGCCTTGGCAGCAGCTGCCTGACATTGGCCACTAAATGTGAGTTTGTCGTCCACCCATACACCCAGGTCTTTTCAGTGACAGTTTTGCCCAGTGTTTTACAATTAAGCACATAATTATACATCTTATTTGTTCTACCCAAGTGCATGACCTTACATTTATCCCCATTAAAGCTCATTTGCCATTTATCAGCCCAAGCTTCTAGTTTACATAAATCCTCCTGTAAATAAAAATTATCCTCCTCTGTATTTATTACCCTGCAGAGTTTAGTGTCATCTGCAAATATTGAAATACTACTCTGTATGCCCCCTACAAGGTCATTAATAAATATGTTAAAGAGAAGCGGCCCCAATACTGACCCCTGTGGTACCCCACTGCTAACCGTGACCCAGTCCGAGTGTGCTCCATTAATAACCACCCTTTGTTTCCTATCCATGAGCCAGTTCTTAACCCACTTACACATATTTTCCCCTATCCCCATTGTTCTCATTTTATGTATCAACCTTTTGTGTGGCACTGTATCAAAAGCTTTTGAGAAGTCCATGAACACCACGTCCACTGCATTCCCTTGGTCCAGTCCTGAACTTACCCCTTCATAAAAGCTTATCAGATTAGTCTGACAAGAACGGTCCCTCGTAAACCCATGCTGATACTGTGTCATGAGGTTATTCAGCTTCAGATACTCCAATATAGTATCCCTTAAAAAAACCCTCCAGGATTTTACCCACAGTAGATGTTAAGCTCACTGGCCTATAATTTCCAGGTTCAGTTTTTGCCCCCTTTTTGAATATTGGCACCACATTTGCTATACGCCAGTCCTGTGGTACAGACCCAGTTATTATGGAATCTTTAAAGATTAAAAATAATGGTCTATCTATAACTGTACTTAATTCCTGCAGTACTCGGGGGTGTATCCCATCCGGACCCGGGGATTTGTCAACTTTAGTGATTTTTAGACGCCGCCGTACTTCCTGCTGGGTTAAGCATGTGACATTTAATGGAGAATTTTTTTTATCTCTGATCATGTTATCTGTCATGGGATTTTCTTGTGTAAAATACAGTTGAAAAAAAGTCATTTAGCATATTGGCTTTTTCCTCATCCTCATCCACCATTTCACCCAGACTATTTTTAAGGGGACCAACACTATCATTTTTTAGTTTCTTGCTATTTATGTAGTTTATGTAATAAAGTATACAATTCTAATGAAGGGGTTCTATATGATTTCTGCAATTGATGAAACCTAATTTGCATTTGATATTTGGTTCCTCATACCAGAAAGAAGACCAGGATGGGGCATATCATATCAGGAAAGGGGATCAGGAATTTAACCAAGATGAGGCACTTTACACAAGAAAGGGGACATTATACCAGGAAGGCTGTTACATGGCGCAGGGCGTAGCCAGGATTGAGGTAGTCTTGTTTCACGCCCCAGTATGTTACATGAAATTGGGTGTCCTGACTGCTTGTGTGTGCTTTTACCTGGGTAATACGCCTCTGCAAACTGCATGATACCTCAAGATAGGGCAAGTCAGGACAAGATTTTAGGGAACAAAGGAGTGAGGCCAAAGACCAACATTAAACTTATTTTTACTGAACATGATCTTGAAAGAACTATGAATATCAGAGAATAAGAATGTTTCTTCACAAATTTTTTTCTTGCCTTAACCCCTTCACCCCCAAGGGTGGTTTGCACGTTAATGACCGGGCCAATTTTTACAATTCTGACCATTGTCTCTTTATGAGGTTATAACTCTCTGGAACGCTTCAACGGATCTTCGCGATTCTGAGAATGTTTTCTCTGACAGATTGTACTTCACGTTAGAAGTATAATTTCTTCGATATAACTTGCGTTTATTTTTGAAAAAAACACAAATATGGCGAAAATTTTGAAAATTTTGCAATTTTCAAACTTTGAATTTTTTTTCCCTTAAAACAGAGAAATATGTCACACAAAATAGTTAAGAAATAACATTTCCCACATGTCTACTTTACATCAGCACAATTTTGGAACCAAATTTTTTTTTGTTCGGAAATTATAAGGGTTAAAAGTTGACCAGTGATTTCTCATTTTTACAACAAAATTTACAAAGCCATTTTTTTAGGGACCACCTCACATTTGAAGTCACTTTGACGGGTCTATATAGCAGAAAATACCAAAAAGTGACACCATTCTAAAAACTGCACCCCTCAAGGTACTCAAAACCACATTCAAGAAGTTTATTAACCCTTCAGGTGCTTCACAGGAGCTGAAGCAACGTGGAAGGAAAAAATTAATAATTAACTTTTTAGCCACAAAAATGATCTTTTACAAATTTTTTTTTTATTTTGACAAGGGTAAAAGGAGAAAATGGGCAGATAAAGTTGTTGTGCAATTTCTCCTGAGTACGCCAATACCCTATATGTGGGGGCAAACCACTGTTTGGGCACACGGCAGAGCTCGTAAGGGAAGGAGCGCCGTTTGACTTTTTCAAACTAAAATTGGCAGGAGTTGAGATTGGACGCCATGTCGTGTTTGGAGAGCCACTGATGCGCCTAAACAGTGGAAACCCCCCACAAGTGACACCATTTTGGAAACTAGACTCCCTAAGGAACTTATCTAGATCTGTTGTGAGCACTTTGAGCCCCAAAGTGTTTCACAAAAGTTTATAATGCCTGGGTGTGAAAAAAAAAAAAAACAATTTTCCACAAAAATGATTTTTTAGTCCCAAATTTTTGATTTTTCCCAAGGAAATTGGACCCCAAAAGTTGTTGTCCAATTTGTCCTGAGTACGCTGATACCCCATATGTGGGGGGGGAAACTGTTTGGGCGCACGGCAGGGCTTGGAAAGGAAGCAGTAACGTTTTGGAATGCAAACATTGATGGGGGTCATGTTCCGTTTGTAGTGCCCCAGATGAGCCTAAACAGTGGAAACCCCCCACAAGTGACCCCATTTTGGAAGCTAGACCCCCTAAGGAACTTATCTAGATCTTTGGTGAGCACTTTGAACCCCCAAGTGCTTCACACAAGTTTATAATGCCCGGGCATGAAAATAAAAAATCCTATTTTTTTCCCACAAAAATTATCTCTTAGTCACTAATTTTTTATTTTCCCATAGGTAACAGGAGAAATTGGACCTCAAAAGTTGTTGTCCAATTTGTCCTGAGTACGTTGATACCCCATATGTGGGGGGAACCACTGTTTGGGCGCATGGCAGAGCTCGGAATGGAAGTAGCACTATTTGACTGTTTCCAACCAAAATTGGCTGGAATTGAGATTGGACGCCATGTTGCATTTGGAGAGTCCCTGATGTGCCTAAACAGTGGAAACCCCCCACAAGTGACCCCATTTGGGAAACTAGACCCCCTAAGGAACTTATCTAGATCTTTGGTGAGCAATTTGAACATAGAGCCGTAAAATTAAAAAATCATATTTTTTCCACAAAATTGATCTTTTCACCCCAATTTTTATTTTCCCAAGGGTAACAAGACTCCAAAAGTTATTGTGCAATTTGTCCTGAGTACGCTGATACCCCATATGTGGGGGTAAACCACTGTTTGGGTGCATGGCAGAGTTTGGAAGGGAAGGAGCGCCGTTTGACTTTTTCAACGCAGAATTGGCTGGATGCCATGTCGTGTTTGGAGAGCTCCTGATCTGCCTAAACAGTGGAAACCTCCCACAAATGACACCATTTTGGAAACTAGACCCCTCAAGGAACTTATCTAGATGTGTGGTGAGCACTTTGAACCCCAAAGTGCTTCACAGAAGTTTATAACGTACAGCTAAAATAAAAAATATATTTTTTTTTTTTTTACAAAAATGATTTTTTCGCCCCCAATATTTTATTTTTACAAGGGTAACAGGAGAAATTGGACCCCAAAAGTTGTTGTCCAATTTGTCCTGAGTACGCTGATACCCAACATGTGTGAGAAAACGACTGTATGGGTGCACGTCTGGGCTCGGAAGGGAAGTAGTGACGTTTTGGATTGCAGACTTTGATGGAATGGTCTGGGGGCGTCATGTCGCATTTGGAGAGCCCCTGATGTGCCTAAACAGTGGAAACCCCCCACAAGTGACCCCATTTTGGAAAATAGACCCCACAAGGAACTTATCTAGATGTGTGGTGAGCACTTTGAACCCCGAAGTGCTTCCCAGAAGTTTATAACGTACAGCCGTAAAAATAAAAAATCCTTTTTTTTTTTTTACAAAAATGATTTTTTCGCCCACAATATTTTATTTTCACAAGGGTAACAGGAGAAATTGGACCCCAAAAGTTGTTGTCCAATTTGTCCTGAGTACGCTGATACCCAACATGTGTGAGAAAACGACTGTATGGGTGCACATCTGGGCTCGGAAGGGAAGTAGTGACGTTTTGGATTGCAGACTTTGATGGAATGGTCTGGGGGCGTCATGTCGCATTTGGAGAGCCCCTGATGCGCCTAAACAGTGGAAACCCCCACAAGTGACCCCATTTTGGAAAATAGACCCCACAAGGAACTTATCTAGATGTGTGGTGAGCGCTATGAAGCCCCAAGTGCTTCACAGAAAATTTATAACATACAGCCGTAAAAAACAAAAAAATCATTTTTTTTTTTACAAAAATGATTTTGTCGCCCCCAGTTTTTTATTTTCCCAAGGGTAACAGAAGAAATAGGACAAATTGCACAATAACTCTTGGGGTACAGAGTACGCTGATACCCCATATGCGGGGGTAAACTACTGTTTGGGCGCATCGCAGAGCTCAGATGTGAAGGAGCACCGTTTGACTTTTTCAACGCAGAATTGGCGGGAATTGAGATCAGACGCCATGTCACATTTGGAGAGCCCCTGATGTGCCTAAACAGCAGAAACCCCCCAATTCTAACTCCAACCCTAACCCCAACATACCCCTAACCCTAGTCCCAACCCTAACCACAAACCTAACCCTAACACACCCCTAACCCTAATCCCAACCATAACCCTAATACTAACTTTAGCGCCAATCCTAACCCTAACTTTAGCCGCAACACTAACCCTAATGGGAAAATGGAAATAAATACATTTTTTTAATTCTATTATTTTTCCCTAACTAAGGGGGTGATGCAGGGGGGTTTGATTTACTATTTATAGCGGGTTTTTGTGATTGGCAGCTGTCACGCTAAAAGACGCTTTTTATTCAAAAAGTAGTTTTTTGCATCACCACATTTTGAGAGCTATAATTTTTGCATATTTTGGCCCACAGAGTCATGTGAGGCCTTATTTTTTGCGGGACGAGGTGACGTTTTTATTGGTACCATTTTTGAGCACGTGACATTTTTTGATCGCTTTTTATTTCGATTTTTGGGAGGTTAGAATGAACAAAAATCAGCAATTCATGAATTTCTTTTGGGGGAGGCGTTTATACCGTTTCGTGTGTGGTAAAATTGATAAAGCAGTTTTATTCTTTGGGTCAGTACGATTATGGCGATACCTCATTTATATCATTTTTTTATGTTTTGGCGCTTTTATAGAATAAAAACAATTTTATATAAAAAATCATTATTTTTGCATCGCTTTATTCTGCGAGCTATAACTTTTTTATTTTTTCGCTGATGATGCTGTATGACAGCTCGTTTTTTGCGGGACAAGATGACGTTTTCAGCGGTACCATTTTTATTTATATCTGTCTTTTTGTTCGCGTGTTATTCCACTTTTTGTTCGGCGGTATGATGATAAAGCATTGATTTTTTGCTTAGTTTTTTTTTTTTATTAAGGGGTTCACTAAAGGGTTAACTAGTGGGACAGTTTTATAGGGGGGGTCGTTACGGACGCGGCGATTCCAAATATGTGTACTTTTATTGTTTTGTTTTTTTTATTTACAGGAAGAAATGAATTTATTGGGGAATATTTTTTTTTTTTTGATGATTTTTTTTACCACTTTTTATTTTGATTTTTTTTACTTTTTTACTTTTTCCCAGGGTGGGACATCACAATATTTTAGCAGATCGCTGGTGTGACAGTGTGCACAGCACTCTGTCACACCAGCGATCGCTCTGGCATCGCTGCAGGCTTCCTCTGCGCCTGCTCTCAGCAGGCACTGAGGAAGCCGCCTCCCTACAGGACCCCGGCGCCATCTTGGATCCGGGGACCTGGAGGGAGGACGGACCCTCAGAACAGCGAGACACATCGCGCTGCTCTGAGGGTCTCAGGGGGGCGCGCAGGGAGCCCCCTGCCTGCGCGATCCTCCCCTGTGCCCCGGGCACACCGCGATCATGTTTGATCGCGGTGTGCTAGGGGTTAATGTGCCGGGAGCGGTCCGTGACCGCTCCTGACACATAGTGCTGGGTGTCAGCTGTGATATACAGCTGACACCCGGCGGCGATCAGCTACGCTCCCCCCGGGAGCGCAGCTGATCGCCTATGACGTACTATTCCGTCCATGGGAATTAGGTCCAGGGTCACATGGACGGAATAGTACGTCTGATGGCAGAGAGGGGTTAAGCAGGCATGGGCACTTCTCGGTTGTATTTAATAACACTTCATCTCTCTTGCTTTTCACACTCTTGCATCTAATGATTATGGAAGAATTAATCTTCATAGCCACAAAAGAGGACTAAAAATCCTCCAAAAATTCAAAAAAACAGCTTAAAAGGGGCAGCACCGCTTGTCTCTGAACAAATGGACTACAGGATGCAGCCAACACATATAGCATATCGACCCATATCGATCAATACGTCACATATTTATATGTATTTTGTGCACTTTATTTTTCAGCTTGCAACCAAGCTCAGCACGTTGGGTCTTGTATGCAGGAGTGTTCACATGGGAATGCATTTAGAGAGTGCTGGCCAGCCCGCTTAATCTAATAATATGGGCGTGACTAATAGGCTGTGAACCAGACTGTGCATTACCTGCATGTGAACAGTGCCCTATGCAGGCCTTTATTGTGCAAATGTATACTAAACAGTCACCCCCTCCATGAATGGGTAGGTGGTGAGTGGCTGTCTATTTAGTATTTTGCACCTATGTTTTGCAGCATCTTTGCTATATGGGTTGGCTGCATTCTGTAGTTTGTTCAGAGAACTGAGAATTAATCTTACACTGAGACAGCCGCCCGATTCTTGGTGAAACGCTATGGCCGCTCCCAGCTACTCTTTGTTCCCAACTGACTAATGAGGACCTCTTTGCTTAAGGTATTTCGATGCAACTCCTCAATAAAATCTTGAAAGTCCACTGTTCTCAGTAGGAGAGTTTAAGTCACAATAAGTTGGCCATTGCTTCCTTTCAATAAACACAATGGAGTTTCCTTTCTCTGTAGATAGCTGTTCACTAAAGTCCTGCTTATACAATTCCTTCTCATTTAATCCCCTTTAAGTGTGCCTTCTTCCCCAGAGTTATGTTCCATTTAGGAGGCCTCCTTGGCCTAGGCTCCAATCTGTCAAATGTTTCAGTGAAATCTCTTCATCAGAGATCTCTTCACGTTTCCTTAAGGTACTGCCACACTAAGCTATCCCGCTAGCGATCTCGTTAGCGTTGCATACTAATGAGATCGCTAGCGGGATTGTTTCTATATCGCTAAATGCGGCCACATTTAGCGATATAGTTAACGACGCTATCGCCGTTAGCGATCTTCTTAACGACTTTAGCGGTACAAAAGTACCGCTAAATCGCTAAGAAAAGGTGCCACACTTAGCGATATATACTTACCCAGCGGGAGCGCCAGCGATGAAATAGGGTCCGGAACGATTCCAGCGACGAGCGAGATCACAGCAGGAAGCTCGTCGCTGGAAGCTGCCGCACTGAACAATATCGCTAACGGGATCGCTAAATAGTGACGTTTTTTAGCGATCCCGTTAGCGATATTGTTTAGTGTGGCATACCCTTTAGTCCTTTGGGGATGACATGAGATAATACATCGTATTTGCACAACACACTATAACATGTCAGTCTGCCAATTGTCAGACCCTAGGTCTGTACTGAGGACTGGGATCTAAGGTCATGTGCACACATTGATTATTTGGTGAGGGTTTTTTTTACCTCAGTAGTTGTAAGCCAAAACCAAGAATGGAACAATCAGGAGAAAAGTTTAATAGAAACTAGAGTTGAGCGATACTTTCCGATATCCTAAAGTATCGGAATCGGAATGGTATCGCCGATATCACTAAAATATCGGCGATACCCGATACCGATACCGGAAGTCCCATGTAAGTCTATGGGAACAAAATATCGCAACTAAAAAAACCCCATTCTTTCCTTGTAAACACTAAATATACACACATAGAATACATATATATATATATATATACATGTCATTGTGACATATATATATACATATATGTATAGTTTATACACTTCTACATAGTAAAATATCCTCTGATTCAATTGCCGGGTAAAGCCGGCTTCAGTGAAAAGACAAAGCACCCGACATGAAATGACACTTGGTGTACATAGGGTTAACCATGTCTTTTCATGTCGTTTGCTATCTGATTTGCAACAAACAATTAAATCAGACTAGTGTGCAAAATTTCACACCTGTAGGGATTAATTAAAGGTTAAAATTCGTTGTAAAAAAAACGGACTTTTTTGCTACGAATTTACACCTTTAATTAACCCCTACAGTGTGAAATTTTGCACACATAGTCTGATTTAATTGTTTGTGCAAATTAGATAGCAAAGGACATGAAAAGACATGGTTAACCTATGTACCCCAAGTGTCATTTCATGTCGGGTCACCCGACATGAAATGACACTTGGTGTACATAGGGTTAACCATGTCTTTTCATGTCCTTTGCTATCTAATTTGCACAAACAATTAAATCAGTCTATGTGTGCAAAATTTCACACCTGTAGGGGTTAATTAAAGGTGTAAATTCGTTGTAAAAAAAACAGACTTTTTTGCTACGAATTTACACCTTTAATTAACCCCTACAGGTGTGAAATTTTGCACACATAGACTGATTTAATTGTTTGTGCAAATTAGATAGCAAAGGACATGAAAAGACATGGTTAACCCTATGTACACCAAGTGTCATTTCATGTCGGGTTCTGCATTTTCACAAAAGCCGGCAATTGAATTAGCGGCTATTATACTATGTAGAAGTGTATGAACTACAAATATAAATATATATATATATGTGTCACAAATTCAATGACATGTATATATATATATGAGGTGTAAAATTGCTGAAAAAAAATGCATGGGCTCCCGCCCTATTTTCGCAACCAGACAGACAAAGCCAGTGAGTGGGGGCAGATAATAATAGCCCAGAGAGGGACCATTATTTTTGCCCCCCCCCGGCTACTAACATCTGCCCCCAGACACCCCAGGAAAGACAAATCTATAATTAGATTCGCCCTTTCTGGCACTTTGCCCGTCTATTCCCATTGCCCTGTAGCGGTGGCGAATGGGTTAATATGGGGTTAAAGCCACCTTGCTATTGAAAGGTGACCTTAAGCCAGGTTAATAATTGAGAGCTGTCAATTAGACAACTATCAATTATTAATCCTATTGCATGAAATAAAAATAAAACACACACACTTTAATTAAAAATCATTTTAATGAAATAAAGACACATGTTTTTGACCATCTTTTATTTTACTGCAAAAACCATTTCCTGTAATAAAAATAAAATAAAAAAGCAAAATTATTCTTACCTATCCCATGCACAGTCAGGTCCCACGGTGTAATCCTTCAGAAAGGGTTAATGTTTACTGCAGGGACCGCAGCTAATGCTGCAGCCTCACAGTAAACCCCAAATGAATGAGTTCCTCTCCTGCCTGACAGGAGAGTAAAGGCTGGGTGTCACATAACAATACACCAGCGATCCCGACAACGATATGCACTTGTCAGGATCGCTGGTGTATCGCTACATGATCGCTGCTGAGCTGCCAAACAGGCAGCTCAGGCAGCGATCTGGGACAGTGACACTGCGGGTAACATCGCTTAAGGGCCCGTCTCACATAGCGATATCGCTACCGAGATCGCTGCTGAGTCACTAGTTTTGTGACGCAGCAGCGAGCTCACCAGCGATATCGCTGTGTGTGACATTCAGCGACGATCAGCCCCCCTGCCGGGTATCGCTGATCGTCGCAGAAATGTCAGGACCTTTTTTTGATCGCTGGTTTCCCTCTGACAGGCACGCATCGCTGCGTGTGACAGGCGGGAGACCAGCGATCCGCTGGTAACCAAGGTACACAGCGGGTTTCCAGGCACCGCGCAGCGCTTGGAAACCCGCTGTGTACCTTGGATACCAGCTCCCTGCATCAGGGCGCTGGTATCCAAGGTACACAGCGGGTTTCTAGGCACAGCCCCGCGCCTGGAAACCCGCTGTGTACCTTGGTTACCAGCGGATCGCTGGTCTCCCGCCTGTCACACGCAGCGATGTGTGCCTGTCAGCGGGAAACCAGCGATCAAAAAAAGGTCCTGACATTTCAGCGACGATCAGCGATACCCGGCAGGGGGCTGATCGTCGCTGAATGTCACACACAGCGATATCGCTGGTGAGCTCGCTGCTGCGTCACAAAACTAGTGACTCAGCAGCGATCTCGGTAGCGATATCGCTATGTGAGACGGGCCCTTAAGTGGAAAGTTTAATTGATTGCTTTCCACTTTCACTTCAGGTCAGCCAGGGACACAATCAGTGACGTCAGAGGGAACTGATTAACAAAAATAGGGGTTCCCTTCGAAAAAAAAATGGCGTGGGGTCCCCCCTATTTTTGTTAACCAGCCAGATGAAGCAGACCGCTGAGGCCTGGATTTTCAGGCTGTTAAGGAGCCAAGATCCATGGACCTTGCCAGCCTGATAATACCAGGCCACAGCAGTCTGCATATCTTGGCTGATTAACAAAAATAGGGGATCCCCTCGAAAAAAATTGGCGTGGGGTCCCCCCTATTTTTGTTAACCAGCCAGATGAAGCAGACCGCTGAGGCCTGGTTTTTCAGGCTGGTAAGGATCCAATATCCATGGACCTTGCCAGCCTGATAATACCAGGCCACAGCAGTCTGCTTAGCTTGGCTGGTTAACAAAAATAGGGGATCCCCTCGAAAAAAAAACGGCGTGGGGATCCCCCCTATTTTTGTTAACCAGCCAAGTAAAATGCAGACTGCTGCGGCCTGGTATTAAAAGACTGTCAAGGCCCATGGATTTTGGCCCTCAACAGCCTGATAATACCAGGCTACAGCAGCCCCACATTTGGCGCATCAAAAGATGTGCCAATTGTGGCACTTTACCCGGCTCTTCCCACTTGCCCTGTAGCGGTGGCAAGCGGGTAATAAGGGGTTAATGTCACCGTTGATTGCACGGTGACAATAAGCCCGGTTAATAATGGAGAGGTGTCAATAAGACACCGATCCATTATTAATCCCAAAGTTATTAAATGTATAAAAAAAAGACAAAGCAAGAAAAAAGTATTTTAATGAAATAAAAGAGACAACACAGTTTTCATTAATTTTATTACTCTCTCATTCCTGCGACGCCATCGATCTCCTGTAAAAAAAGAAAAAAAAAAAACCAACAGTATACCACCTGTCCGACGCAGTCCATAGTAACGATAGTCCCACGACGATCCAACTCTGCTACATCGCAATGACAGGCAGAGCCTGTCATCGCGACGCAGCACAGCTGATTACCTGCTTCCCCGGCGGTGACGTCATCGGACTGACTGCTTTACGGCCGGGATTACCCAGCAGTCACTGCAGTTATCGCGAGAAACTGCATGTGACCGCCGGGGAAAGAAGATTGCGGCCATGAAGCAGTCCAGGACGTGACCGCCGGAGATCTTCTGCCAGGTAAGTGCCGCTGACTCCTGACAGACCCGACCGACGGACACTGACAGTGACAGTGACAATCCCGATTCCGGTATCCGATAAGACGAAAATATCGGTACTCGGAATCGGAATTCCGATACAGCCAATATCGGCCGATACCCGATATTTGCAGTATCGGAATGCTCAACCCTAATAGAAACACATGCACCACTTGTGCATTTTTTCACCCACTCCTGGTTTTGACTTACAAATACTGAGGGAAAAAACTCACCGAATACTAAACATGTGTATGTAGCCTAACTACGGTAACTCACTATCAGGAAATTGTCTTCTGTTTTCCCTCATAACTCCTCCAATTCTGCTCTGGTCCCAACCCCAACTATTAGCTCTATATCCTAACTAAATGTGTGCTAATTACTAAACAGACAAAATCATATTTAAAACAGTGAAATGCATTATACAACAGGACTCATCTTCAGGGGGATGTGTGAGCAATACCGCTACTTCCTTTCAAGGGACCAAGACAGGGACATTAGACCAGAAAGGGGACAAGGATGGGGGACATTACTGAATGGATGGTCCCTTGTTACATAGCATCCTCTGTTATGTACAGTGCTGTCCCATTACTAGCAAGTATTATGTCTTGTTATATATAGAACCGTCCCTTTCATAGCGTATTCTTGCTATTTTTGTTATTCACAGTCCCGTCTTTTTACATAGAATCCACTCTAGTCAGATATAAAATGACTGCAAATAGAGCAGCACCTGACCAGACCAGTCAATCATCAGAAGACCAGTCATCTCATTTTATATTTAACAAGAAAGAACGCTGTGTAATAAAGGTAGGGTGCTATAAATAACAAAAATATCAACAAAATCCAATATGTAAGGATCGGTCCTATACATAACAAGTGAGGTCAATGTGTAATAAAGGGATAAGGGACAGTAATATACATAATGCGTGGAGAATGTGTTATTACAAATTTCTTGCACAAAGGCCTCAAGCTGTCAATGTCCACCCCAGGCCATGAAGTCTACAACAAACCCTGTGTTTACAGAAATATCGTTCATTAGAAGCAATACATCTAGATCATGCTGTCTTATGGCAGATTCAAACGAGCGTATTTTCGATGCCACAAAACATTGAATTGCACTCGGACCAACATTAGTCTATGTTGCTGTGGCACCCCAGGAGTCCGGTTGCCACAGTGGCATTGCTTCCCTCACAGGTGGTGATGTCATGCCTGAAAGCAAGGAGGATCCCCAGGCCAGGTAATACCAACATGCAACACTTTTCCTAACTCCAGACCAGAAAGGGGAGCTCTAAACCCGGTTTCAGGTGAGCTTCCCTATTAGTTCTGGCCTGGAGGCGGGGTTAGTCAGTCAGTGTTGGGTACTGGAAGAGTGAGGAGCTCATCCCCAGACTACAGTTGCAGTCTGAGTCAGAGAAGAATAAGAGAGGAAGAGGGAAGTCTAGAAAAACTTGGGGAGTGGAGCTGTGACCAAGCTCACCTCAGGGCAGAGCGCTAAAGAACCGGACACCCGAGTCAATGGTTGCAGGGTACTACGGTCCCAGCAGCTAAATCCGGAGGGCAGGAGACTGCAGGCCTCCTGGCCCATCATACACCTGAAGGCACAGCAGCAGATCAGAGCCCGGTGCCGCCATAGAGGAGCGACACCTGCAATAGGCTCAAGCTGCCTGCCATATGGGCAAGTACCACAGGACAGTAAGGAACATAGGACCAAGCATAGCTTTAGGCAGCAAGGACCTCATAAGACAGCGCAGAAAGGAGGCCTCCAACCCATCTGGCTTAGTGGATCCTAAGTTGCTTCCAGGCTGCCTGGATCTCCATTACCATCTGTACTCAGCGCCCTGGTCTGCACCTCAAACTGTGAGTAAAAGTGTGAAGACTACACCCCGCTGTGTCCTCCTTTTTATTTGCTGCATCACCTCAGCCCTGCACTACAACCATCATCACCATCATTTTACACTATTACTGCCCTGTGGCTTGGCTCTACCTGTGGAGAGCTGTAACAACTCAGCTGCATCATCATCAGCCCCAGCGGTCTCTTCAAGCAGTGTCGGCTAACACCTAATTGCCGAATACCACAGGTGGCATCACGAATTATCGTTCATAAACTTTATCATCCCCTTATCATTTTCATTGGATGCCCAGGGCCACGGACCGGGTCACTACTGCCGTGACACATCACCTTAAGAATCAGCCCGGTACCGAGTACCCCCGGCCCTGGCGGGCGCTCCATTTTGGCGTCACGAACAGGATGGGGGGAACGAACATCCAATGTTTACTGCACTGTAATGTGCATGACAGCACGACAAACATCGCTTCTGATCGCGTTTCCCACGCTGTCAAAAGACAGCAAAAGACAGCATGAGCGCTCAGCTGTGATTGGAGGTTTAAAGGTTACCTTCGGTCACTGGTGTCATCTCATGGTACTACTGATCCCATCATCCGACATCTGCTGCAGTTAATTACAGTGAGAGCAGGAGCGACGGATGGGAGAATTCATTAGGCGCTCCTGCGCTGTAAATAAATAATTAAGAAAGCGGCATGGGTTCCCTTGTATTTTTGCAAAACCCACTATACTAACATAAAACCATTACACTATGATCACATATTAGTTCCACATAGCAACAGAAGAAAACCATCATACTGTCCTTAACCAAAACAACTGTACTAAGACCAATATTACCACCACCCAACCACCAACCAATGACCATACAGATGTTCTGTGAACCACACATGTATATTATATACACTCCTTTTGTTACCTTCACAACTAATACCGTATTTCTTCCAACTCCATACAGTTGTACTGCCACCTTCGTGCACCATGCAGAAGTGTGTGTAGCACACGTTTTCATGTAAGTGCCTTCAGGAATTTTCCTTATTTTTCAGTACGACCTTTATTTTGATCATGTGGGCATTTGTCCTATATTAGGTGATGTTACTGAATACATTTTATATGGACTTGTTTAGGGACATGTTTACCCTTATTAAATGCACTCCATATTACTTGTTTGCACTATAGTGTGCTTGGGCCACATGTGGTACTGCTCCCTGTTTGGATTAGCAGCATCTCTCATTAATTGTGTTTACCTATTTGTATTTTAATGATTTTTTGCAATAAAATTTATATTTTATTTTTGCTATTTACACTCAGTTTTCTTTAGTGTTGACCATTACACAGTGGTCTTTAATTACATCATGGTAGGTCTCACCGATGATAGATAGTTGTTGATTAAATGTCTACTGTAGATTAAATATATTTCCCTCTGGTCTTATATGCCAGTGAAACATATACAATCTAAATAATCACCTTTTAATATGCTTCTCTCGATTTCGTGACTCACTACATACTTGTTGATTGCTGTCATATTTAAAGAAATTGGCAGTGAATAAAATAGTGTGTCAGCGTTTGATGGCGAGCAGTGAACAAGGATGGCTTAATGAGGTTTTAAATACTGAAATGTAATTGATTTATTTCAAGCAACACAATAGCTCTGGATATTCTGATCATATGATATTCTGTAAATGTTGATTTTAGTATCAATTTATGATTTCGTGAGTAAGAACTTTCATAATTCTTCATTCTCTTGGCAAATCAGAAACTGAATAAAGGTGACCAACAGTTTCAAACAAAGAGCTTCTGTTCTACGAGGAGGAGACGACTACATCACTAATAAGTCATAGGTTTGATCCAAAATGTCTATTCTCATTTATTGGACAAGCTTTTTAGAAAAGTTTTCCTTTTTCTTTATATGGACAATATGTGCTCTTTTAAAGGTTCTTTTGATGATGGAAAGCTTTACAAACGTGATTTGGCAAGATTGCAAAAGGTTGGGAATAATAAACACAGTGATTTGTCTTTCACAAAAATTTCTGAGCTCATTCCCTATTCATAATCTATGGAAAAGTGAAATATGAATCTCACGTTTGAGACTATAATCTAGGGGATTCCTCACTATGTCTTGTATGGACTGGAAAAGTTTACATTTGATAATTTTTTAGACTTCAGAAATACAAGCCGAGAAAATGAATGCTGAATATATGAAACATATTATATTTTTTGTTTTCCATTGTAACACATATATTAGTTTACCATATTACAGCTCAATTTATTATTATGTGACCCAATGACTTATGTAGGATTTTGACATGCAAGATAGTGTGCCGATAGTCAGAACACTCAGAGGAGGAATGAGTATGTTTTGATTAGTGATGAGTGAGTATGCCCGTTGCTCGGGTTTTCCCAAGCATGCTCGGGTGGTCTCCGAGTATTTGGAAGTGCTCGGAGATTTAGTTTCTGTCACCGCAGGTGCATGATTTGCGGCTACTAGACAGCCTGAATTCATGTGGGTATTGCCTGTTTGTTAGGAATTCCACACATGTATTCAGGCTGTCTAACAGTCGCAAATCATGCAGCTGCGGCGACAGAAACTAAATCTCCGAGCACTTCCACATATTTGGAGACCACCCGAGCATGCTCGGGAAAACCCGAGCAACGAGCATACTCGCTCATCACTAGTTCTGATATAAATGCAGCTGAAGGCCGAGAACAAATCAAAGACTCGGGAAAAGTAGAGGCCTGGAAGCCTCTCACATGCGATTATTTTTTTTTACAGGAATGAAGAAATTAAAACAATTAAAATTATTTGCAAAGTTAAGTGTCATATCTTTCCATGCTGGATAAAATTATGAAAAAAAAATAGAAAGTTTTGTTTCTCTTTAACCATATGGCAGTCAGATCTCACAAGTGAGGTTAGTTTCTTGAAAAGCATCAAAGTAATTGCTATTTTATTACAAAATGATTGTCAGGTTTCAATTTAGGAAATTAAATAGTTGCTAAAAAGTTTCTTAAAGATATCCCAGATTTCAGCCTTATAATATTGGAGACTTCTGGAGTGTGCATATCAAAGGGTATATTTATGTCTGTGCAAGCTGGAAACTGGAATAAGACAGTAGTTGGAATATGATACTATAGTATAGTATAGTATGATACTATTGTAAAGAGTAACATGGAGAGCACATGTGCTTTAAAATATTTGTCCTGTCTTGCCAAATTGTTTTGCACCTTATTAGATGTATTTCAGGTTTTTGTACTTACATTTTATAGTTTTCATATATTGTAAATTAATAAAGTTTGTCAGATCTTAGGTTTGTGCATCCTTACTGTATTTCTTTTTCTTTTTTGTGTTGTTTACTATTGATGCATGATGGAGCACTATGTGGTCATATATAGGCTGTGTACCCATTTTCTACATGTTATCTTGCCAAATATGGGTGACACCCTGGGTTGTTACCATTTGATATTTTAGGCAATTGCCTCTATACATAATCAGAATCATTAAGACAGTGTAGGGACAAAATATATATTTATTTATACACCCCTCTATTTTAAATAATAATAAAGTTTTAGGGCTTGTTAGTGAGGGTATTTTGGGGAGTTCCCCAACTGGTTTAAATCTAATTACATATGTGTACACAATGTGGTCCCCTTATGTATTTCTAATTATAAGCCTATGTGATGACACAGAATTCAAACTTAATTATCCAGACGTCTGTTTTCAGTTGTGGCGTCAGACCGCTGATCATCAGGAGCTATTCAGGTATCGGGGTTCTCTCTACAGCTTATTAAGCTGCTATAGCTTGCCAAATAAGGAGGGAGCCGAATATGTTCGCTCATCTCTAGTCAAGAACCATAGACAGTTGTCATATGAGTCTTAAAAGTTGACTGTTGATATTTTTGAATGGCTGATGTTTGCTTCTTATATTAGCTCCTACAGCTTATTGTCTGCTATCTTTGAAAGACAGGGACGCAGGGTCATTGAACAATCAATGTTTGTTAATATGTTGATTTACTACTGTATAGGACCCTGTGGCTTGTTAACTTGCAAAACTGAGGAGTAAAAACTATGCAAATTTATTAAATACTCAAACAATGAGAGTTAAACTCACCCCATCTTCCCCTGACCTGTGGTTGATGACCTGAAACAAGATGAGGGTATAAAAAATATTTTTTATCGTTCTGCAGGAAGAATCAGAGACTCTGATTTGGGGAAGCCAGGTTTGGGACCCACCAGTCTCTTGTCTCCATGGAGATGTACAGAAAAGCCAAGTTGTGACCCCCAGTCACCTGGCCATGTATCTCAATGGACTGTCAGCTTCCTAAGCTTGTCATTACCTCCTCTTTATGCATGCCATGGGTGGGGGTAGTCATCCCTGGAAGCTCCGAAGTCGCAGCTGCTCTAATCCTGTCAAGTCAAGGAAGGATGAGGCTCTGTAATTTTACAGCATCTTGGGCATTTTCCTGGGACTGTTCTATATATTATTGTCTGTTTTGTGATTCAATAAAGTATTGACACACTGTTTTACCCTCACACTGTTTTTTCTGAGTGGTACTATGCCAATGGGAAAAGAGAACAGCCATTCAGTGTGATGTGCCCTGGTCCATGGGGTTTCAGGCCAGCAGATGAGAGTACCCACTGACCCCCTGTGTCTCCACAGCCTATGTAAGGCCCACCAAAACACACATTTGTATCTTGGAAATAAAACTACGGGTTTTGTTTGTTTTACTGTGCAACAATAACTTCATTCCAGTGTCCTCCCTGCCTGTAGCCGCCAATGTTTCAAGCTCTCTCTTCATATGTGCCTTTCTGCTGCTGTATCAACACCCAGGATCTGAGTATCCACCCAGACCTGAGCTTAGAGGATCCACCTCACAAGGTGAGCTGTTATGAATGCGCTAGAGATGGTTTCTGAGCAGAGGCTCCCTCTGGTGGTTACTGACAGTACTGAACCTTTCAGCGAGGAGTGGCAATCTGGAATCATGGACTGGTCTGATATAAGGGAGGTTCCCTCCCATGATGGTTGCCGGTGATCAATTGTTCTTGTCTCAATTGTGGTTCCTGGTTCATTTGGAAGTTTGCTGGAGTCTTGCCTGCATCTCCTGCTTTCAGATAAGATATTTTTTGCTTTTCTTTTGTGCTTGCTTTTTGCATTGTTTTCTGCACTTTTGTGGAGGTCAGCCAGGTCCCCTCCTGGGGCCTGAGCTCCTCACAGTTTTTCTGCAGCCACTGTTATTTGCTCATTTACTTTTTCCTGTTTTTTCAGCGGCTGCGGCTTGGTTCTTGTTCACACTGAGATCTGATTTAGTGGGTGGCGAGATCGTGTGATCTCAGTATTTTTGTAATCAGAATTGTTGGATTTTTGTAGGGTTTTCTGGGTTGCAGAAAGTAATCTCTCCTGTCCTATCCTATTTAGTCAGCTTGTGGCCCCAGCGTTTGCTCAGTCTATTTTCTGCCTATGTTTGTATTTTCATCTTGTCTAACCGCCATTATATGTTTGGGGGCTTCCTATTTTCTTTGGGGATCTGCTCCAGGGCAGATAGCTTTCATCTTTCTGCCTTTAGGTGTAGTTATCTCTCAGGCTGTGACGAGGCGTCTAGGATCAACGTAGGAACGCTCCACGGCTACCCTAGTTGTGTCGTTAGTTTGGGAATCTGCAACCCATCAGTTACCAACATCTCAGGTGTTCGGCTGCCCTGCTGTTGTTCCTGTCCTCCTCAGCTACCGAAACACAACTGTATTACCGGCCATAACTAAAAATTATACGCTACTCACAGAAGGGAAAAATAGTGTGGAAAGAAAAAAGTTGTCAGAGTTGTCAGAGATTTTTTTTTCTTTTTTTATTCTGTCTGTTGCATTTTTTCCCTCTTTATCTCTGGGTGCTGAGGAGGATTTTTTTTCTCTCAATGGAGTTTGCACAGTTGTCTGGCCGTGTGGATCAGCTTGCCACTGAGGTTCGGGGTATTGAAACCTATCTTGCTGGGTTGCCGGTTGTGGAACCTAGGATTCCCATGCCAGATTTGTTTTTGGAGGATCGGGCTAAATTTCTGAATTTCAAAAATAACTGTAAGTTATTTTTTGCCTTAAAGCCTAAGTCCTCAGGGAACGCAGCACAGCAGGTTCAAATTGTCACCTCTTTCCGGTGCGGCGACCCTCAGGATTGGGCTTTTTCCCTGACACCTGGGGATCCTGTTTTGAATGATATTGATGCATTTTTTCTGGCTCTGGGGTTATTGTACGATGAACCTAATGTCACTGATCAAGCTGAAAAAACCTTGTTGGCATTAAATCAGGGTCTTGAAGATGCTGAGTTGTACTGTCAGAAATTCCAAAAGTGGGCAGTCCTGACCAAATGGAATGATGATGCTTTGGCAGCCCTTTCTCGGAAGGGGCTGTCAGAGAATGTAAAGGATGTAATGGTGGGATTCCCTGCTCCCTCTGGTCTCAATGATTCTATGTCATTGGCTATTCAAATTGACAGACGTTTGCATGAGCGCAGAGGCATGCGTGAGATAGTGTTGCCTTGTGAGCCAGCTTCTGAGCCCATGCAGTGTGATAGAGTGACTTCTGGGGCTCAGCGTCATGAGTTTCGAAAGCGCAATGGGTTATGTTTCTACTGTGGTGATGCCTCTCATGCTATTTCAGTCTGCCCTAAGGGGGAAGACGTTTTGCATGCTCAGTTGTCTTGGGTAGTGTTCAGACTAAATTTCTGTTGACTGTTACCCTGATTTGCTCCCTGTCCACATTTTCTGCTCAGGCTTTTGTTGATTCAGGAGCAGCTATTAATCTGATGGATTTTGACTTTGCCAAACGTTGTGGGTTTCCCATGATACCCCTGCGGAAGTCTATTCCCCTACTGGGCATTGATTCTACCCCTTTGGCGGAGAATAAACCCCAGTTTTCTACTCAGGTGATAATGAGGGTTGAACCAGATCATCAGGAGAGTTGCAAATTTCTGGTGCTGTATAATCTGATGACATTATTGTACTAGGTTTCCCTTGGTTACAGTCTCATAATCCTGTTTTGGATTGGAAATCTGTGTCTGTGACCAGTGGGGGCTGCCAATGTGTTAATGCCGACACTCCTGTTTTTTCTGCCGTCCCAAGACTCAGGATGTTCCTGACTTTTTGACTGATTTTTCGGATGTATTTAGTGAAAGTAAATCTGCATCTTTGCCCCCTCACAGGAGCTACGATTGCGCTATTGAATTAGTGCCTGGTGGTAAATTTCCTAAAGGTCGCCTTTTTAACTTGTCTGTACCTGAACACGATGCTATGCGATCTTATATCAAGGAGTCATTGGAGAAGGGTCATATCAGACCATCCTCTTCACCCTTGGGTGCCGGTTTTTTCTTTGTGGCCAAAAAGGATGGCTCATTGAGGCCGTGTATTGATTATCGTCTCTTGAATAAGATCACTGTGAAGTATCAATATCCGTTACCCTTGATTTCTGACCTGTTTTCCAGGGTGAAAAGTGCTATTTGGTTTACCAAGCTTGACCTCAGGGGGGCGTATAACCTTATTCGCATTAAGCACGGGGATGAATGGAAGACAGCATTTAATAACCCAGAGGGGCATTTTGAGTACCTAGTGATGCCCTGTGGGCTCACTAATGCTCCTTCCGTCTTCCAATCCTTCATGAATGATATTTTCAGGGATTTTGTGGATAAATTTCTGATTGTTTATTTGGATGATATCTTGATTTTTTCCAATGACTGGGACTCTCATGTGAAACATGTTCGGACTGTGTTCCAGATTTTGAGAGAGAATGCACTGTATGTGAAGGGATCAAATTGTCTTTTTGGCGTACAGAAGGTCTCATTTCTGGGATTCATTTTGTCTCCATCTGTTATTGAAATGGACCCGGTCAAGGTTCAAGCCATCTGTGATTGGGTCCAACCTACTTCATTAAAGGCTCTTCAGAGATTTTTGGGTTTTGCCAATTTTTATCGTAAATTTATTGGTAATTTCTCCGGTATTGTTAAACCATTGACTGATTTGACCAAAAAGGGATCTGATGTGGTGAATTGGCCTCCTGAGGCAGTCTCTGCGTTTCAGGAACTTAAGCAGAGATTCACTTCTGCTCCTGTTCTACGGCACCCTGATGTTTCTCTACCGTTTCAGGTGGAGGTTGATGCCTCTGAAATTGGGGCAGGTGCCGTTTTGTCCCAAAGAGATCCAGAGACCTCTAAGAGTAACCCTTGTGCCTTTTTCTCTCGAAAATTTTCTCCAACTGAACGTAATTATGACGTGGGTAATCGGGAGTTATTGGCCATGAAGTGGGCCTTTGAAGAGTGGAGACATTGGCTGGAAGGAGCCAAACATCAGGTGGTGGTCCTCACGGACCATAAGAATCTGGTTTATCTCGAATCAGCCAAGTGACTTAATCCTAGACAGGCCAGGTGGGCCTTGTTTTTCACACGTTTTAATTTTGTGGTTTCTTTTCTTCCTGGCACTAAGAATGTTAAGGCGGATGCCCTCTTGAGGAGTTTCTTTGCAGACTCTCCTGAGTTATCTGATCCTGCTGTTATTTTGAAAGAGGGTGTAGTTCTTTCCGCCATCTCGCCCAATTTGAGACTGGCCTTGGAAGGGTGTCAGGAGGATAAACCTGAGCGCTGCCCTATTGGGAAATTGTTTATCCCAAACCAGTGGAAGAAGAGTGTGATGTTATGTTTTGGTAGCTGAGGAGAGCAGGCAAAAAAGGCAATACACCAGAGAGGTTGGGATCTACTGGATTGCAGTACCCTGACTAACCACCACAACTAAAGGCAGCCATGGAGCGTTCCTACGTTGGTCCTAGACGCATTGTCACAGCCTGAGGGGCTAACTACACCTAAAGATAGAAAGAGTAAAGCTATCTGCACCGGAGCAGATCCCCAAAGAACATAGGAAGCCCCCAAACATGTAATGGCGGTTAGACAAGAGGAAATACAGACACAGACAGAAAATAGTATGAGCAAACGCTGGGGCCCAATCTGCCTGGACAGAAAAGGATAGGAAGGATCTTACTGCAATCCAAAAAAAACCCTAAAAAAGCCAACGCTACTAATTGCAAAAACACCTGAGATCACACGACCTCTACCACCTAAATTAGTTCTCTGGTGTAACAAAACTAAGCCGCAGCCACAGAAAAAAATGGAAAAGGCAAATGAACAAACAACAGTGGCTCCAGAGGAACCGAGAGGCGCCCAAGCCCCCTGAGGAGGGGAACCTGGCCAACCTCACAGAAATGCAGTGAAAATTGCAAATAGCAAGCACAAAAACAAAAAACAGAAAATATCTTATCTGAGAGCAGGAGAAGAGGCAAGACTCAGCACGCTTCCAAGTGAACCAGGAAACAACGTTGAGACAGGAACAATTGATCACCTGCAACCATGATGGGGGGAAACCTCCCTTATATCCAGCCAGTCCGTGATTCCTGATTGCCAATCCTCATTGAATGGTTCAGTACCGTTTGTAACCACCAGAGGGAGCTTCTGCTCAGAATTCATTTCTAAAACATTCATAACAGTACCCCCCCTTGAGGAGGGGTCACCGAACCTTCATTTGTGCAACCAGGTCAGTCAGGATGAGCTCTATGATACGCACGGATCAGTCTCCTAGCATGGATGTCCGAAGCAAACACCCAAGAATTGTCCTCCTGACCATAACCTCTCCACTTAACCAAATACTGGAGTTTCCGTCTAGAAAAACGAGAATCCAATATTTTCTCAACCACATACTCCAGATTGCCCTCAACCAAAACAGGGTCAGGGGGCGCAGCCATAGGAACCACTGGCTCGACAAACCTCTTCATAAGGACTTGTGGAACACATTATGGATCTTAAATGTCCCTGGAAGAAGTAAACAAAAGGAAACAGGATTAAGAATCTCCATGATCTTATAAGGTCCAATGAACCTAGGCTTAAACTTAGGAGATGCAACTCTCATAGGGATATTTCTTGAAGACAACCAGACCAAGTCCCCCACTTCAAACCGAGGACCATCAGTCCTATGCCGGTTGGCAAACTGCTGGGCCTTCTACTGAGAGAGGGACAACCTCTCCACTACCTGTTCCCAAATCTGCTGCATACGCTCCACAACAGAGTCAACACCCGGACAGACAGAAGCCTCCGTCTGTCCCGAAGAAAATCGAGGGTGAAACCCAAAATTGCAGAAAAATGGAGACATCAAAGTGGCAGAGCTTGCCCTATTATTAAGAGCAAACTCAGCCAAAGGCAAAAAAGAGACCCAGTCATCCTGATCATCAGACACAAAGCATCTCAGATAAGTCTCCAATGTCTGGTTTGTTCTCTCAGTTTGTCCATTGGTCTGAGGATGAAAAGCAGAGGAGAAAGACAATTGAACACCAAGTTTAGAACAAAAAGTCCTCCAAAATCTGGAAACAAACTGGACTCCTCTGTCAGACACAATGTTCTCAGGAATGCCGTGTAACCGAACCACGTGCTGAAGGAACAAAGGCACCAATTCGGAGGAGGAAGGCAACTTAGGTAATGGCACAAGATGTATCATCTTGGAAAACCTATCACAAATCACCCAGATAACGGTCATTCTCTGAGAAACAGGGAGGTCGGAAATAAAATCCATAGAGATATGGGTCCATGGTCTCTTGGGCACAGGCAATGGCATCAACAAACCACTAGAGCGAGAGCAAGGCTTGGAGCAAGAGCAAGTCCCACAGGACTGCACAAACTCCCTGACGTCACGAGACAAAGTAGGCCACCAAAAGGACCGACTCACCAAGTCTCTGGTGCCAAAAATTCCGGGATGACCGGTCAACGCGGAACAATGAATCTCAGACATCACACTCTTCTTCCACTGGTCTGGGACAAACAATTTCCCAACAGGGCAGCGCTCGGGTTTATCCTCCTGACACCCCTCCAGAGCCAGTCTCAAATTGGGCGAGATGGCGGAAAGAACTACACCCTCTTTCAAAATAACAGCAGGATCAGATAACTCAGGAGAGTCCGCAAGGAAACTCCTCGAGAGGGCATCCGCCTTAACATTCTTAGTGCCAGGAAGAAAGGAAACCACAAAATTAAAACGTGTGAAAAACAAGGCCCACCTGGCCTGTCTAGGATTAAGTCGCTTGGCTGATTCCAGATAAACCAGATTCTTATGGTCCGTGAGGACCACCACCTGATGTTTGGCTCCCTCCAGCCAATGTCTCCACTCTTCAAAAGCCCACTTCATGGCCAATAACTCCCGATTACCCACGTCATAATTACGTTCAGTTGGAGAAAATTTTCGAGAGAAAAAAGCACAAGGGTTACTTTTAGAGGTCTCAGGATCTCTTTGGGACAAAACGGCACCTGCCCCAATTTCAGAGGCATCAACCTCCATCTGAAATGGCAGAGAAACATCAGGCTGCCGTAGAACAGGAGCAGAAGTGAATCTCTGCTTAAGTTCCTGAAACGCAGAGACTGCCTCAGGAGGCCAATTCACCACATCAGAACCATTTTTGGTCAAATCGGTCAATGGTTTAACAATAACAGAGAAATTACCAATAAATTTACGATAAAAATTGGCAAAACCCAAGAATCTTGAAGAGCCTTTAATGAAGTAGGTTGGACCCAATCACAGATGGCCTGAACCTTGACCGGGTCCATTTCAATAACAGATGGGACAAAATGAATCCCAGAAATGAGATCCTCTGTACGCCAAAAAGACACTTTGATCCCTTCACATACAGAGCATTCTCTCTCAAAATCTGGAACACAGTCCGAACATGTTTCACATGAGTGTCCCAGTCATTGGAAAAAATCAAGATATCATCCAAATAAACATTCAGAAATGTATCCACAAAATCCCTGAAAATATCATTCATGAAGGACTGGAAGACGGAAGGAGCATTAGTGAGCCCAAAGGGCATCACTAGGTACTCAAAATGCCCCTCTGGGGTATTAAACGTCGTCTTCCATTCATCCCCATGCTTAATGCGAATAAGGTTATACGCCCCCCTGAGGTCAAGCTTGGTAAACCAAGTAGCACTTTTCACCCTGGAAAACAGGTCAGAAATCAAGGGTAACGGATATTGATATTTCACAGTGATATTGTTCAAGAGACGATAATCAATACACGGCACAAATGAACCATCCTTTTTTGGCCACAAAGAAAAAACCGTCACCCAAGGGTGAAGAGGATGGTCTGATATGACCCTTCTCCAATGACTCCTTGATATAAGACCGCATAGCGTCATGTTCAGGTACAGACAAGTTAAAAAGGCGACCTTTAGGGAATTTACTACCAGGCACTAATTCAATAGCGCAGTCATAGCTCCTATGGGGGGGCAAGGATGCAGATTTACTTTCGCTAAACACATCAGAAAAATCAGTCAAAAAGTCAAGCACATCTTGAGCCTGGGGAGAGGCAGAAAAAACAGGAGTGTTGGCATTAACACATTGGCAGCCCCAACTGGTTACAGACACAGATTTCCAATCCAAAACAGGATTATGAGACTGTAACCAAGGGAAACCTAGTACAATAATGTCATGCAGATTATACAGCACCAAAAATTTGCAACTCTCCTGATGATCAGGTTCAACCCTCATTATCACCTGAGTAGAGAACTGGGGTTTATTCTCAGCCAAAGGGGTAGAAACCATAGAATCAATCCCCAGTAGGGGAATAGACTTCCGTAGGGGTATCAAGGGAAACCCACAACGTTTAGCAAAATCAAAATCCATCAGGTTAATAGCTGCTCCCGAATCAACAAAATCCTGAGCAGAAAATGTGGACAGGGAGCAAATCAGGGTAACAGTCAACAGAAATTTAGTCTGAACACTACCCAAGACAACTGAGCGTGCAAAACGTCTTCCCCGCTTAGGGCAGACTGAAATACCATGAGAGGCATCACCACAGTAGAAACATAACCCATTGCGTTTTCGAAACTCATGACGCTGTGCCCCAGAAGCCACTCCATCACACTGCATGGCTTCAGAAGCTGGCTCACAAGGTAACAACATTCCACGCATACCTCTACGCTCACGCAAACGTCTGTCAATTTGAATAGCCAATGACATAGAATCATTGAGACCAGAGGGAGCAGGGAAACCCACCATAACATCTTTTACATTCTCTGACAGACCCTTCCGAAAAAGGGCTGCCAAAGCATCATCATTCCATTTGGTCAGAACTGCCCACTTTCGAATTTCTGACAGTACAACTCAGCGTCCTCAAGCCCCTGATTTAATGCCAACAAGGTTTTTTCAGCTTGATCAGTGACATTAGGATCATCGTACAATAACCCCAGAGCCAGAAAAAATGCATCAACATTACTCAAAACAGGGTCCCCAGGTGTCAGGGAAAAAGCCCAATCCTGAGGATCGCCGCGCAGGAGAGAGATGACAATTTGAACCTGCTGTGCTGCGTTCCCTGAGGACTTAGGTTTTAAGGCAAAAAACAACTTACAGTTATTTTTGAAATTCAGAAATTTAGCTCGATCCCCCAAAAACAAATCTGGCATGGGGATCCTAGGTTCCACAACCGGCAACCCCGCAAGATGGTAGCAATACTCCGAACCTCAGTGGCAAGCTGATCCACACGGCCAGACAACTGTGCAAACTCCATTGAGAGAAAAAAAAAATCATCCTCAGCACCCAGAGAAAAAGAGGGGAAAAACAATGCAACAAACAGAAAAAAAATAAAAAAAATCTCTGACAACTTTGACAACTTTTTTCTTTCCACACTATTTTTCCCTTCTGTGAGTACCATATAATTTTCAGTTAGGCCGGTGATACTGTTATGTTTTGGTAGCTGGGGAGAGCAGGCAAAAAAGGCAATACACCAGAGAGGTTGGGATCTACTGAATTGCAGTACCCTGACTAACCACCACAACTAAAGGCAGCCGTGGAGCGTTCCTACGTTGGTCCTAGATGCCTCGTCACAGCCTGAGGGGCTAACTACACCTAAAGATAGAAAGAGTAAAGCTATCTGCACCGGAGCAGATCCCCAAAGAACATAGGAAGCCCCCAGACATGTAATGGCGGTTAGACAAGAGGAAATACAGACACAGACAGAAAATAGTATGAGCAAACGCTGGGGCCCAATCTGCCTGGACAGAAAAGGATAGGAAGGATACTTACTGCAATCCAAAAAAAACCCTAAAAAAAGCCAACGCTACTAATTGCAAAAACACCTGAGATCACACGACCTCTACCACCTAAATTAGTTCTCTGGTGTAACAAAACTAAGCCGCAGCCACAGAAAAAAATGGAAAAGGCAAATGAACAAACAACAGTGGCTCCAGAGGAACCGAGAGGCGCCCAAGCCCCCCGAGGAGGAGAACCTGGCCAACCTCACAGAAATGCAGAGAAAATTCCAAATAGCAAGCACAAAAACAAAAAACAGAAAATATCTTATCTGAGAGCAGGAGAAGAGGCAAGACTCAGCAAGCTTCCAAGTGAACCAGGAAACAACGTTGAGACAGGAACAATTGATCACCTGCAACCATGATGGGGGGAAACCTCCCTTATATCCAGCCAGTCCGTGATTCCTGATTGCCAATCCTCATTGAATGGTTCAGTACCGTTTGTAACCACCAGAGGGAGCTTCTGCTCAGAATTCATTTCTAAAACATTCATAACAGTGTGATGTCTGAGATTCATTGTTCCACGTTGGTTGGTCATCCCGGGATTTTTGGTACCAGAGACTTGGTGAGTCGGTCCTTTTGGTGGCCTACTTTGTCTCGTGATGTCAGGGAATTTGTACAGTCCTGTGGGACTTGCTCTCGCTCCAAGCCTTGCTCTCGCTTTAGTCGTTTGTTAATGCCATTACCTGTGCCCAAGAGGCCATGGACCCATATCTCTATGGATTTTATTTCTGACCTCCCTGTTTCTCAGAGAATGACCGTTATCTGGGTAATCTGTGATAGGTTTTCCAAGATGATACATCTTGTGCCATTACCTAAGTTACCTTCCTCCTCCGAATTGGTGCCTTTGTTCCTTCAGCACGTGGTTCGGTTACATGGCATTCCGGAGAACATTGGATTTTGGAGGACATTTTGTTCTAAACTTGGTGTTCAATTATCTTTCTCCTCTGCTTTTCATCCTCAGACCAATGGACAATGGACAAACCGAGAGAACAAACCAGACCTTGGAGACTTATTTGAGATGTTTTGTGTCTGCTGATCAAGATGACTGGGTCTCTTTTTTGCCTTTGGCTTAGTTTGCTCTTAATAAAACGGCTAGCTCTGCCACCTTGATGTCTCCATTTTTCTGCAATTTTGGGTTTCACCCTCGATTCTCTTCGGGACAGGCGGAGGCTTCTGTCTGTCCGGGTGTTGACTCTGTTGTGGAGCGAATGCAGCAGATTTGTGACCAGGTAGTGGAGAGGTTGTCTCTCTCTCAGGAGAAGGCCCAACGGTTTGCCAACCGGCATAGGACTGATGGTCCTCGGTTTAAAGTGGGGGACTTGGTTTGGTTGTCCTCAAGAAATATCCCTATGAGGGTTGCATCTCCAAAGTTTAAGCCCAGGTTCATTGGACCTTATAAGATCATGGAGATTCTTAATCCTGTTTCCTTCCGTTTGTTTCTTCCAGGGACATTTAAGATCCATAACGTGTTCCACAAGTCCTTATTGAAGAGGTTTGTCAAGCCAGTGGTTCCTATGGCTGCGCCTCCTGACCCTGTTTTGGTTGAGGGCAATCTGGAGTATGTGGTTGAGAAAATATTGGATTCTCGTTTTTCTAGACAGAAACTCCAGTATTTGGTTAAGTGGAGAGGTTATGGTCAGAAGGACAATTCTTGGGTGTTTGCTTCGGACATCCATGCTAGGGGACTGATCCGTGCCTATCACTGAGCTCATCCTGATCGGCCTGGTTGCACAAGTGAGGGTTCGGTGACCCCTCCTCAAGGGGGGTACTGTTATGAATGTGCTAGAGATGGTTTCTGAGCAGAGGCTCCCTCTGGTGGTTACTGACAGTACTGAACCTTTCAGCGAGGAGTGACAATCTGGAATCACGGACTGGTCTGATATAAGGGAGGTTCCCTCCCATGATGGTTGCCGGTGATCAATTGTTCTTGTCTCAATTGTGGTTCCTGGTTCATTTGGAAGTTTGCTGGAGTCTTGCCTGCATCTCCTGCTTTCAGATAAGATATTTTTTGCTTTTCTTTTTGTGCTTGCTTTTGGCATTGTTTTCTGCACTTTTGTGGAGGTCAGCCAGGTCCCCTCCTGGGCCTGAGCTCCTCACAGTTTTTCTGCAGGCACTGTTATTTGCTCATTTGCTTTTTCCTGTTTTTTCAGCGGCTGCGGCTTGGTTCTTGTTCACACTGAGATCTGATTTAGTGGGTGACAAGATCGTGTGATCTCAGTATTTTTGTAATCAGAATTGTTCGATTTTTGTAGGGTTTTCTGGGTTGAAGAAAGTAATCTCTCCTGTCCTATCCTATTTAGTCAGCTTGTGGCCCCAGCGTTTGTTCAGTCTATTTTCTGCCTATGTTTGTATTTTCATCTTGTCTAACCGCCATTATATGTTTGGGGGCTTCCTATTTTCTTTGGGGATCTGCTCCGGGGCAGATAGCTTTCATCTTTCTGCCTTTAGGTGTAGTTATCTCTCAGGCTGTGACGAGGCATCTAGGATCAACGTAGGAACGCTCCACGGCTACCTCTAGTTGTGTCGTTAGTTTAGGAATCTGCAACCCATCAGTTACCAACATCTCAGGTATTCGGCTGCCCTGCTGTTGTTCCTGTCCTCCTCAGCTACCGAAACATAACTGTGAGCCCCATAATATTATCCTACAGAGGTATATCCATACAGCAATGACAGCATAGAATAAAAATTAATGATCCATTAGATAATTCTTTAATAAGAATTTTTATTATTTGAGGATTTTTTTTCATTCAATCAGTTTAGTTTTGCTATCCTGAATAACCCAATAAAGAATAATACATTGCATTTCACTAGTTTTATCCACCTTATTTGAAATGAAACTTCTATAGTTTACATTTTCTGGTTAGCTGAAAAGTACAGCAAAGTAATAATATTCCTTTGGAATGCACTACCCAGGTTAATACGATTAATTCCCAATCCCCACAGTTTTAAGGTGCCCTAAAAACGCATTTGTTCAGACTGGCCTACCACCTCAACGCATTAACCTAACTATCCCTGTTGGCCCATTCAAAAATTTTCTACCATAATCAGGTACCTCGTATTATGTTCTCACCCGCATTTATTTATGCATTTAATAGCCCTCTGTGTCTGTACTGTTACCTACTTTGGCTGTTAACTGGTTCATGCAGAATTACATGAACACCCGATTCGAACACTATGGCTGGTCCAAACAATGAAAGCAAATGTTACCATCCACCTTTCGTGTCTCCCCTTTTTCCTCATAGATTGTAAGCTTGCGAGCAGGGCCCTCATTCATCTTGGTATCTACTTTGATCTGTGTTTATTGTTATGGTGTAATGTCTATTGTCTGTACAAGTCCCCTCTATAGTGTAAAGTGCTACTGAATATGTTGGTGCTATAGAAATAAAATTATTATTATTAATTATTATTATTATTATTAAAATGATTGCTTCCAGGACAATTACTTTGATGATCACATGATACTTTACTACAAGTGAGAATGATATAAACATGAATAATGCGATTAGTTCCCTCCCTTACCAGAGCATGCAACAGCTAGATGGAGAAGCGGACTAAGATATGTGGCATTATGTATTTACTATTTTAGAGAATTTTAAAGGCAAGTGAAATAGATTGTCGACCCTAAAAGATTCAAATTTTTCAGATTCGGAATAATTAAAATAAATATAATGCTGGTATACTAATGAATGGAATTACTCATAAAATCCATTTTAGGCAGAATTAGAATGTTAGATAGGGTACAGCCAGAAAATACTCCCCCGCAGCACCAAGCATAGGGGGTATATGACTGGGGAGGGGGAACAATAATGCACGTGTGCAGTTTTGTTTTCAAAGCTGTGTAGTTTTTTAGCAGTAGCATCCTCCATTATGGAAGGAGAGGAATTTATCAGGGATGGAATTCCTGTCATCTCTTTGCTATTACTCTCTTCCCTGAAGAATTAGAGGAGCTCAGCAAACAGCAAAAATGTGAGCCCTTGGGTGATCTTAAAGGGAATCTGTCACCCTAAATTGGCGGGATATTTAAATGATGGCAGGTCAGATGAGCGGTGTTTTGGGTACTTGCAGTAACATGTTGTTCGCCGCTGTCTCCATTATTTCTGGGAATTGTAGTCGTTGCCCTCCATATAACGCGCCTGCACATTGCAATCTTGAATTGCGCATGCGCAGTATGCTTTGCACACAGATTGCAATGCGCAGGCGCGTTATATGGAGGGCAACGACTACAATTCCCAGAAATAATGGAGACAGCGGCGAACAACATGTTAAGGCAAGTACCCAAAACACCGCCCATCTGACCTGACTGCCATCATTTAAATATCCCGCCAATTTAGGGTGACAGATTCCCTTTAACAGACAGCAAATGTGTTTCCCCAAGATAGGTACAGCAGATAGTATATGGGTAGCTGCGAGGGAGCTCAGCGGACAGTGAAATGTGGGCACTTTGGTGAACTCAACGGACAGTAAATGTACAGTGGGTTTGGAAAGCATTCAGACCCCTTAAAATTTTTCACTCTTTGTTTCATTGCAGCCATTTGGTAAATTCAAAAAAGTTCTTTTTTTTCTCATTAATGTACACTCTGCACCCCATCTTGACTGGAAAAAAAAACAGAAATCTAGAAATTTTTGCAAATTTATTAAAAAAGAAAAACTGAAATATCACATGGTCATAAGTTTTCAGACCCTTTGCTCAGACACTCTTTTAAGTGACATGCTGTCCATTTCCTTGTAATCCTCCTTGAGATGGTTCTACTCCTTCATTGGAGTCCAGCTGTGTTTAAATAAACTGATAGGACTTGATTTGTAAAGGCACACACCTGTCTATATAAGACCTCACAGCTCACAGTGCATGTCAGACCAAATGAGAATCATGAGGTCAAAGGAACTGGCCAAGAAGCTCAGAGACAGAATTGTGGCAAGGCACACATCTCGCCAAGGTTACAAAAGAATTTCTGCAGTACTCAAGGTTTCTAAGAGCACAGTGGCCTCCATAATCCTTAAATGGAAGAAGTTTGGGACCACCAGAAGTCTTCCAAAGACCTGGCAGTCCAGTCAAACTGAGCAATTGTGGGAGAAGAGCCTTGGTAAGAGAGGTAAAGAAGTACCCCAAGATCATTGTGGCTGAGCTCCACAAATGCAGTAGGGAGATGGGAGAAAGTTTCACAAAATCAACTATCACTGCAGCCCTCCACTAGTTGGGTCTTTATGGCAGAGTGGTCCAATGGAAGAGTCCCCTCAGTGCAAGACATATTAAATCCTGCATAGAGTTTGCTAAAAAACACTAGAAGAACTCCCAGACTATGAGAAATAAGATTCTCTGGTCTGATGAGATGAAGATAGAACTTTTTGGTGATAATTCTAAGCAATATGTGTTGAGAAAACCAGGCACTGCTCATCACCTGCCCAATGCAATCCCAACAGTGAAACATGGTGGTGGCAGCATCATGCTACGGGGGTGTTTTTCAGCTGCAGGGACAGGACGACTGGTTGCAATTGAAGGAAAAATGAATGCGGCCAAGTACAGAGATATCCTGGATGAAAACCTCTTTCAGAGTGTTCTGGACCTCAGACTTGGCCAAAAGTTCACCTTCAAACAAGACAATGACCGTAAGCACAAAGATAAAATAACAAAGAAGTGGTTTCAGAACAACTCTGGGACCATTCTTGACTGGCCCAGCCAGAGCCCAGACCTAAACCCAATAGAACATCTCTGGAGAGACCTGAAAATGCTTGTCCACTAATGTTCATCATCCGACCTGATGGAACTGGAGAAGATCTGCAAGGAAGAATGGCAGAGGATCCCCAAATCCAGGTGTGAAAAACTTGTTGCATCATTCCCCAGAAGACTCATGGCTGTACTAGCTCAAAAATGTGCTTCTACTCAATACTGAGCAAAGGGTCTGAAAACTTATGACCATGTGATATTTCAGTTTTTCTTTTTTAATAAATTTTCAAAAATGTTTATATTGCTTTTTTTCAGTAAAGATGGGGTGCAGAGTGTACATTAATGAGAAAAAAATGAGCTTTTTTGCATTTACCAAAGGCTGCAATAAAACAAAGAGTGAAAAATTTAAAGGTGTCTGAATACTTTCCGAACCCACTGTATGTCCCTTAAACTCAGTAAAAGTATATTGGTCATCGGGTGGATAGTAGAAGGGATCAATGGAGTTGGCTTAGCTGATATTGAAATCTGGTCCCTCGGGTAATCTAAGCAGTGAATGTGGGTAAAGAAAATGTGGATCTCTGGGATAAGTTCAGTGTGCTGTATATGGGTCCTTGGGTGAGCTCAGTGGATGGTGTATGGGTACCTGGGTGAGCTCAATGGACAGGGGAATGGGTCCCTGGAGTCTTGGCAAGATGTGGTTTTAGCAAGATATGTATTTTCTTTTTTTTATTACCATGGCGTGAGGAATATGGGTGTCAAAGGGGTCACTACTATATTATGACAGACCAGGTGTGCACAACCTGAGACTCGGGGACCACGCACGGCCCAGGTACCATTATCAGCGGCCCACCAACCATATGGACAGAAAAGTGCTTGTCTGACAAGTTTAATAAAGGTGAACAGTTAGACCCACAAAAGAGTAGTAGCCGCAGGTAAGGAGCAAGGACGACCGGTCAGTGCTAGTGGTGCACTGTGTAGACATTTCTGGACTCCTCATACTTCAGGTGAACGGGGTCTCTATACCAGTTTTGCACTTCAGAAAAGAGTATGACTTAGATAGGTGGCCTTCCATGTCAATGGCTTGCTCCACTGTAAATTATGTAAATTGTGGAAAAATAGGCCGTAAGTACAAAATCCCAAAGCAATTGTAGAGAGCCATGTGCATGTATGACCTCTTCCTCATTACAGTAATTTCAGAGTTTTTTGTACCACATTTTACTACAAAATCCTCATTGAAAATTGCTTCAAATTCACTAAATAAGATTACCATTGGTTTTACTGGGAAATGTTCAAAAAAGCATGAAAAATCACAGCATTGTTTGCACAATAGGAGTTTTTCTCATTATCAGGGCTGCCACCCCAAATTTCAGGGGCCCATACTGGGAACATTTTAGGGCCTCCTTGAAACTCCGCATAGGCTCCAACCCTCAAACCTTACACAATCATACCGCCCACTTTTGGAAAAACTCCACTTCTACACCACGTCCTCACCAATCACACTTCAACAGTTCACATTGAACACCATATCACATACATAGCCAGTTTTAAGTCTGCCACCTTGACAAGGTAGACTATTTTGTCAGGGCTCTACTCTACGTTAATCTATTAAGCATTTCTTAAAATATTCAATATTCTTTTTAGGTATACTTTTATCTATTTTTCTTTATGGGAATGTGTCACATACATTTTTAAAATGACTAATAATACCACATACAAGGGACAAATACCGTATTTTTCTCCAACTTCTATACTCCACCAGATGAAGAAAAAAAGCAACATAGTGCCACCCTGCACAGTAACAGGACCCCACACGGAAAACAGTATCCTCAAAAAACAAAATATATCACAGCAGTAATAATATCCTTTAATTAGTCCGTACAGTAATAATGTCTCCCATCCTGGAGTACTTGTGTCTCATTCCTGGCCCCATATGTTTTCCCATCCTGGACCCATGTGTCTCCAACTTGCCCCATATAATGTCCCATCCTGTCACATGTGCCTCCATCCTGCCCCATGTATCTTGACTTTGCCCCAATGTGTTTCCATCCTGCTCCATATGATCTCCCATCATGCCTTGTGTGTCTCCATCCTGTCCCATGTGTCTCCATCCTGCCCCATGTGTCTGCATATTGCCATATGTGTCTCCATCTTGCCACATGTGTCTCTATCCTGCCCCATGTGTCTCCATACTGCACCATATAATCTCCAATCTTGACCCATGTGTCTCAATCCTGCCCTATGTGTCTCCACCCTGACCCATGTGTCTCCATCCTGCCCCATATAATCTCAAATCCTGCCCCATATGATCTCCCATCCTGCCCCATATGATCTCCCATCCTGCCCCACATGACCTCCCGTCCTGGCCCCATGTGTCTCCAACCTACCCCGTAAGATCTCCCATCCTGCTCCTACATGTGCCTCCTTTCTGCCTCATGTGTCTCCATTCTGCCCCATGTGTTTCCATCTGTCTACAACCTGCACCATGTGCATCCAACCTGTCCCAAATGATCTCCAATCCTGCCCCATGTGTCTCTATCCTTCCACATGCATCTGTATCCTGACCCATGTGTCTCCATCTTGCACACATGTGTCTCCAACCTGCCAGATATGATCTCACATCCTGCCCCATGTGCCTCCATCCTGTTCCTATATTGCGGCTTTCAGTACAAAAAAAGTTAAAAAAAAGTTTCTCCTTACCTAGCCACAGTCTAACGGTGTTTCCCGTCCTCATCCATTTGAGGAGTGGATGCACGGCACATGACAGTGACATCATGCGCCGGCGACGTGCGCCAATGTCAGCTGCTGGCCTGTGATTGGCTTGCGGCTGTTAACTGTTACCGAGCAGGAGGTCTGAACCAGCAAGATCCTGCCCCTGGGGCCCGGTAAGCAGAAGCAAAAAGTGGAGGGCCTGATCCAGGTCTCCCTCCTTGCTTCTGCTCACCGGGCCACGTATGCCAGTAAGGACAGTAATGCCGTGGTGGCGGCCTTGCCGGTTTTAATTAGTCTGAAACTTATTAAAAGAGTATTTGACATTTTTTTATATGAATTTAGGTGCAGAATCTATTTCTAAATCCTCGTTAGAAAGCTGAACGTGGGAGTGCTGATTGTTTGGAGGAGGTTGTGAACACTCTGGATCTGACTTCTGAGTTTGGGCTCCCTCTGGTGACTGCTGATAGTAATGAAGCTGCTTTGGCTAACAGAGGTCTATCAACTGGGGGCGATGAGTGGCAATCAGGTGTGATTGACGGGGGAGATATAAGTGAGCCACTTTCCTATGATCCTTGCCGGTGATTTGTTGCTGCTGGTCCCTTTTGGAACTCAGCTTGCTTCCTGCTGTGTCCTGCAACTTTCAGATAAGTTTTGCTGTTTATTTCTGTGGCATTTGCTTTTGTCTATCTTAGTTTTCTGCCCTTCTGGAGTTAGTACAGCCAGGTTCCCCTGCCGGGGCCTGCGCTGGACAGTGTTTCTCATTTACCACTGTTTATGTATTTTCAGTTCACTGTTATTTCAGTATCTGCTGATTTGCTGCCATTTCACACCAGAGACAGTTTTTGTATTTTCAGTTCCCTGTTATTACGGTATCTGCTGATTTGCTACCAGTTCACACCAGAGTTCTGATCTAGCAGGGGAGAGATCATGTGGTCTCAGTATTTTTGAGTATCAGACATGTTGGAGTTTTTGTTAGAGTTTTTGCTGGATTGCAGACAGTATTCTTTCCTGTCCTGTTCTATCTACACAGTTTGGGCCCCAGCATTTGCTTGCTCTATTTTCTGCCTGTGTTTGTATTTCATCTTGTCTCACAGCCAATATATGTTTGGGGAATACCTATTCCTTTGGGGGCTCTACTCCGGGGCAGTTAGCTTTCCCCTTTCTCTCTTTAGGCTTAGTTAACTCTCCAGCTGTGTCGAGGCGTCTAGGGCACCGTAAGCACTTCCCACGGCTGCTTCTAGTTGTGCTGTCAGTTTAGGGGTCTGCAATCCGCTAGTTACCAACCACTCTGGGTGTTTGGTTGCTTAGGCTATTTTGGCTACTGTCCTACTCTGCTACCAAATCATAACAGAGGAGGTGAGAATCCTATAAGAAAAATTTGCATCTATCAGACATTTATGGCACATAATTTCGATATGCCATAAATGTCAAAGAAGGTATATCCCCTTTAATTTTTAGTGCAGCCCCCTGATTGGTTCCATATAACAAAGTGGCCCTTTAAAAGGTTTTTTACTCCTAGACAACAAATATGTAATGTCCCATCAGCTCACCTCTGTCCCTACTTTTATCTTTGCTGCTATCATTTGCTATCTTTGGTTATGACCTGGCTTTTCCCCTGACTTCAGTTTCCTGTTTACTAAAAGCCATGAACTTTGATAAGTTTCTACTTAGAAGTGGACACTGCATGTCTCAATCCTTGTATATTTTGACAGTCTCTCCTTCCTGCTGTCTGATTCTGCAAATTAAGGAAAATTAAAGCGAACCAATCAGCATTTGCTGCCACCATTTTTCTGGAGAAATAAAAATGTGGCTGCAACAAAATGACATTAGTGGCACTTGCACTGTAGCATCTTTCAGAGCTATTTTGATAAAGTTAAACATTTTTTTACCTGACAATATTATATGCATTATGCTGAATGTAATTTTTTTTTGTTTTCTCACCCTACAATATTCTTTGCATTATGTAAAATAGGAGGCAAAATGAGATTGCATTGTACTGGTGGTCTACATGGTGACCCTAGTCACAAGATGGCCAAGGGGTCCTTCAGAGAGGGTGGCCTGTGAGTGCCTGCTAAGAGCATGAGCTGACACGCCCCCTTCCTGCCTGTCAGATGCTGATCTGATGTTCTGCAGTGCAGAAGCATTGCAGAGTATCAGATCAGTGATCTTTTACTATACTGTACAGTGATGTCCCATCCTGGAATAATGTAAAAAAGTTAATAAAAAAAAGTTATTACAAAGTGTAAAAATATTTTTAAAAATCCTCAAATAAAGAACAAAAAAAGAAAAAATATTATTTCAATAAATACATTTATGTATGTATAACAAAAGTACACATATTTGGAATCTCCGCATCTGGAACGACCCAACCTATAAATTTGTCCCACTAGTCAATCCCTTCAGTGAACACCGTAAAAGAAAAAAAAACCAAGGTAAAAAATTGCTTTATCATCATACTGTCGAACAAAAAGTGCAATAAAGTGCGATCAAAAAGACGAATGTAAATAAAAATTTGTTTTTAAAACAAACTGCCATAAAGCTCCGTCAGTGAAAAAATAAAAAAGTTATAGCTCTAAGAATAAAACGTTGCAAAAATAATTATTTCTATAAAATAGTTTTTATTGTGTAAAAGCAGCAAAACATAAAAAATATAAATGTGCTAGCGCTGTAATTGCGCTGAACCAAAGAATAAAGCTGCCATAGCAATTTTACCACACTTGGAACGGTATAGAAAAAAGAAAAACAATTCCTGAATTGCTGTTTTTTGTTCATTCTGCCTCACAAAAATCGGAATAGAAAGTGATCAAATAAATGTCATGTGCCCAAAAATGGTACCAATGAAAACATCAACTCGTCCGGCAAAAAATAAACTGTCACATGACTCTGTTGGCCTAAATATGGAAAAAAAATATAGGTGTCTAAATATGGCGATGCAAAAACTAGATTTTAAAATAAAAAGCATCTTTTAATGTGTGACAGCTACCAAACATAAAAACCCGATATACTGTAAATCTGGTACCACTGTAATTGCACTGACCCGAAGAATAAATTTGCCTAATCACTCATACCACACGAGGAACGGCGTAAAAAATAAATAAAACAATTCTTCACCTGCTGTTAATTTGTTAATTTATTCGCAGTAAGCCTTGGCTCACATGTATCCTGTGCTGAGGGCTTACATCAGGGTTTCTGTGTAAATCTCTGAAACCCATGATTCAGATGGAAGGAACCTCTGGTGAAAGATTCCCTATAATGAGGCAGATAGAGGCGCTGTGGACGCCATAGGACCTGTGATTAAGTGGTGTCCATCTTTTTAGGCGAGCATAAAAGCGTGATTGACCACAGTTTTGTGCACTTCTGAAAAGGACAACACTGAACAAAGGCCAGACGGAGTCCAGAGTAACTCTGCTGCCTTATTATAGTGAATGGATCACTCGGGAGTTTCATCTGTCACCCACTCAGAGATTTAGATGGAAACCCCAAAGTAAGAGCTCCAGATAAATGTGATCCTAAATGTCATGTAAAATGTTACTAATAAAAGCTTCAACTCAATACATACTAAAGCAAGTCCCCACTCAGGTCCATCATTTATCAATGGAAATATAGGGGGCTTCCACATTACTGGTAGTACAAAGGCTCTGGAAAAGCGCTATGGCTCCACACACCCCTCCAATAGAAATTCAGCAAATTCTGCGCTCCCAATTCCAAATGCCCCCCTACCTTCTCAGCCCCAATGTGTCTAAACCATATTTAGCGCCCACGTTTGGCATTTCTGTAGTGATAAGAACCTGCTTAATTTATAGGTGCATGTCTCCAGAAACATAAGCTGAGCATAACGTAATGGTCACGGCAACATACTGGTCACTATAGCGTACTGGTCACTGCAACATACTATTCACTACAATGACAGTTTGCAATTTTCACTCACCTACATTCACTACTGATTGTTTCTGGAAAACACCCATGGAGTCAAAATCATCACTACACCTATAGATAAATTTCCAAAGGAGTATATTTTCCAAAATGGGGTCACTTGAGGGGGAATTCTGCTTTTCTAGCACTTAGGGGCTCTGTATATGGCGTTCTCAAACTATTCTAGGAAAATCTACGCTCCAGGAGGCCAATAGCACTCCATTTCTCACGAGTCTCGTCGTATTGGCTAAGCAGTACTGTACAGCCAGCAAAACTTGTGGGACAAATTTTAGTGCCATTTTTACCCATTGCCCAGTATGAAAATGTAAAATTTGGGCTAATGCACAGTCTTGATGGCAAAAATGTAAATTATTTTATCTTCACTGCCCAATAGTATAAAATTCGGTGACACATCTGTGGCATCAATATGATCTCTGCACCTCTAGATGGATTCATTGAGAGGTGCAGTTTGTAAAATGTAGTCACTTATGGGGGCCTTCTGCTGTCCTGGCACCTCAGGGGCTGCACCACACTGAACCCTCAAACAAGTGCAGCAAAAGCTGCACTGTAATATGGCACTCATTCCCTTCTGAGCTTTGCACCGTGCCGCAAAAGTAGCTTTTGACCACACATAAGGAATCGGTGAGCTCAGGGAAAATTGTCCAACAAATTTTGTGGTCTCTTTTCTCCTATTACCCTTGTGAAAATACAAACTTTGGGGCTAAAAAACATTTTGTGGTAAAAATGTGATTATTCTTTTTATTTTCACAGCTCAACATTATAAACATATGTGAAACACCAGGGATTTCAAAGCGCTCACCACACATCTATATAAGTTCCCTGAGAGGTCTAGTTTCCAAAATGGTGTCACTTGTGGGTTGTTTCCCCTGTTTAGGTACTTCAGTGGCTCTCCAAACGCGATATGATGTCCGGTAACTATGCCAGCAAATTTTACATTCAAAAAGTCAAATGGCGCTCCTTCTCTTCTGAGCCCTGACGTGTGCCCAAACAGTGGCTTATTCCACATATGGGATATTGAAATGCTTGAAAGAAAGTGCACAACAAATTGTATGGCGCAATATCTCCTTTTACACTTATGAAAATGCAAAATTTGAAGCTAAAAAACATTTTTGTGGGAAAAATGTGATTTTTTTTATTTTCACGGCTCAAAGTTATAAACTTCTGTGAGGCACCTGGGGGTTCAAGGTGCTCAATAAACATCTAGATATGTTCACGGAGGGGTATAGTTTCCAAAATAGTGTCATTTGTGGGGGTTTCCACTGTTTAGGCACATCAGGGGCTCTCCAAACGTGACATGGTGTCCGCTAATTATGCCAGAAAATTTTACATTCAAAAAGTCAAATGGCTCTCTTTCCCTTCCGAGCCCTGCCATGCAGCAAAATAATGGTTTCCCCCACATATGGGGTATCTACATGATCAGGAGAAATTGCAAAACTAATCGTATGGTCCATTTTTTTCTGTTACCCTTGTGAAAGTTAAAAAAAATTGGGTTTAAAGGAAATTTATTGTGAAAAAAAGGTAAATGTTTATTTTTTCCTTCCACATTCCAAAAAATTCCTGTGAAGCACCTGAAGGATTAATAAACTTCTTGAATGTGGTTTTGAGACCTTGAGGGGTGTCACTTTTGGGTATTTTCTGTCATATAGGTCCCTAAAAGTCACTTAAAATGAAATATGTGCCTTAAAAAAATGGTTTTGTAAATTTTGTTGTAAAAATGAGAAATCGCTGGTCAATTTTAACCCTTACAACTTCCTAACAAAAAAAAAAAATGTTTCAAAAATTGTCAGAATGGTCAGAATTGAAAAAATTTGTCTGGTCAGGAAGGTGAAAAAAGGCTTCGGGGTGAAGAGGTTAAACAACAAGCACAAGACCGATTTCATCAACCAAGGTATCATTTTAATCAGCATAACAGTGCCAACCTGACATTGTAGTTTTAATGAGCAAAATCCTTTTGACAGCTTTGCCTTAAATTTCAAGAGCCTGGGCAAACAGTCAGATGACTTTCCTATATTTGAATTACCTTATTGCCACATTATAGCTCTCAAAACAGTTTAGTATACAGCTGTGGATTTTACTGCTCCTGTACAATATGCTTCCTCTTTTCATGTTATTATACAATACTTTGAAGAATTCCAAATTTTTGGCTTAATAGATGAAGCAAATGTTTTGTTACCCTGTTTTTTTTTTTTATTACTTACTTTTGATGTTCTTTTCAATCTCGCTGTTCACACTGTGACAGCATTCATGAACCCAAAACATGTTGAATTTTGTTTTCGTGATGTTCTTTTATTCTGAGTTTACATATTGAGCTTAGACTTCTTTTTTCTATACTATATACATAGTCACATGTGTGCAACATATGGCAAATAATACAATGCATTTGTTACACTTTGCACTCATGTAAATGGGGAGTTGGCAGTAAACATTATATATGAAGGTTCTAAATACTGGCAATCAATGAATCACTGCTCACACTGAACATGAAAAAGTCTTTACTTTTCTCTTTTCTTTGTCCATGGAAACTGAGGCTTTAGTCTGGAAAATGTCTTTTGACAGGTCTTACTTTGTAGATTTTATCCAGATTGTAGTTTCAGTGACTTGAGAATATAACTGAATATCAGGAAAATTAGGCTCCAATTTTGTAAGAATAAGATGATAACACAAAGCTGGCTCCCTACATTACATTTTTTCCATCACTCAAACCAATGTCCCTTTAATTCATGATTGCAATGGCATGCTATTTTACCGCAGATCCATACTTACATAGGAAGTGTTCTGTAAGTACACAGCATACTCCGGTAGAGAATATTTCCCCCTGTAGAAACAGTATTATAGTGATTCTATTAAAGCACCACTCCAGTGTTTTTTTTATTTCAGCGCTGGAGTGATGCTACTAATTTAAGTTCCCTGATCTCAGTCTTATACTTACCAGCCACCTTCTTCAGCTCTTCACTGATCCTGTGACCGCAACTGACTACCCGGATGTGATAGGTAATGGTCAAAAGCTCTCAATTTAAGTTTATGAGGGCCTCATTCTGGCCTCGTTCAGGCTTTCTTTGTCTTACATTGGTTGTGACTTCGTTCTCTCCCAGCAAACACTGGAGCGATCCGGCAGGTCAAAAACTGCTGGAGACCGATAGGAGCGGGGCTGATAAAAGATGAAAACCACGACTAGTAAGTACAGTATAATACTAGGGGCAATGAACACATATTTGTAGCACCATTCTAGTGCTGCAATAAAAAAAATACTGGAGTGGTGCTTTACAGAATATGTTGCTATATCTACTGCCCTATACAGAACACTGTGATCCCCATTACAGTGTGAGATTTAGTTCATTATTGTGGACATAAATGCAGATGGTTGTGTAAATGAAGCCTTTATTTTGCTCTGAAGGGATATGGAAAATATTTGCCCACTGTAGAAAAAATATTAATAATATAGTGTTGAGTGCTAATTTTAGAAAGAGAAGCTGAGCTAGAACGAATACTTCACATATAAAAATGTTACCGATACTTTTTTGTTTGAATTCAATTAACCAATGCTCCTGGAAGGAAAACCCCTCTGAACTAGAAATTAGAGATGAGCGAATGTGTTAAAAAATGTTCTTCAATCTCAAATTCGGCATGAACATAGCACATTCGGATTTGTATTCGCTTTCACGAGCGCTTTTATTCAAAGTCGGCAAATGTCGGTCACAGTTCAGTAAATCATTGCGTTTCCACTAATGCTTTTGAATGACTTTGGCAAAGATAGTGGTGCTGTATGATGAGTGTGGGGGACGAGGGGACGTTTTGATGAGGGGAGGGGGTGTTAAAGGGGTGTTTTTATTTCACTTAACTTTATGTGTGTTGATTCCATCCATCAATCAGGGCACAGAAACCATCCACAACATCACAACACAAGGTTGTCTGTGTTTGTTTGCCGAAATCACATGTCCCTGGCTATATAAAAAGTGGACATCTTGTTTTGCTGGTGCCATTTGCTCAGTGTCACAGTGCAGAGAGGTTGCTTCTGCGCTAGTGCTGGTCCTGCTGAAAGTGAACTTGTCCTGTGTGAAATCGATCTTCCAGCATCAAAGTAGGGTGTGCAAAAACTGTGTGGCAGTCTCTGGAAGCCCCATTTACTACTCCAAATTGTTTGTGCTAAAACTGTTTCAGCGGCAAATCAGAAGGTCAGATTTCCACTTTAAAATTGTTAGGCCTGATATAGTGTTGCAGCCGCGAGGCACATTTAGCAACTCCAAATTGTTTGTGCTAAAACTGTGTTTCAGTGGCAAATCAGAAGGTTATATTTCGACTTAAAAAATGTTAGGCCTAATATATTGTTGCAGCCATGAGGTCCAATTAGCTACTCCAATTTGTTTATGCTAAAACTGTGTTTCAATGGCAAATCAGAAGGCCAGATTTCCACTTAAAAATCATTAGGCATAACAGTGTTGTTCAGGCACACTATCTAAGAAGATAAATAGTGATTGTTCATTTAGTGACAGGTGATTGACAGCTGTGTGTCTAAGTGTGTAAAACAGAGTACAAGAGAGGAAGGCTACTTACAACATAAGTGGGAAAAAGTGAAGTCATGGTGAAAGGTCGAATAGGCTTTGTGGTGTACATGGGTTAGGTGTTAATATAAACGAAAGCTCAATTGACCAAAAACCGTCCCATCCTATACAAAGACCACTGACAACATCTGTTACTGGCTGGCCTTCCTTTCTTTGACAGCCACACAGCAGTATGCCTTAAAGATGAGGCTCAGAAAGAGCATGTGCTCAAGTGGATGGCAAGCACTGTATCACGTGGCCTTTCTTCATCTTTCTCCACCTTAACATCACAAACAATAAAATCCTCACAGGTAGCACCCCAATCACCCTTGTTTCCTCCCGTTTAAAAAATTTCCAAATGCCCAACTGACTGTGGTGAACCTCAGATGGACAGTTCAGAAGAGCTGTTTACACACTGTATTCCATGGGCATCAGAGGTCTGTAACGAAGAATCACAAAATCCAGAGGAGGAAAGCATCTGCACCGATGCCCCAAATTTTTTCACGTTGGATCTGGGGCCGGACGAAGTAGGGTCCGAGCAGAATCCAGACCCTCATCACCAGATGTTAACCATCAAAGTTGGAGGTGATCCTGATGAGACTCAGATATCAGAGGCATACGCAGACTGTACTGTGGCATCAGGGCAGGAAAAGGAGGAAGGAGTGTGAGAACAGAGAGGAAGATGATGAGGTTGTAGATCCCACTTGGTGTGAACCCAGAGGTACGCAGCTGAGTAGCTCAGCTGAGGAGGTGGAGAAGGAGGAAGATGAGGACGTTAAGTTGCGGCTTCCCACACAGACATGAAGTGATGCAACCGTGACAAGCACTGCATTCTCAGCCCCAACTCTGAATGTGGCCGACACCGGACATGAATGTGCAGCTCACATGAACAGCAAAGGTTGCCTAGTCTGGGCGATTTTCTAGACTGCAAAGGATGACGCAACACATGTTATCTGTCAAAAATTGAAAATCATTTGATAACTACATGCATGAACCGGTACATGGGCGATCAACATGCCTTAGTGTGGGTATCTCAGTGAGCTAAAATGCAGACTAGCTGGCCTCGTCATCCACTGGCCATACCATCAACCCCATTGGCTGCTTCTTCCTCCTCCGTCACTATTCCAAGTGTTCACACACAGGTTTAGGGCCACAGAAACTACAATTGTTTACCCACCACAGTAGGGATGAGTGAGAGCCAGTCAGCTGTTATGGATGTAGATATAACTGCTGCTTTTGTGTCACCTAGCAGAATACATCTTTCTCAATCCTCCATAACATCTCCACCTGCACCTCATTCACAGTCCAGCAGTTTGTCCTGTTCTTCATACTCCGCCCTCTCTCAGCACAATGAACAGCTCTCGGTCCCGCAGTTGTGGTCACGTAAAAGAATGTTTCCTCCTACATATGGCAACGCTAAGAGCTTGAACTTCACCATCTTCAATCTGTTGGCCACGGAAATGCTGCTTTTCCACCTGGTGGCTACAGATGGTTTCCAAAAGTTCATGGCCGTTGCAGTTCCCCAGTACCAGTTGACCAGTCCACATTACTTCTCAAAGAAAGCTGCGCCTGCACTACACCATCATCTCGCAAACAACATGGGCTCTGGGTGACTGTGGGGGCAGGTGGACAAGGGGCTGCTCCACAAGTATTGTAATCCCCAAGGCTTGCAGGACAAACCTCAGTATCTTACACTTTTTCCACTGCTTCTGCCTCCTCCATTTCCTCTAGAGCCTCCAGCTGTGCCCTCAACCTCTCCCTTAATGAGACCTGCAATCCAACAGTGCAGAGAGAATCCCCCCACCACTGTACTGTGTAGCCAGGGGTCACCGCAACCAGGTAGTGGTTAAATGAGTATGCCTTGGAGATAGCAGTCACACAGCTCAAGAGTTGTGGACAGGTATCCAGGCCAAGTTTAAGTAATGGCTATCTCCACTGAATCTCTGAGCAGGGAAGGCCATGTGTGATAACAGTGTGAACCTGGTGGCAGCCCTATGCTGGGGTAACCTCACACATGTCCCTTTCAAAATTCACGTCCTCAACCTAGTGGTACAGCAATTTCTTCACCACTATCCCAACCTGGATGAGCTGCTGCAGAATGTATGGTCGCTGTGTGCTCACATCTGCCATTCACACCCAGCAGGTCAGCAAATTGCATCACTACAGATGTCTTTCGGTCTACCGGTTAACCGTTTGATATGCAATGTGCCGATAGGTGGAATTCCACTCTCCACATGTTGCAGCGACTGTGGCAGGAGCGATGAACTCTAATGCAATATGTCCTTTTGCATCGCTTGGGTCAATGTAGTATGGACATGGTACAAATCATACTTGCAGAGTTGGCACAGATGAAGGACCTATGCCCCCCTCTGCTCAGTTTCGAAATGGCTACTAAGATGGTTAGCTCTGACAATGCCATCATCAGCATCACTATTCCAGTCATCTACATTCTGGAGCACACTTTGAATAGTCTACGGAAGGAGGTGTTGGTCCCACATGAATTGAAGGAAGAAGAGGAGGATGCAGAAGGGACAACAATATCTCTAGGTTCCGGACTGTTGTCGCACAGGCGGGTGTCATGGGAGGGTTGAATACAGAATTAAAAGGGGCTCATAATACCAAACAATTGTTAGTAAAGGTGCAGGTGCAGAAGAAAAAAAGGAGGAGGACAAGAAGGAAGGGAAACAGTCAAGAGATGAAGAGGATAATGATCCCTCCTCTGTTGTCCGTGGTTGGTGGGAGGGGATGGAGGAAGCAAGCTTGAGTGTTACCCTGCTACTAATACACCATGGACTTGGACCTCATGGAAGTGCCCAACACATGAGCGCCTGCTTGATGCACATGATGTCCGAATTGTTAGAATTAGAAATAGTGCTCACTACTTAGTTGGATCTCAAATGACTTTTACACACCAGTCACAGACTGGGCAGACCAGGTGATGGTGTAATTTTTACTGTGATGTATTGATCTCGCGTTATTGCAGTCTGTGACACCTTTTGTCGTGGCTTCTGTACCTGCTGTTGCTGTTACGGATCTGCAACTCAGGACTAGGGAAGAAGAGGGAGAAAGTGACCCTGTACTAGCCAGCCAGAACTCTAGCGGATTAACACTGTTGTCCAGCAAGGACTGGGAGGCAGGTACTGGGTAATAAAGGGTGATACAATCACCTGACCTTAGACATACCCAGCACCAGGGGAAAAAGACCAGCAGCCAGAAAATCCACAACAAGATGGCGGATGGTCAAAACGAAATAGATTCTAACAGTACCTCTCCTTTTACGAGGATCTTCCGGATCCTCTTGGCCGAGCCTTATTCGGAAATCTCCTGTGAAAAGCCTTAATCAGCCTTGAAGCCGAGACGTCCTCTGCTTTCACCCAGGAATTATCCTCGGGACCGAAATCCTTCTAGGACACGAGATACTGCAATCTTCCCCTGTGCCACCTGGAATCTAACATGCATGAAATCTCAAACTCGCCATCCTCATCAACTGGAGGAACAGTCGGCATCGCCTCCTTATCAGGCGTGTCAACTTTCTTCAGTAAAGATACATGAAAAACTGAATTAATTCTCCATGACGAGGGGATGTCTAATCTCACCGCTGCTGAGTTGACAACCTGAACCACTTTGAAGGGTCCTACAAACTTAGGCCCCAGTTTTTTAGAAGGGATCTTCAAACGCAGATTCCTAGAGGACAACCAGACCATGTCACCAACTGCAAACAACGCCTCCCTTCTTTTCTTGTCAAAATATTTCTTTGACCTCCTATTCGCCTCTTTCAGATTATGGCATACACTGGTACAAATCCTTTCCAAATTTCCAGAAAAACTCTCCTCCTCAGGCACAGCCGCCCCAATCTTTGAAAATGGACCGAAAGATGGATGTCTCCCTGTATAGCAAAAAAAAGGAGAACACCCAGCCGAGGAAGATGTATGATTATTAAGAGCAAACTCAGCTAGTTGTTGATATTCCAACCACATCTCCTGATTGTCTGCTACAAAACATCTCAAAAACTGCTCGACTTTCTGGTTCTTCCTTTCGGTCTGTCCATTGGACTCCGGATGATAACCTGACGAAAATGACAAATGAACCTTTAATCTGTCACAAAAAGCACGCCAAAAGCGAGCCACAAACTGTGGTCTTCTGTCAGAAAGAATGTCCGTGGGAACACTATGAAGCCTGACAATCTCTTTCACAAATGCCTTAGCTAGAGTCTTGGTGCAGGGTAATTTATTGAATGGGACTAGATGACACATCTTACTAAACCGGTCCACAACAACCCAGATGACAGAAAAACCCTCAGAGACTGGCAGATCAGTGATAAAATCCATAGCAAGATGCGTCCATGGCGAACTAGGAACCTCCAAAGGGCACAGCAACCCTGCAGCCTTCGACCTAGCGCACACAGTACACTGATGCACCCACTTGATGATTTCTCTATGCCACCCTGGCCACCAGAAACTTCGACCAATCGACTTTCTAGTTTCGGAAATCCCTGGATGACCCACCTCATGACATTCAGCAAACAAAGCTCTCCTCAAGTCTCTAGGCACAAATAATTTACCATACGGAGTGTTTGTTGGTGCAGCATTCTGGGCCTCTAGGATGCTATTCTCCAACTCAGAACCCAATACTGCCACCATCACCCCTCTCTGCAAAATACATTCCTCCTTCTCAGTATTAACTGCTGGAGAGAAACTACGAGACAAAGCATCCGCTTTAACATTCTTTGTCCCAGGGATATATGTTAAGGACAAACGGAACCGGGCAAAAAACAGTGCCCACCTAGCTTGACTGGCATTCAAATGTTTAGCAGCATCCAGATATATCAGATTCTTATGATTAGTAAAAATCTGTATCGGATGTCTAGCCCCCTCCAAAAAATGTCGCCAATGCTCAAACGCGAGTTTAATAGCCAGCAACTCTTGGTTCCCAACATCATAGTTGAGCTCAGTCTCTGAAAATTTTTTAGAAAAGAAAGCACAGGGATGCACCCCATCCTCTCCCTCCTGGGAAAGAACTGCCCCCACCCCTACTGATGAGGCATCAACCTCTACCAGAAATGGCTTGGTCTCATCTGTCTGGATCAAAACAGGAGCAGAGCTAAACCTCTCCTTGAGATGCTCAAAAGCCTTGACAGCCTCAGTGGACCATTGGAAAGTATTAGAACCCTTCTTGGTGAGATTAGTTATAGGTTTAGCGATAACAGAAAAATTCTTTATGAATTTTCTATTATAATTAGCAAACCCTAAAAATCTTTGCACCGACTTTAAACATTCAGGCCTAGGTCACTCCAGTATTGCCTGAACCTTCACCGGGTCCATCTCAAACCCATCACTGGAGACAAAGCACCCCAAAAAACTCATTTTCGTAACAGCAAACTTCTCCAATTTAGCAAAGAGTGTGTTTTCGCTCAAAATCTGTAGAACTTTGCGGACTCTCTGCCAATGCGACTCCAGATCAGGTGAATAGATCAAAATATCATCCAAATAAACAATAACACTCGTACCGATCAACGGCCTCAGAATGTCATTAATGAAATTTTGAAAAAACACAGGCACATTAGTAAGGCCAAAAGGCATCACCAGACACACAAAATGACATTTATACTAAAGGCTGGCTTCCATTCATCACCCTCCTTCACCCGTAGCAAATTATATGCCCCACGAAGGTCAACCTTAGAGAACCACTTAGCTCTAGTTAGTTGGTTAAACAAATCCTGAATTAGCGGCAACTGGTAAGGACTGCGCACAGTGATCTTATTAATCTCCCGAAAATCCAGACACGGCCTAAGGCCCCTATCCTTCTTTTTGACAAAAAAAATCCTACATCCACAGGGGACTTAGAGGGTCTTAGATGACCCGCAGCTAAACTAGTCTGTAGGTATTCCTTTAAGGCTGTCAGGCACACCGCACTGCACTTGCTCACTGAGCCAGTGCGTGTGTGCTAAGTGAACAAACTGTGCACAACGATACCTGTATAGTAGAACCGCAGCAGAGAAGATGTGTGCTTCTGAGGACACAGGACCTTCCGCACCATGTGACTGCCAAGGGGCGGAGCCAGCACACGTCTCTCAGAGGCAGCAGTATCAGGTAGAGAATGTTTCAGGCCGAAGGACCTGCAGGCACGTGACTGCTTAGGGGCGTGGCCTAAGCTCCAGAGATCTAGGAGGTAAAGGAAAACTCCTAGAAGGGTAACTACGAAATAAAGTTACCAAGGGGCATAGACAGAATGGATAGTCAGGATAGCCAGGTCATACACATAGAGGGCGACGAAGTACAAAAGGAGCAGGCAGAGAATAACCAGAACACAGCCAAGGGGTCATACACAGACAGAGCAACGCAGTACAAAAGGGACAGGCAAAACTCGTAACAGGGACACAGCCAAATCAGAACCAAGCAAGCATAAAATGTAGCACAGGCACAAAGCACTGGCACAAGCACAGGGTCAGACACACTCAGCCAAAGGTCAGAGTATAAACGACAAAGGCTGGCTTCACAGTGAGGCTATAAAAAGCCTCCAGGACCCAGAAAAGGCCAACCAAGTTAACCCCGCGACTACCTGATCCAAGAACCCAGTAAACCATGACAGTACCCCCTTCTTAATGGGGGGCCTCTGGACCCCCAGGTTTCCCAGGATTCCGAACATGGAATGCCCGAACCAGACGGTCAGCGTGTACCGATCTGGCCGGCACACAAGACCGGTCCTCTGGACCGTACCCCCTCCAATGCACCAGGTACTGTAAGGACCCCCGAGACCGCCTGGAGTCTACAATATGTTGTACCTCAAATTCCATGTGCCCATCAACCAAGACTGGGGAGGGAACAGCAGCTGGTTCTTCTACTACCGATCCCAAGGGTTTTAGCAAGGATCTGTGGAATACTTATGGAGTTTCAAAGCGGGGGGGAGGCGCAGACGATACACCACAGGGTTAATTACCTCAATGATCTCATAGGGACCTATGAACTTGGGCCCCAGTTTGGCGGAGGGTAGACGAAGACTTATGTTTCGCGTGGAGAGCCACACCTTGTCCCCACACTGCAACACCTGAGCAGGGTTCCTTTTTTTATCTGCAAAACGCTTATAAGTCTCCTGAGCCCTGAACATATTCAACCGAACTTTTGACCACAGATCCCTGATTTGGTTAACACAGTCCTCAGCTCCTGGACAGCCCGAATCTAAACGTGAGAATTCACCAAAATGAGGGTTCAAACCATAATTAATAAAAAACAGTGACCTACCGGTAGATTGATTGGTACGGTTGTTGAAGGCGAACTCCGCTAATGGTAGGGCATCACACCAGTCGCTTTGCAGAGTAGAAACCAAACATCGAAGAATTTGTTCAAGCGACTGGTTGGTGTGCTCCGTCTGCCCGTTACTCTCTGGGTGGTAGCCTGAGGAAAAGGACAAAGATATCCCCAACCTTTTGCAAAAAGCCCGCCAAAACTTGGCCACAAATCGTGCCCCTCTGTCAGATACAATATTCATAGGTACCCCATGTAACCGCACAATCTGTGCGAGGAAATGCTTAGCGAGAGTCTCTGCAGAAGGTAGACTTGCCATAGGTACAAAATGTGCTAATTTAGAAAACCTGTCAACAACTACCCAGATAACCGTGTTACCCCGAGAAGAAGGAAGGTTGGTAATGAAGTCCATGGACAAGTGGGTCCATGGCCTTCCTGGAATTGGCAAAGGCACCAATTCCCCAGCCGGCCGACAATGAGAGCTCTTAGAACGAGCGCATACCCCACACGCAGCGACATGCTTCTTAATATCTGAAGCCATCAAAGGCCACCAAAAAACTCTAGCCACTGCCTCTCGTGTGGCATAAATGCCTGGGTGAGCATTCAGTTTTGAATCATGGAACTCCCGCAGGAGCCTGGTGCGTAACTGCTGAGGAACAAACAATTTGTTTTCGGGTTTGGACCTTGGAGCTAAAGATTGAGCCCTCACAATCTCCCGCTCCAATTCCGACGACACTTCAGCTATAACGACATTGGGTTGAAGAATGGGGGACGGCGGGTCAGGGGCGGAAAGCGGCTCAAAACTACGTGATAAAGCATCAGCTTTCACGTTTTTAGACCCTGGGCGAAAAGTTATAGAAAATTGAAATCTGGAAAAAAAAAGTGACCAACGGGCTTGCCTAGGAGTCAGTCTTTTAGCAGATTTGATATACTCTAGGTTTTTGTGGTCGGTGATGACTGTGATGGGGTGAGCCGCCCCCTCCAAAAAATGCCTCCATTCCTCGAACGCCAATTTGATTGCTAAGAGTTCTCTATTACCAACGTCATAATTTCTCTCAGCCTGAGAAAATTTTTTCGAGAAATAGGCACAAGGTTTGAGGTTAATCAGAGAAGTAGGTCCCTGTGACAACACTGCCCCCACCCCAACCTCCGAAGCATCAACTTCAACCACAAACGGCTTGGCTGAGTCAGGATGAACCAGAACAGGAGCGGATGTGAAACAATTTTTCAAAGTTAAAAAGATTGTTTGGCCGACGGGGACCAGTTCCTAACATCTGCCCCTTTACGTGTGAGATCCGTGAGGGGTTTCACAATCTGAGAAAAACCCTTGATAAACCTGCGATAGTAATTTGCGAATCCCAAGAAGCGCTGGAGTCCTCTAAGGTCCCGAGGCTGGACCCACTCCATAATGGCTTGCACCTTCTTGGGATCCATACGAAACCCCTGTGGAGAGATTATAAGACCCAAAAATGATAGCTCCTGAACAAAGAAAGAACATTTCTCCAGCTTAACAAATAAATGATTTTCCCTGAGTCTTTGAAACACAGTTTTAACATGTGATAAATGTGAATGTCTGTCAGAGGAATATATCAGTATATCATCCAAATAGATCACAACAAAACGGCCAATGAGGTCCGAAAAAACTACATTAATGAAATTTTGAAACACAGCTGGAGCATTGGTGAGACCAAAAGGCATGACGAGATTCTCAAATAACCCCTCAGTAGTAAGAAAAGCAGTTTTCCACTCATCCCCTTCCCGTACTCTTATCAAATTATAAGCCCCCCTGAGGTCCAATTTGAAAACCACTTGGCCCCAGAGAGCTGGTTACAGAGATCAGGAAACAGAGGCAGGGGGTATGTATTCCTGACTGTGATTTTATTAAGTTCTCGAAAGTCGAGGCAGGGACGTAGACCGCCATCCTTCTTTTTAACAAAGAAGAACCCCGCAGCTACTGGGGACACTGAGGGCCTTATATGCCCTTTGCGAAGACTTTCAGCGATGTATTGCTTCATAGCCAGGAGCTCCGGGCCTGACAAATTAAACAGGCGGGCCTTGGGCAATTTGGCTCCCGGGACAAGATCAATAGCACAGTCAAATGATCTATGCGGGGGCAGAGCCTCAGCCTCACTTTCAGAGAACACGTCCTCAAAGTCTTTCAGGTACTCCGGAATACCCTCCAGACCAACAGAAGACACTGAGACAGGTTTTGCAAGTTTCATACAATAAACAGGTTTATGGCAACAGTCGACACATTGGGATCCCCATTTAATAATCTCCCCTGATTCCCAGTCAATCACCGGGTTGTGGCGTTGAAGCCATGGCATACCCAGCACTAGCCCTGTGGGCAATTTGTCCATGACAAAACATTCCATGTCTTCCTTGTGGGAAGAACCGACCTGCAAAGAAAACCTTTTGGAAACATAAAGAATCCCTGTTCGGGTAAGAGGGGAAGAGTCGATAGCAACAATTTTAAGGGGTGTCTCCAGCCTGACTGTCCCTATCTTATGTTGGGAGATGACACAGGAACTGATCAGATTGAGAGATGAACCACTGTCCACCAATGCTGTCGAGAAAAAACGATAGTTGTCTACCAACAGTTCCACCTTTAACACGACTTTAGAACATGAGGAAAATAGTACCTGAAGGTCTGGGCAGCCTCCTCGACCGCTACCCAGACCTAGTAGTTTTCCGCCGTCTTAGATGATGGACAGGTGGGGCAATCTTTTCTCCAATGTCCGGACTGTCCACAATAGAAACAGAGTTGTTTCTCCCGGCTATGTCTTCTCTCCTTCTCTTTTAGCGAGGTGGTGCCAATGTCCATGACCTCAGTAGTGGCTCCAGTCTCTTTGCTGCCAGCAAACAGTGAGGTTTCACATTGCATGATACCCCTGGCGCGTAGCCTGCGGTCCATTCGTACGGCCTGGGTTATGGCGTCCTCCAAATTATCAGGTGGAGGATAAAGGGCCAGGGCGTCCTGGAGACGTTCAGACAGGCCTCTGCGGAATAGCCCTTGAAGGGCGGCATCACTCCAGGAGACCTCCGCTGCCCAACATTGGAACTCCGAACAGAACCACTCGGCTGAATGTTTACCCTGACGAACACTCATAACCATGTCCTCAGCCATACGGACCCTGTCAGGCTCATCATAGATGCGGCCCAGGGCATGAAAAAACGTATCAACAGTCATCCTCTCAGGAGCAGAAGGAGAAAGAGAAAAAGCCCAGGCTTGTGGGGCCCCCCGAAGTAGGGAAATAATAACCCCCACCCTCTGGAACTCATCCCCAGAAGAGCGAGGCCTCAGGGAGAAAAAAAGTTTACACCCCTCCCTGAAGGCTCTGAACTCATTTTTATCCCCTGAGAAGTAGTTGGGCAGTTTAACTGGAGATTCAGGAGACACCAATGACACATCCTTACCACCAGAAACCAGAGACCCCGCAGCGACAGCCCCCAGTATGGTATCTACCAGCTGCTGCTGGGTCTGAGCCATCATGCGCTGCTCAACATTCAACTCCTGGAACCTTTGCGTCAGATGTTTCACCTGACCTGCTAACACCTGCATGGGATCCATGGGGATAACACTCCTAAATCTCCCCCTCAGAAAAAAAAATGTAACGGTCGTTTATAATGTCAGGCACACCGCACTGCACTTGCTCACTGAGCCAGTGTGTGTGTGCTAAGT
>JARQOD010000001.1:907043300-907128152 GCA_033576555.1 Oophaga sylvatica | reverse complement strand
CTGAGCTCTGGTGAGAAAGTTCACTGGAATTCATAGCTGAACCCCGGTGAACTCACTTATGGTACCGATGCACACACTGCACATGTGAAAAGATATTTAGACTCCTATTCTGCATCTAGAGACATAATCAAATAAATAATCTTTTGATTTACTGAGCATTTCCCACCCACTACAAGAGTTTACATCTTCCCTGCTCTACTACACTAGTTTCCCCAGTGAGAGTGAAAAAAATGAAGACAGTTTGTCTTGTTATTCGTCTCACAATAAGTTAAACCCATAAATAAAAACAGTAGCCGGTAAAAAAATATATATTGACCCTGAGTTATGGGAATTGTACTATTCATCCAGAGATAAACGCAGTAGAAGAGCGTAAAAGAAGGAGTGAAGTTTGTAAAGTGAAGTTGGTAATGACATATAGTGGTCTTGACCTTATTTAAAACTAAAGCAGAAGAGATTTGTAGATTCCGAACAGAAGTTTCCTCTAGAGCTGCACGTTCATCTACATCATGGAAAGTTTGTTTGATTTAGTCGCGTTTTGATTAGTTCCAAGAAAAAGTTCTCATCTTGTGTTTAAGACTGAAAGACTCTAATGTGCTTTTCCTTTTATTTCTTCTCCATTACCAGCTCAAGATATTTACTGCTCTCTCTCTCTTTTTTTTAGTCCACACATCTGTATATTGTTACAGCAAGTTGGCAGGAAATCAAGGTCATTTTAATTTACAATATGGTATTAACAGTGTGTGATGTCATTGAAATCATTTTGCTTGATCTTTTTGCAATATAAATCATGTTTATCCAATTAGTACATGAGATAAACAATGATGTGGCTTTTATAGGCCACTTACATAGGGGAAGGAAGAAATACTGTATAAATTATACAAGCAATGGTGCATGCCATGCCTGTAATTGAGCATCAGTGTGGGCACAGTGACATGTATGGCATTGCAATATATAGTAAAATCATGTTTTATAGGAATTTAACTTAAATTATGAATTGCTTATGGCTGAAAAAGTGAATGCAAAATTTTAGAATGATCATAAATTAACTTTTTGATGTATATGTAATAACTTTATGGCTACTTGCTGTGTCAAGAAGAATGTTAGAAAAGAGCAGATTGGAGATGAAGAGCTAATGAGCTTTTACATTTGTTTATCATTATACCTAATTAATGTAATGTTAGGTTTCTTACTAAGTCTGGTTTATTAAACATTGAGATTCTTCTATTTTGTGGTTTGTCAGTATCACTTGAACAATCTTAGGTTGGAGTCATACACACCGTCTAAAAAATCGGACCGTTTTTGACGGCCGATAATCGCACAAATGTTTCCTGAACATTGATCCGTCTGTCATCCGATTTGAATGCGAGGCTGCAATTTTGTCGCATCTGAGCGTACGTTTCACATCCGTTTGACATCCGTCTGGCGATATTTTGTCGGTGGTTTGCAAAACCGACATATAATGGATCCAAATGATAGTTTTTAAATCACAAAAGAAAGAATAGATATATACACATAGAATACATATACAGTACAGACCAAAAGTTTGGACACACCTTCTCATTCAAAGATTTTTCTGTATTTTCATGACTATGAAAATTGTAGAATCACACTGAAGGCATCAAAACTATGAATTAACACATGTGGAATTATACATTACACTTTACAAAAAGTGTGAAACAACTGAAAATATGTCTTATATTCTATATAGGAAAGATGTGTATCTTCGTACCGTGTTAGCCAGCAGATAGAAAAATATTTAGACTTGAGAGTCCTCAGTGGTTGATACCTTTTAATGGCTACCTAAAAACATGGTAACAAATTGCAAGCTTTCGAGACTACTCAGGTCTCTTCATCAGGCGAAGACTAATACAAAATCTGAAGAATCACATATTTATACACAACAGGACACAGGAATAATGCAATAGGTAAGTGTGAGGAACTAAGCCGACCGCCACACGGTAGCCCGGGAATCACAGCTTCTGATTCCACCGCCGCTACCACATGTGACGGACGACCCCTTTCCTCCCACGTCACCAATGGGACGTAACTCCACAGGTACAGCTCTCCGGCGCCCCCTTTGTCTCTCAGGTCAGTAAGGGAACTGCACCTAGAGCAAATGGCCGCCGGGGAAGGTGTCCTGTTACCCACTGGGTATTCTAAGATTCGTGATCAGAGTAAAAGCATCAGCCCAAGATTAATTTTATGGTTTAATTTGCCTTAAGGGCGCACTAGATAATTACAGAAATATACCGTAAAGCTATACAACGTAATTACAATGGATTTGCAGTCAGAGTAAAAAAATACAACAATAATGTACAAGGCTTAAAGGTATTAGCTATAGATCAATATTACCGGGTTGTAGTATGGTCATGGGAAGGCAGGGGCTTTGCCATTCCCAGGTAACAGTCTTCAGTTACTGGATAGTCCCCAAAGCATATGTTGCTGCACCCTTGGCAAGAAAAATCCGTTTTCTTGTGGTCCTTTCCTAGACCATCTTCTTGGCTTCTGTGTGTGAAAATGGAATGACCACCCTGTACATGGCTACAATTCTTAAACCTGCTAGGCCCTTCCCTTTTGCTTTGAAGCACGCATATTAACTGGCCTGCAATTCATATGGAGCAGGAAACAAGGGCTTGAGCTTGAGCTATTTACCATACGACTGACCATCTTATTCAGACACTGGCCTAAACTAATTAGCATGCTAAAGCCCCTTTGATTCCTAGTGGACATCAAAACCGGTCGTACTGGATATGCTAATAGGCCCTGTGTAGTTAAAAGTTTGTGGCTCTGTGAACAGACAAGATGGAGGCTGGTATAGGCCCTATACAAAATGGCGACGTCCCTTTCCTTACACCTCCCTGCTTTTGAGGGCGCTAGGGGGTATCACATTCCTGTGTTCCCCCATGCGCCCTACCGCACCCTCTCCTTGCCGGGACAACCCATCAGTGTTACCATGGTCCCAGCCGCTTTTGTGGCGAATGGTGAAGTGGTACTGCTGGAGAGCGAGGCTCCAGCGTAGCAACCTCCCATTCGTCCCAGAGACCGTGTGTAACCAGCTGAGGGGGTTGTGGTCTGTTTCCACGGTGAATTGGCGTCCGTACAAGTATGGCTGCAGACGCTGCAGGGCCCACACAAGTGCCAGACATTCCTTCTCCATGGTGGAATAGGCCACTTCCCTCGGCAGGAGCTTCCTGCTCAGGTACAAAATGGGGTGTTCATGGCCCGTAGTGTCAACCTGGCTGAGCACAGCACCGAGGCCGAAGTCGCTGGCATCGGTCTGCACTAAGAATGGCCGCGTGAAGTCAGCTGCCTGTAGTACAGGAGAACTAGAAAGGGAGGTCTTGAGCGCCTGGAAAGCTGTCTCGCAGGCGACTGTCCAGTCGACTGCGACGGGCAGCTTTTTCTTGGTGAGGTCCGTCAGGGGCTTGGCCAGGGCACTATAGTGTGGAACAAACCTCCTATAGTACCCAGCAGTACCCAAGAAGGACATCACCTGCTTCTTGGTCCTGGGGGTGGGCCAGAATGCGATGGCATCCACCTTCCCGGGCTCTGGCTTCAGAGCTCCCCCACCTACCCGGTGTCCCAGGTAGTGGACCTCACTCATACCCAGCTGGTATTTTTCCGGCTTAATGGTCAAGCCTGCTCGCTGGATCCGCCCGAGCACCTGCGCCAGGTGCTCTAGGTGATCCTCCCAGGTGGGACTGAAGATGGCAATGTCATCCAGGTACGCGGTCGCATACCCTTCCAGTCCCTCGAGCAGCGTGTTGACCATCCGCTGAAAAGTGGCAGGGGCATTCTTCATGCCGAAGGGCATCACCGTGGACTCGTACAGTCCAAATGGGGTGATAAAGGCAGAGCGTTCCCGTGCCCTAGGGGTCAGGGGAATCTGCCAATACCCCCTGCTCGGATCCATGATGGTCAGGTACTTGGCCCCGGCCAGCTGGTCGAGCAGATCATCCATGCGCGGCATTGGGTACACATCGGTGACCGCCACAGCGTTGAGCCCCCTGTAGTCCAAGCAGAACCGCGTAGTTCGGTCCTTTTTTGGGACGAGGACTACAGGCGAAGCCCACGCGCTGTTGGACGCTTTGATCACCCCCAGCCTCAGCATCTCATCTATCTCTTGGCGCATCTGCTGCTGCACCTTAAGAGAGACCCGATATGCTGAACGCCGGATTGGGGGGTGGTTGCCAGTGTCCACGTCATGGACTGCTGCCTCAGTCCTTCCGGGCAGGCTGCTGAACAGCTCCCGAAAGGGGTGCAGGGTGGCCCCCAGCTGGGAACGTTGGTCCTCCGAGAGCTGGTGGCCAACCCCCACATCCTCGATGGATCCACCCGCCTTGGCTTGGGTGAGCAGATCGAGGAGGGTTTCTGCCTCTCCTTCCTCTGGAAGGTTGCACACTGGGTGAGCATAAGCCTCCCGCTCATGATGGGCCTTCATCATGTTCACATGGAAGGCCTTCCTCCTTCCACGGGCGTGGTCCAGGGTGACCAGGTAGGTGACGGCGTTGAGCTGCTCGTGCACGAGGTATGGACCCTCCCAGGCCGCCTGAAGCTTGTTTTGTGGTACGGGGACCAGTACCCACACCTTTTGACCCACCTGGTAGGTCCGCTCACAACCATTCTGGTCGTACCATCGCTTCTGGTCAGCCTGAGCTTGGGCCATATTGTCATGCACCAGCCGCGTCAAGGCCATCATTCGGTCCCGGAAGCGCACGACATACTCAATGACCGACACTCCAGGGGTGGCTAAATCCCCTTCCCATGCTTCCTTCACCAGAGCAAGGGGCCCCCGTACACGTCGCCCGTACAGGAGTTCAAAGGGGGAGAACCCTGTTGAGGCCTGTGGGACCTCCCGGTAGGCAAACAGCAGGTGTGGAGATACCGCTCCCAGTCTCTCCCGTGGGAGTCGACCAACATCTTCAGCATCTGCTTTAGGGTGCCATTGAACCGCTTACACAAGCCATTGGTCTGTGGGTGATACGGGCTGGCCACCAGATGTTACACCTGTACCTGCTTACAGAGAGACTCCATCAGCTGCGACATGAACTGGGTCCCTCGGTCAGTGAGCATTTCCTTGGGAAACCCCACTCTGGAGAAAATCTCCAGTAAGGCAGTGGCCACTTTGTCGGCCCGAATGGACGACAAAGCTACCGCCTCCGGGTACCGGGTGGCATAGTCCACTACCGTTAGTATGAAGCATTTTCCGGAGCGGCTGGGAGTGGACAGAGGTCCAATGAGATCCACAGCCACCCTCGAGAAAGGCTCTTCGATGATGGGCAGAGTTACCAGTGGGGCTTTGGGGTGCGGCACCGCCTTCCCCACCCTCTGACAGGTGTCACACGAACGGCATTAGGCTATCACCTCGGTCCTCATTCCGGGCCAGTAGAAATGCTGAGCTAGCCTGGCCCTGGTTTTAGTGATCCCTAGGTGTCCAGCCATTGGAATCTCATGTGCGATCTGCAACAATTCCGCCCTGAACGGATGGGGTACCACTAACTGTCGGTCCCTGGGCCACGCCTCCGGTGAACCCTGCTGGACCGTTACCCGGTACAGCCGTCCCTGGTCCCAAACCACTCGCTCGCGGTCAGACTCCAGGGAGGCTGTGCCGCCTGTTCCTTGAGAGTCTTCAGGCTAGGGTCAGCTTCCAACGCTGCCTGAAATCCCTGACTTGATATGGCAAGAATTGATGAAACTGCCATGTCCTCTGTCAGTTCCCCGGGATCTGTCTCCTGGCTACTGTCTGACTCGGCAGCCACTTGGTCAGAGAGGGGGAAACCGTCGGACCTCCGCGAGGCTCCTTGGGCTTCAGCGCTCCTACTCCTGGTAACAGCGGCCACGACCGCTGAGACCACGGGTAGCGCCTGCTTTCCCTCATCCTCTGACCAAGTCTCCGGGTCAGGCAGACTTCCCTGACTTCCTGACATCCCGGATGTGGGGAACTCCTGACCTGGGGTCCTACCTGGTGGCTCCTCTCCCGGACACCCCCTCCCCCCATGGCCTGTTCCTCTTCCTGCAGGGGCCCTAGACTCAGCAGGCTGGGTTCACTTAGGGGCCCTACACTGCTCATAGCAGCCCCTCCCTCCACCTCTGAGCTCTCCCCTACAGCCTCCTCACCTGTCCTCACTGTGAGCCTGTGTGTGTAGTGTCAGTGCATGGCTTACCATCAGGTTTCACTCCCTCCTCCACTGTTGGAGGCACATTCAATACATTAACATTAGCATTCACAGTAGAGTCATGACATTCTTGGGGAGCCGAACTTGGGGGTTCAGTGGCCACATACTGGGACACTAGCCGCCCCAAATCGGTCCCAAGAAACACATTTGCAGGAATATTCGGCGTTACTCCCACCTCCCGCGTCCCCCTCCCGGCGCCCCAGTCCAAATACACCTTGGCAACGGGCAGCGCCGGTTCAATGCCTCCAATTCCGGAGACGGAAAGGGTTTTCCCAGGTACCAAGTCTTGAGGGGACACCACCTCAGGGCGCACCAGGGTTCGTTCAGCGCCTGTGTCCCGCAGTCCCATGACCGCTGAGCGGCCGATGGTGACGGGTTGGTAATTGTCTAGGGACCTCCCACCACCCCTCCCACACACAAAACAGTGGACGGTTTCTGGGACAGGGATGGGGCCTTCTGGCGCTGGGGACATGCAGCCTTAAAGTGTCCTGGCTGATTGCAATTATGACAATGTCTGGGTTCTGTTCCTGGCCTGGAGAGGGCAGCAGGGGGTACACCCCTTGCACTCTGGGGCTGGGTATGGGGCTGGGGCAGGATTGGGCTTACCCCCTCTCCAGGTGCTGCTGGCAGGCTTCTTTGGCCTTTGAACCCCGCTGCAGGCTCCTGAACTTCCTGCGGTACGACTCCGGGGTGAGGTTGTAGTGCTGGATCAGGGCCCGCTTGATGCTGTTGTAGTCCTGCTCCTCCCCGGCAGGTAAGTCCCCCAAAACTTCCAGGGACTTACCCCTCAAACGGGGGGTCAGGTACCTTGCCCACTGATCCAGGGCCAGATGATGTTGGAAGCATGTCCTCTCAAAAGCAAGCAGAAAGGAATCCAGGTCTCCATCCTTTTCAAGTAAGGGAAAGTCCTCCGCCCGGACCTTGGAAGCCCTTGTCTCCAGTGGGCCTGGTGCGTCCAGCGGGGGCCCGTGCTGAGCCATCTCCAGTCGGTGCCGGCACTCCGCAGCTTCACGGCGTTCTGTAGCCTGCAACACATGTTCTGCATGCTCACACTCTGCTGCTCTCTCTGCCGCTGCTTGCTCACGCTCTGCTGCTTTCTCTGCCGCTGCTTGCTCACGCTCTGCTGCTGTCTCTGCCGCCACCAGGAGTCTGTCATAGGCGGCGTCATTACCAGCCTCGAGCTGTGCCATAGCCGCTTGGAAAAGGGCGTCCGATCTGGACAGGCTGGGACGGGCAGGGGGTGGACAGTCCACTGTGAGACTGAGCACGGGGGTCGGGCTCCTTGGGGAGCCCTGGCTGAGCTCCCCCTCATCGGTATCGAACCCCTCATGGGCCACAGCATTGGCCTCCCCCTTTGCCCTACTCCTGGTGCCTTCCGCCATCTTGGGAACCTTTGGTTACTGACACAGCTGCAACCCTGACCTTGCACACAACTTATTATATTTACACTCTGACCGTCTAGTGCTGGGCTGACCTTAAGACCCCAGCAGTGAAAGTACCGCTGGTAGTCTCTAGTGTCTGGGAGTAGGGGTCCCACACACACTATTACTCTGATCCCACCGCTGCCACCAATTTGTGAGGAACTAAGCCGACCGCCACACGGTAGCCCGGGAATCACAGCTTCTGATTCCACCGCCGCTACCACATGTGACGGACGACCCCTTTCCTCCCACGTCACCAATGGGACGTAACTCCACAGGTACAGCTCTCCGGCGCCCCCTTTGTCTCTCAGGTCAGTAAGGGAACTGCACCTAGAGCAAATGGCCGCCGGGGAAGGTGTCCTGTTACCCACTGGGTATTCTAAGATTCGTGATCAGAGTAAAAGCATCAGCCCAAGATTAATTTTATGGTTTAATTTGCCTTAAGGGCGCACTAGATAATTACAGAAATATACCGTAAAGCTATACAACGTAATTACAATGGATTTGCAGTCAGAGTAAAAAAATACAACAATAATGTACAAGGCTTAAAGGTATTAGCTATAGATCAATATTACCGGGTTGTAGTATGGTCATGGAAGGCAGGGGCTTTGCCATTCCCAGGTAACAGTCTTCAGTTACTGGATAGTCCCCAAAGCATATGTTGCTGCACCCTTGGCAAGACAAATCCGTTTTCTTGTGGTCCTTTCCTAGACCATCTTCTTGGCTTCTGTGTGTGAAAATGGAATGACCACCCTGTACATGGCTACAATTCTTAAACCTGCTATGCCCTTCCCTTTTGCTTTGAAGCACGCATATTAACTGGCCTGCAATTCATATGGAGCAGGAAACAAGGGCTTGAGCTTGAGCTATTTACCATACGACTGACCATCTTATTCAGACACTGGCCTAAACTAATTAGCATGCTAAAGCCCCTTTGATTCCTAGTGGACATCAAAACCGGTCGTACTGGATATGCTAATAGGCCCGTGTAGTTAAAAGTTTGTGGCTCTGTGAACAGACAAGATGAAGGCTGGTATAGGCCCTATACAAAATGGCGACCTCCCTTTCCTTACAGTAAGACAAGTGACGTGAAGCAGAACTGTCATTATGGCAGAGGAATGAACATAAATATTGGAACAGTTCATAGATAAGGAGTGAAAGTTTTATTGCCCTCTGATTGGAGTCTGCTATTGTGTTTTGATGCCCCTAGAAGGTCAGAGAAGCAGATTCCTTAATTGATGTAGAAAGACATGAATTCGTGTGATATATTCATTCCAGCACTAAGAGTGTCAAAGGTCATCATAAGTTTATATTCCCAAACCTTTCTATCTTTCTCAGATTTGAAGTTAGATTTTAATACAAGTAATTCGATATCCATCAAGCTATGACCGGGCATACAAAAGTGTTTTGCCACAGGTAAATCCATTCTTTTTTCTCTTATTGTGTGGCGATGAGAATTCATCCTTGTTCTCAGTTTTTGCCCTGTCTTCCCCACATACAGACCCCCAGTTGGACATTTAGTACATATAATTAGGTACACCACATTAGATGTGATGCAGCTGAAAGTACCTGGCATCTTGTAGTCCTGATGTGAGTTAGGGATCTTTATCTTGTCCGTGGTCATTATAAATGGGTAGGTTTTGCATTTCTTCTGGTTTCAAGGAAAGGTTCCTGCAGCTGTTGGGGAGGACAGGGAGCTTCTGACAATGATGCTTCTTAGATTTGGGGGCTGACTAAAACACAGTAGTGGGGGGTCTGTAAATATGGATTGTAATCGGGCATCTTTTTGTAGTAAAGGTTGTAGTTTCCGTGCAGCTCCCCTTAGCATCTCCAGATTTGGATTGTAGGTGACCACTAGAGGCACCCGGTTATTTTCTTCTTTAGGTTTGTAATGTAGCAGGTGATTCCTTGATATTCTGGTGGCTCTTTTAATTTGGTTTTCAATTGTTCTTGGATGGTAGCCCTGGTTCAAAAAGGTCTTTCTGAGGAGAATAAGGTGTTCATCTCTATCCATAGGGTTGGAACATATACGATTGTATCTGATGGCTTGGCTGTAGACAATAGAGTTTTTTATGTGTTTTGGATGGAAACTGTCCCATTTAAGGTATGTTGGACGGTCGATTGGCTTCTGATACAGGGATGTCTCTATTTCATTGTTCTTTAGCTTAATGGTGGTGTCTAAAAAGTTAATTTCAGTGCTGGAGTAGTTAAGTGTAAGTTGATGATGGGATGAAATTGGTTGAACTGTTCATGGAACGCCTTTAGCTGTTGTTCAGACTCCGTCCAGATGATTAAAATGTCATCAATGTAGCGGTAGTAGGCCCGAGGCCTGATGGGACATGAGGACAAAAAGTCGCTTTCAAGCTTGGCCATGAAAAGATTTGCATACTGTGGAGCCATTTTACTTCCATAGCTGTGCCAGTCTCCTGAAGATAGATCTTGTTGTCAAATTCAAAGTAATTGTGGGTGAGGATGAATTTTGTGAGTTTCACCACAGAATCAGCATCATTCCCGGTGTTTCCCATGAAGACTTTGCAGGCATTTAATCCATCCTGGTGTGGGATATTAGAGTACAAAGATTCCACATCCATGGTGGCCAGGATGGTTCCTTCTGGTAGGGGACCTATTGCTGCTAGTTTATTCAGTAGGTCAGTTGTGTCCTGAATGTAGCTGGTGTATCCTTTACCAGGGGTTTAAGAATACCCTCTACCCATCCAGATACCTGCTCAGTAAGGGTGTCCACACATGAAATAATCGGCCTCCCTGGATTCCCAGCTTTGTGGATTTTGGGAAGCATGTAAAACGTCCCTGTTCTTGGACTTTCTGGTATCAGCTCTTATGGATTTGTCAGACAGACAAGATACCAACTTGCTTAGTTCCTTGTAATAGTCCTGTGTAGGGTCCGACTCCAGTTTTCTGCAGTAGCCTGTGTCCGTAAGTTGTCTGTTTGCTTCCTTCATATAGTCTGATGTGTTCATCATGACTATTGCACCTCCCTTGTCAGCAGGTTTAATGATGATTTCTTTGTTGGTTTTCAGAGACTGTATGGCCTTTCTCTCCTGGGCACTGATGTTGGATGCTTGTCTCTTGTTGGTGGCTATGATGGTGGATTTTATCAAATGTCTGAATGAGTCTATATATTTATCCAAATGAGGGTTACGTCCAGGTGGAGGTGTCCAGTCTGACCTCTTCTTGGTTGTTGGGATCCCTTTTCCTTCAGTCCGAGTGTTTTCTGAATCTTCTGTATCATTGAAGTATTCCCTTAGGCGCAGTCTCCTGAAAAAATGTTCCATATCACTGCAGAGTTCGGTTTTATCCAGGGCCTTAGTAGGATAAAATGAGAGTCCTCTAGAAAGCACGGCAAGCTCAACTTTGTTGGGTTTGTAATCTGAGAGATTGATGACACAGTTAGATGCTTTTGTGTCTGGAATGGAGTGGTTGTCAGAGTTGTCAGGTTTTGGTTTTGTTTTGTATCTGTTTGTATAGAGTCCGGAATTGAGGCGCAGTCTGTGTAGTTTCTTTTCCTTGTTATGAATTAGAAAGGTCCGAGTCATAATGACAGTGTACAAATGAGTGTCCAAGGATCCATGCCAGCCGAGGGCCGCCATCTGAAACACATATCATAAGAAAAACGTATAGAGGAAAAGAAAACAATACGATAAAATTAAACATCACCACCATATAACAACCTCATTAACGACGAACATAAGTTAAATAACGATTGGAGCTCCACCTGCCAATTCGCCGAATTGCATCCGCGCCCAAACCCAAACTATCCGCTTCCGAGGCAGCCAAAATCCTGAAGGAGTGTGATCCAAATCTTCCTGGCTCAAGGCCCAACTCCTGCAATCCCTTTTTTAACACAGCCACAAACTGAAAACGGGATAAAAACGCCCCATCTGAATGACACAACAACGGGCCTGACCTGCCGTGCCACAACCGTCAATAATTCTCCAAGCACCTCTGCGGGCACATTAACGACCCCTCCACACTCCCCAAAACGACACGCCTGCCCCTCCCCAACTGATCGGTTTTTGAATGCCTTATCCAAAAAGCAATGCCCCCCGCCCAGAATTCAATGTCACAAGCCATCAACCCTCCACCCCTAATTTTGCTAAACGAGACTAACTCCCCTAATCGCAATGCTCCAAAAAAGGCCAGAGAATAAGCTAACCTAAACAACGCTACTTCAAAAACCGAGCCACAAATACCCTGCAAGATGTTGCCTAAATCCCCCAACACCCTAAACGATATAGGTCTCCTTGTATCCGAAACCCTATTCCCTCTCCTAAATCCCCGCAAAGCCTGCCTAACCATAAACTGCTTTGTCACATCCGACACTCCTTGCAACTTAAAACCGAACGCCAAACCCGCCATAAATTTACTCACTTTGGTCGCTGACCACCCAACCTCGGCGGCCCTTCCCACCAGAAACAGCACCGCCAATGTCCGCTCTTCCTCAGACTCAATACCTCCCCAACACGACACCCAGCTTTGCCATACTTGCCACGAGGACTCATACGACGCCCATGTCTGTCTCGTCACCGATTCCCGAATCAAGACTCCTGCTCTTCCAAAATCACCTGCCACAGATGCGAAGGGCATTCCACACCGGATGCCTCCGCTCCTGGCGCCAGCTCCCGGAAACGTTCCCACTGAAAACGAGACAAAGCGTCAGCGATCGAGTTTTGAATCCCTGGCACATGAACTGCAGAAATCCAAGCGTTCAATTCAAGACAGCAAAGAACCAAAACCCGAACCAATTTGATTACCGGAGGGGAAGAGGCTGTAAGGCTGTTAATAACAGAAACAACGCTCATGTTGTCACAATGAAACCTCACCTTCTGATTAGCAAACATGCCACCCCAAATCGAGACAGCCACGACAATCGGAAACAATTCAAGCAATGCTAAATTTTTTGTCAAACCCAAAGCCTTCCACGCTTTTGGCCACGCTCCTGCACTCCATCTACCCCTACAATAGGCTCCGTAACCAGCACTACCCGCCGCGTCCGTGTAAATTTCACAATCAAAATTACTCAGCACCTCACCCTGCATTAGCGAGCGACCATTATAATTACATAAGAAATCACTCCAGATCTCTAAATCCTCCCTATGTTCTTTGCCCAGCCGGACAAAATGATGCGCAGCCTTCAATCCTGCAGTAGCCAGCGACAACCTGCGGCAAAAAATCCTACCCATGGGCATAATCCTGCACGCGAAGTTTAATCTGCCCAGCAACGACTGAAGTTCATTCAATGTTACTTTCTTCCTTTTTTTCATCTTCTCAACCTCCTGCTTAAGCAGCAAAAGCTTATCCTGCGGCAAGCGGCACTCCATTCTCTCGGAATCGATCACAATGCACAAAAAACTCATGACAGTGCAAGGGCCTTCCGTTTTATCCTTCGCCAAAGGCACGCCAAAATGCTCAGACACCCAAAACATGGCCGACAACGCATTCACACACAACCGTGAATCTGGGGGCCCAATCAACAAAAAATCATCAAGATAGTGGATGACTGACTGCACTCCGGCCACATCCCTCACCACCCATTCTAAGAATGTGCTGAAAGTCTCAAACAAGGAACATGAAATCGCACACCCCATCGGTAAACATCTATCTAAGTAATAACACCCCTCCCAAAAACAACCCAGCAACGGAATACTGATAGGATGAACAGGCAACAACCGAAAAGCGGACTCGATGTCAGTTTTCGCCAGCAACGCTCCCGCTCCGTATCTCCTCACCCAATGCACCGCCGTATCAAAAGACGAGTAAACCACCGTAAACAAATCCCGGTCAATACCGTCGTTCACCGACAAACCCTTCGGATACGACAAATGCTGTATCAAACGAAACTTGTTAGGCTCTTTCTTTGGCACAACACCTAACGGTGAAATAACTACATCTAAACACGGCAAACTCTGGAACGGGCCTGCCATCCTGCCCAGCTCGACTTCTTTTGCCAATTTTGCACTAACAACCTCCGAGTGCAACACTGCCGAACGCAAATTCTTAACCGAAAAAGGAACCGAATGACTAGGAGGTGGAATCTTAAAACCATCCTCAAAACCGTGCAACAACATTTGCGCCTTATCCCGAGCCGGGTACCTACCTAGAAAGGGGGCCATCTCTTGAAGCTTCACCGGGCTCACTCCCTTGACCGGAACCCACAGAGGGTTTTCCCTTCCCTTTCTTGAAACACTTTGACAAACCATGCGAGGTACCGTTACAATGGGAGCACACGTGCTTAAACTTGCAAGTACTCTCATATTTGCACTGTCCGTCGTTAAATTACCAACAAGTCCCCTCTTTTTCCTTCCCAGCTTGGGTCCCCAGAGTACTGCTCCCATGTCCTGACTGCTGGCTCCCGCCTCCTCCCGCCCCGTGAAAGGACTGACCATACCTGGCGGGAGCCATAACCTTCAACCACAGCCCGATGTCTTTCTGATCCCATTTTATCTCTGGCCGAACTGCTTTACGCTGCCTAAATTGCTCATCGTACCTCAGCCACGTTTGCCCTCCATATGTTCGATGCGCTTCACCTATGGCGTCCAAATAGCAAAAGAGGCCAGAACAATTCTCTGGAGACTTCTCGTCTATCACACTCGCGAGTATCGCAAAAGCCTGTAACCAGTTTACAAAAGTCTGTGGAATCAGCCTCCACCTACGCTTCTCTTCTTCTTCCTTCTTACTGTCCTCCTTCCTGCCCTTATCCAAATAAACTTCTCCAGCGGCAGAAGCGAGAATATTTCTACATACTCGTCCCGCCAGATCTTTTCTTTTACCTCCTTCTTTAAATGCGCACCAAGGGGCCCCTCAAAACAAACATAAACTTCCCCTTTCGCTCTATCGTCCAGCTTAACTGAATCCCCTTTTTCGGCCTCAGTCTGCACCGATACAGACACCCCCGGACCTACAGACTCTGGATCACCCGAGGGCCGCAACAACTCACTCCCGACCTGGCAACCGACTCCCCGCCCCGGCACCCATGCCCCCAATGGAGAACCTGCATACGCACCACCTGGGCCCACTTCAAACCTCTTCAAAAATTGTGACATACTGCTTACTAAATCACGCAAGCCCGCCGCTTCTATGCCGACCTGCCCCACCACCACTCTCTCATCCGGCCTACCCGGCTGATTACCACTAACCACCAAACTACTTGCCCCTGCGGGCGACAAAGAGCCATACTCACATAGCTGCGAGGGTGCTGCGTCCCCGCCAGCCGAAAATCCAGAATCCAGACACTCACCCTCGCCGTGATCTTCACCACCGGACACCGACTCTTCAGCTCCACCATCGCGCACATGGCCCTCGCCCCTGGCCTCCACATCACCAGGGGGGACCGACGCGTTAGGAGCACGAAGCCTTGACCTGGACCGAATACCGGGCCCGGGCCGCCTGGACCGGTCCGCCGCCCCCGCCGATCTTCTGCCGTGACCCTGAGGTGCAGGGCCAGGCAGGACCTCGTCAAAAGGCCCCTGCCCGCCCGCTGTATCCGCTGCACTGGCACGTACTCTAGCAGGCACCCTATTGCTCTGGTCCCTCAGGGTACCTGCCGCATGATCTGGCTCCCGATCTGCTGCCCCATCAGTCGATCCGATCGCCATCCGTCCTGGTGTCCTGAGCGATCTGCGGCCTATTCCGCCTTCTTTGTGGCCTTCAGGAGCTCCAACGCTGCTTCCACTTGCCTGCACCAGACTCTCTCTCCTTCTGGCCTGCACTTCCGGTTGCGCGGTCGATCTTCGGCGTCCTGCGCCAGCAGGCCGGCTGGGAGGATTCCCGCTGGACCGAGCACAGGCGGAGGCCGTACCACTGTGCCCTGCGACCGCGGGGTCCCCGGAGGGGCTCCGTATCCTGCGCCTGCTGCGCGTCGTCACCTTTGGAGAGAGCCGCTCCGGAGGCCTTGTCCTCCTGCCCCTCTGACTGGTCCCGGGCTCTCCTGCAGCTCCAATGAGCGAAGCCAGCTGCTCCTCCAGCCATCCACCTCTTCTGGATCTGGCCAACTCTCTCAGCCTCATCAGCATGCAATCCACGGACTCCATCTGGTAAGCCTGCACGAGCGATGCCTTAACTGGGTCTGTCTTCCTGCGCTTCCAAAACTGCAATGGTGCCTTTTCCCGCACTTTTTCCCATAAATCAGTCACACCTCCCACTCCCCCACCCCAACTCACCCCCCAATCAATAACCTTCATCACTGCAACTCACTGAAAAAGCCCCCACCACCAAGTGCAGTCATGTGGAGGGCCTTCACTAGCTTTGCCCTATTCCGGCCCCTTCTGGAACTCCTCTCATGGGCTGATAGCCTACATTTATAGAAATCAGGTGTGTCCAGGTGATTACTAAGATTATATACAAGGAAGTGACGGTCAGTCTTTTGATATTTGTATACATAGGCTCTCTGACTGAGCACTCAGCCTCTAGTGGTTTTATTTACAGCAGGATCCTTCCTTCCCATATCTAGTGGGTTCAGAAAGTATTCAGACCCTTTACATTTTTCACTCTTTGTTTCATTGCAGCCATTTGATAAATGCAAAAAAGTTCATTTTTTTCCTCATTAATGTACACTCTGCACCCCATCATGACTGAAAAAAACAGAAATGTACACATTTTTATATTTCAGTATTTCTTTTTTAATAAATTTGCAAAAATTTGTACATTTCTGTTTTTTTTCAGTCAAGATGGGGTGCAGAGTGTACATTAATGAGAAAAAAAAATACTTTTTTTTCATTTACCAAATAGTTGCAATGAAACAAAGAGTGAAAAATTTAAAGGGGTCTGAATACTTTCCGAACCCACTGTAAATTCAGCCCATGAGAGGCGTTTCAATAGGATAGGCCTCAGCAATGAGAATAGCCTGATTGTGGCCATTACACATTAATTGGCCAATTTATGAACTATATATTCTCAATTTTTCCTATTTTCTAGAGCAGTAATATAATTCAAATTTAATAAATTTCATGTATCGCGCTACAGTGTTCTACTTTATTTTGTTATTTAAACTCCACTAAGCACCTACATTAGTGACTGGTCACTAGATACAATTTGTTGATTTGCTTAGTGAGCAGTTCAGCATAACAAATGTATTTCTTTATTTTTGTAGAGATATTTCTTTAGCGCTCTATCCAAACATGAAATTTTTCCCAAGAAATCATGTTGTAACAATTTGTAATTACCATGAATAAGAGCAGATATTATCACTAAACATCATGTAAATGGAATAAATTTAATACAGCAGACACAACAGAAACACACAATAAACCAATAACACATTTGGCACATTTACTCTGTTTATGCCTGGCAATATCACAACAAAATGCATCTTCCATAATATTAAAACTAGTGATGAACCCGTTCTACGCCCGGGTAGCAAGCATTTTTATTGGTATATGGTCTCCCATCCTGGTATGTGCTGCCCCCTCCTATCCTGGTATGCATGGTCCCCTCACCCCACCCAATCCTGGTATGCATGGCACCCAATACCTCATCCTGGTATGCTTGGTCCCCTCATCCCCCAATCCTGGTATGCAAGGTATCCCCTCATCCCTATCCTGGTATTCATGGTCCCCTCCCCCCAATCCTGGAATGCATGGTCCCCTCACCACCCAATCCCGGTATGCATGGTGCCCTCACCCCCCAATCCTGGTATGCATGGTCCCTCACCACCCAATCCTGGTATGCATGGTGCCCTTACCCCCCCAATCCCGGTATGCATGGTGCCCTCACCCCAAAATCCTGGTATGCATGGTGTCCTCACCCTCCAATCCTGGTATGCATGGTCCCCTCACCCCCCAATCCTGGTATACATGTTCCACCCTCATCCCTATCGTAGGATGTATGGGACCCCCTCACCCCCAATTCTGGTATGCATGGCTCCTTCATCCCCAATCCTGGTATGCATGGTACCCTTCACCCCCTATCCTGGTATGCATGGTACCCCTCATCCCCCAATCCTAATATGCATGGTCCCCTCACCCCCCTATCCTGATATGCATGGTCCCCTCATCCCCTAATCCTGAAAATGCTTGGGTCCCACCTCACCCCCCTTATCCTGATATGCAAGGCCCCCTCAGTCCCCTATCCTGATATGCATGGCCCCCCAGTCCCCTATCCTGATATGCATAGGCCCCCCAGTCCCCTATCCTGATCTGCATGGCCCCCGCAGTCCCCTATCCTGATATGCATGGCCCCCGCAGTCCCCTATCCTGATCTGCATGGCCCCCGCAGTCCCCTATCCTGATATGCATGACCCCCCAGTCCCCTATCCTGATTGCATGGCCCCCGCAGTCCCCTATCCTGATATGCATGGACCCCCTCAGTCCCCTATCCTGATATGCATGGCCCCCGCATCCCCTATCCTGATTGCATGCCCCTCACCCCATATCCTGATATGCATGGCCCCCGCAGTCCCTATCCTGATTGCATGCTACCTCCATCCCCTATCCTGATATGTCATGGCCCCTCAGTCCCATATCCTGATATGCATGGCACCCCGCAGTCCCCTATCCTGATATGCATGGCCCTCAGTCCCCTATCCTGATATGCATGCTACCCCTCACCCCCTATCCTGATATGCATGGCCCTCAGTCCCCTATCCTGATATGCATAGCACCGTCACCCCTATCCTGATGTGCATGGCCCCCTCAGTCCCTATCCTGATATGCATGCCCCGCAGTCCCCTATCCTGATTGCATGCTACCCTCACCCTATCCTGATATGCATGGCCCCCGCAGTCCCCTATCCTGATATGCATGCTACCTCTCACCCCCAGTATCCTGATATGATGGCCCCCGCAGTCCCCTATCCTGATATGCATGCACCTCCATCCCCATATCTGATATGCATGGTCCCCCGCAGTCCCCTATCCTGATATGCATGCCACATCCACCCCCTATACTGATATGCATGGCCCCCTCAGTCCCCTATCCTATATGCATGCTCCTCAGCCCCTATCCTGATATGCATGGCCCCCTCAGTCCCCGATCCTAATATGCATGGCCCCTGCAGTCCCCTATCCTGATTGCATGGCCCCCGTCAGTCCCCGATCCTGATATGCATGGCCCCCGCAGTCCCCTATCCTGATATGCATGGCCCCCGCAGTCCCCTATCCTGATATGCATGGCCCCCGCAGTCCCCTATACTGATATGCATGGCCCTCGCAGTCCCCTATCCTGATATGCATGGCCCCCGCAGTCCCCTATTCTGATATGCATGGCTCTCGCAGTCCCCTATCCTGATATGCATGCTACCTCTCACCCCCGTATCCTGATATGCATGGCCCCCTCAGTCCCCTATCCTAATATGCATGGCCACCGCTGTCCCCTATCCTGATATGCATGGCCCCCGCAGTCCCCTATCCTGATATGCATGGCCCCCTCAGTCCCCTATCCTGATATGCATGGCCCCCTCAGTCCCCTATCCTGATATGCATGGCCCCCGCAGTCCCCTATCCTGATATGCATGCTACCTCTCACCCCCGTATACCCTATGAAACTGCACACATACAAAAAAAAAACATTTATACTCACCTTTCTTCCCCATGCTCCAGCATTGTCCCGTTCTGCCAGAGGCTGGGGGAGGAGAGCGGCGCCGGAGTACGCGCATTCCAGCGCCATTTTCTTGAAGACACTGCAGTGTGTGTTCCACAAAATGGCGCCGGAAAGTGCGGACTGGGCATGCGCCGATGACGGCAAAATCGGCGCCTGCGCAGTCCTCGCTTTCCGGTGCCATTTTCTAGAAGACACACTGCAGTGTGTCTTCCACAATATGGCGCCGGAAAGCGCGAACTGGGCATGTGCCGATTCCGGCACCACAACCCACCCTCTCCAGTCCTGACATCCCAGCAAGACCCCGCAGCGCCGGCAACACGGGATCGGTGGGATCGGTAAGGGGTTGTGGCGAAGATCGCGGTATGTGTTCAGTGCTTACGCATACCGCGATCTCCTGGGCCACCCTCCTCATCGGCGGGAGCGTTACTCTGTCCAGACTGCGCAGGCGCGTCGTGCTTGCGCAGTCTATAAAGGCTTCAGACAGAGTGACGCTCCCAGCGTTATATTATAGATAGCTTTTAACCTAAATAGGCATATTTTACAAAAGAAATTGTAAAACACTTATAATCGTCAGCATTGACAAAGAATAAAGAATAATGCTGGAATTTAAGAAATATGTATATTTCACTTCATAAACAAGATTGTAGGAGATAATGTAGATTACATGGACCGTAACGGATGTACAAAGAGCGCATGCCAAATGTTGACATATCTTAAAATGATGAGAAACATGAAGCATAACTTGACTTTATGACATATGTACTCTTTCTGGTGGCTGCTCACACTCATAAGATATTGCTCTAACCATGATTTTATTAACACTATTTGAAATGCTCATTGCTAAACAATACTTTATAAATTATTGATTGAGGTTTAGATAGTGTCAAAATTAGTCAGCTAAATTTGTCATACAGAGAATTAGCCTTAAAAATGTATCATAGCACAATACTCAACTGTAAGATTTCGAGAAAAACACTAGAAGGTAATTGTTAACTCTAGTCAGAAGCTGTTGTTTCTGTTATAATAGTTAAAAGGTATAAAGTCATGAAAAAAACAAAAGTTTAAAAAAGAGGACCATAACTGAGCAATATACAAGTAGACATTATTTCTGCCAAAAAGATCTCAATACTTTTGCAATCATAGAATCATAGAATGGTAGAGTTGGAAGGGACCTCCTGGGTCATCTGGCCCAACCCCTGCTCAAAGCAGGATTCTCTAAATCATCCCAGACAGATATCTATCCAGCCTCTGTTTGAAGACTTCCATTGAAGGAGAACTCACCACCTCTTGTGGCAGCCTGTTCCACTCATTGATCACCCTAACTGTCAAAAAGTTTTTTCTAATATCTAATCTGTGTCTCCTCCCATTCAGTTTCATCCCATTGCTTCTAGTCTTTCCTTGCGCAAATGAGAATAAAGATGATCCTTCTACAATGTGACAGCCCTTGAGATATTTGTAGACAGCTATTAAGTCTCCTCTCAGTCTTCTTTTTTGCAAGCTAAACATTCCCAAATCCTGCAACCGTTCCTCATAGGACATGGTTTGCAGACCAGTCACCATTCTGGTGGCTCTTCTCTGAACTTGCTCCAGTTTGTTGATGTCTTTTTTAAAATGTGGTGCCCAAAACTGGACACAGTATTCCAGATGAGGTCTGACCAAAGAGGAGTAGAGGGCAATAATGACCTCACGTGATCTAGACTGTATGCTTCTGTTGATACATCCTAGAATTGCATTTGCCTTTTTTGCTGCTGCATCACACTGTTGACTCATGTTAAGTCTGTGATCAATAAGTATACCCAAGTCTTTTTCACATGTGCTGTTACTTAGCCTATTCCTCCCATTTTGTATATGCTTTTTCATTTTTATTGCCCAGATGTAGTACTTTGCATTTTTCCCTGTTAAAATCCATTCTGTTAGTTGCTGCCCACTGCTCCAGTTTATGTATATCTTTTTGAATCCTCTCTCTCTCTTCTCTAGTATTAGCTACCCCTCCTAGCTTTGTGTCATCAGCAAATTTGATCAGTTTACCCTCAATTCCTTCATCTAAATCATTGATAAAGATGTTGAACAATACGGGGCCCAAAACAGAGCCTTGTGGTACCCCACTTGAGACATTCTTCCAACTGGATGTGCAGCCATTTACAACCACTCTTTGGGTCCGATCACTAAGCCAGTTATGAATCCACCTAACAGTTGCCTTGTCCATTCCATACTTAGTCATTTTTTCAATAAGGATTGTGTGAGATACTTTGTCAAATGCTTTGCTGAAGTCAAGATATACTATATCTACAGCATTTCCCTGATCCACCCAGTCAGTGATTCTGTCATAGAAGGAAATTAAGTTAGTCTGACATGACTTATTAGTTACAAACCCATGCTGACTCTGTTTACTCACTTCATTCTTATCCAGGTACTTGCATACATGCTCTTTAATAATTTGTTCAAAGATCTTTCCTGGTATAGAAGTCAGACTCACCGGCCTGTAGTTCCCTGGGTCCACCTTCTTCCCCTTTTTGAAGATAGGAACAACATTTGCTCTTCTCCAGTCTTCTGGGACTTCTCCTGTTCTCCAAGAATTTTCAAAGATTATGGACAGTGGTTCAAGAATTTCTTCTGCTATCTCCTTCAGTACCCTGGGGTGTAATTCATCTGGACCTGGAGACTTGAATTCATTTAGGTTAGCTAAGTGTTTCCTCACTGTCTTTCTGTTTATAGATATCCTGGATTCTTCTATTCCTTTAATAGGACAGTGAAGATCAGTTGATATTACATTTCCTTTCTGAGAGAAAACAGATGCAAAATAGGAATTTAAAAGTTCAGCCTTCTTCAATCTTCCCAGTTCAATACCCAAAGCTTTTCTCATGTGTTCTGAAAAGTTAAAAGGGTTGTCCAGTTTAGAGAACTAATTTCTATATACTCTAATAAGCTGATAGAGGAGTGGGGGATGGATCAACTTTTCAGGAACCTCTTCTCTAGAGCAGAGTGGATAGAATTTACAAAAAGCTAGATTAAAACTGATTAATGGGGTCCCAGCAGAAAGACACTTTGGACCCAATTCATCAAGACCGGCATTGTTCAGGCTGGTCTTTATGAGGAGATGTGCTGGAGTCAGACGCTCCTGATTCATGAAGTGGCCTACAGTGTGTGTCTCACCACAAATCTAACTGCAGTGCCTTTTGTTATAAGATTTATGGAGTAGTGAATGCTGCTGCTCGTCATGAATTTGAAGAGCGGTGGTGCCCACATCCTGCCCCAGTTCTGACCACTTTGTCGGAGCTGGGCAAAAATGGCTTGAAAATGCCAAAAGTCTCAAAGTTTTAGAGCAGCTTTGAGTTGCGCAAAGTTTTGTGGCTTTCCAAAGTTTTTAAACCAAAACACTGGCATCAAAGTTTTGATGAATCAGACCCTTTGTCATCAATGACAAACCGATAGGGAATTTAGATTGTAATCCCCAATGGGGACAGTGATGATGATGTCTGTAAAGCTCTGTGGACTATGTTGGCCCTACACTGCCACACTGTTGTTGCAGGTGATGCCAGCTTGCAGAACCAAACAGCAATTGATTCTGTGGCTCTTGCCCAGGGACCACTGTGTAGGAAAAAAAAAGAAAAAGAAATGTTAGCATAAATATAGTGCGTCATTACATTAGTTCATACCATTGGGTTGCTTTTTATTCATCACTAAAAGGACACATTATATTTAAATTTCTTTCTGTATTTTCTTTTTTCCAAGGAATAATTTAAAATTAATTATTTAAGCAACTTCCTGGTTCAAAAAATGTGCATGCTAATTACATACAAGATGTGATTTTGCAGTTTTGATTTTAAATAGTTTGCTCTGTATACTCATGTGATCTCTGTGACTAAGGGCGACATTTGTGCCCGAAGCGGGTCCTCGGCAGAGAGTCCATTGCGGATCGTATTTGCCCCTCTTTCCTTATAATTTACGCCCACCGGCGGCGCAGGGGGGCATCGGCAGAGAGTCCGTTGCGGATTGTATTTGCCCCTCTCTGCTTATAATTTAATAAACTGTGACTGACCTGTTCAACCCATCCAGGCCTGCTGTTGTTTTGTTGTTATGGGGAATTGGTGGGAGGCGGGGAAGCACCGTTATATGCCCAAGGGTCTCTTCAGTCTATTTTATACAAGTGTATCCACCTGCTGCTTTTTTGTTTTTCCTCTAATCGAATGTGCACCTGATGGTCAGCAGTCCAAGCAGCATCCACAACAGGAGAATAGGTGGAGTTGTTCCCATGTGCGTGGTGAGTTAAAGAATTTTTTCTTCTTTATATTCATGCAATTGTATTGACTGATCCTTGAACCACATGCAAGAAAAAAGAAAAAAATCTTTTTTTGCTTTTTCCATTATTTCCTTATACATATTTTTTAAACTCCATATGCAATAAATGTCATGAAAAGACAAAAACCCAACTCAGAAACAGGAACGACTAGCCAAATTAGCTCAGGTGTTTGGGAATTCCAATGAAAATGCAGCCATAAGTTCAGACTGCAATGACAATGACAAAACATTGATGCACACATGGGAAAAAGCACTAAACTAAGAAATACGCACATGGTACGATCATTACACGCTAATGACTAACAATGAAAAACAATGATCCCCGTGGCTTAAAAAAAAAAAAAAAATTTCAAGTTGTATTTTTCAGAAACATTTCTTGAAAAATTTAATAATATTTAATTGTTCACTAGTAGTGTTGAGCGATACTTTCCGATATCCCTAAGTATCGGAATCGGAATGGTATCGCCGATACCATTAAAATATCGGCGATACCCGATACCGATACCGGAAGTCCCATGTAAGTCTATGGGAACAAAATATCGGAACTAAAAAAAACCCATTCTTTCCTTGTAAACACTAAATATACACACATAGAATACATATATATATATATATACATGTCATTGTGACATATATATATACATATATGTATAGTTTATACACTTCTACATAGTAAAATATCCTCTGATTCAATTGGCGGGTAAAGCCGGCTTCAGTGAAAAGACAGAAGCACCCGACATGAAATGACACTTGGTGTACATAGGGTTAACCATGTCTTTTCATGTCGTTTGCTATCTGATTTGCACAAACAATTAAATCAGTCTATGTTTGCAAAATTTCACACCTGTAGGGGTTAATTAAAGGTGTAAATTCGTTGTAAAAAAAACGGACTTTTTTGCTACGAATTTACACCTTTAATTAACCCCTACAGGTGTGAAATTTTGCACACATAGACTGATTTAATTGTTTGTGCAAATCAGATAGCAAAGGACATGGTTAACCCTATGTACACCAAATGTCATTTCATGTCGGGTTCTGCATTTTCACAAAAGCCGGCAATTGAATTAGCGGCTATTATACTATGTAGAAGTGTATGAACTTTAAATATATATATATATATATGTGTCACAAACTCAATGACATGTATATATATATATGAGGTGTAAAATTGCTGAAAAAAAATGCGTGGGCTCCCGCCCTATTTTCGCAACCAGACAGACAAAGCCAGTGAGTGGGGGCAGATAATAATAGCCCAGAGAGGGACCATTATTTTTGGCCCCCCCACGGCTACTAACATCTGCCCCCAGACACCCCAGAAAGGGCAAATCTCTAATTAGATTTGCCCTTTCTGGCACTTTGCCCGTCTATTCCCATTGCCCTGTAGCGGTGGCGAATGGGTTAATAAGGGGTTAAAATGACCTTGCAATTGAAAGGTCACTTTAAGCCAGGTTAATAATTGAGAGCTGTCAATTAGACAACTATCAATTATTAATCCTATTGTATGAAAGAAAAATCAAACACACACACTTTAATAAAAAGAAGTTTAATTAAATAATCACACAGTTTTTGACCATATTTTATTTACCTGCTAAAACCATTTCCTGTAATAAAAATAAAATAATAAAGCAAAATTATTCTTACCAATCCGATGCACAGTCAGGTCCCACAGTGTAATCCTTCAGAAAGGGTTAATGTTTACTGCAGGGACCGCAGCTAATGCTGCAGCCTCACAGTAAACCCCCAAATGAATGAGTTCCTCTCCTGGCTGACAGGAGAGGAAGTGGAAAGCTTAATTGATTGCTTTCCACTTTCACTTCAGGTCAGCCAGGGACACCATCAGTGACGTCAGAGGGAACTGATTAACAAAAATAGGGGTTCCCTTCGAAAAAAAAATGGCGTGGGGTCCCCCCTATTTTTGTTAACCAGCCAGATGAAGCAGACCGCTTAGGCCTGTATTTTCAGGCTGTTAAGGAGCCAAGATCCATGGACCTTGCCAGCCTGATAATACCAGGCCACAGCAGTCTGCATATCTTGGCTGATTAACAAAAATAGGGGATCCCTCGAAAAAAAAATGGCGTGGGGTCCCCCTATTTTTGTTAACCAGCCAGATGAAGCAGACCGCTGAGGCCTGGATTTTCAGGCTGTTAAGGAGCCAAGATCCATGGACCTTGCCAGCCTGATAATACCAGGCCACAGCAGTCTGCATATCTTGGCTGATTAACAAAAATAGGGGATCCCCTCGAAAAAAATTGGCGTGGGGTCCCCCTATTTTTGTTAACCAGCCAGATGAAGCAGACCGCTGAGGCCTGGTTTTTCAGGCTGGTAAGGATCCAATATCCATGGACCTTGCAAGCCTGATAATACCAGGCCACAGCAGTCTGCTTAGCTTGGCTGGTTAACAAAAATAGGGAATCCCCTCGAAAAAAAAACGGCGTGGGGATCCCCCCTATTTTTGTTAACCAGCCAAGTAAAATGCAGACTGCTGCGGCCTGGTATTAAAAGACTGTCAAGGCCCATGGATTTTGGCCCTCAACAGCCTGATAATACCAGGCTACAGCAGCCCCACATTTGGCGCATCAAAAGATGTGCCAATTGTGGCACTTTACCCGGCTCTTCCCACTTGCCCTGTAGCGGTGGCAAGCGGGGTAATAAGGGGTTATTGTCACCGTTGATTGCACGGTGACAATAACCCGGTTAATAATGGAGAGGCGTCAATAAGACACCGATCCATTATTAATGCCAAAGTTATTAAATGTTTAAAAAAAAGACACAGCAAGAAAAAAGTCTTTTAATGAAATAAAAGAGACAACACAGTTTTCATTTTTTTTATTACTCTCTCATTCCTGCGACGCCATCGATCTCCTGTAAAAAAAAAAAAAAAAAAAAACCAACAGTATACCACCTGTCCGACGCAGTCCATAGTAACGATTGTCCCACGACGATCCAGCTCTGCTACATCGGAATGACAGGCAGAGCCTGTCATCCCGGCGCAGCACAGCTGCTTACCAGCTTCCCCGGCGGTGACATCATCGGACTGCTTTACGGCCGCGATTACCCAGCAGTCACTGCAGTTATCGCGAGATACTGCATGTGACCGCCGGGGAGAAGAGGATGGCGGCCATTAAGCAGCCCGGGATGTGACCGCCGGAGATCTTCTGCCGGGTAAGTGCCGCTGACTCCTGACAGACCCGACCGACGGACACTGACAGTGACAGTGACAATTCCGATTCCGGTATCCGATATGACGAAAATATCTGAACTCGGGATCGGAATTCCGATACAGCCAATATCGGCCGATACCCGATATTTGCAGTATCGTATCGCTCAACACTATTCACTAGAATAAATGGTATTGATAGTGCACAAAGAGGAAAACAAACTGAAAAATAATAAGGAAGAAATAAATGAAATAAAAACATCATTATCAAATTTTTTCACAAACCCATATTACAATGAAATGCGTCAAAAACTGTCAAACCAACAATATAAAAAAGTTTGGAAAACACTATAATGGAATATAAAAAACAATTCAAAGAGACTGAAAAAACTATATGGAAAAGAATGTGTATGAATGGGAATGAAAACCTCTTAAAATGAATATTTAAAATGAAACAGACATGTCTAATTTTCTTCGTCTGAATATGATACCTCTTACTCATGTCCTGAACCTTCCGACCAATTTGATGAAATTTATAGCAACAACTACCAAACAAAGCCAAAAAACATAAAAGAGGGAGAAGAGGGAGACACAAAAAGAAAAAAAATGGACAGAACATCGATTTAATTCACTCGAGGAAGGAAACGAAACAAAGCCATATAGACAACGTAATTGTACTTATCCGAGAAACAACTAGACTTTTTAGCAAAAGGTTTGAATTTTGTTCCGGACCAAAACTTTAATCTTTTCCAAAAAATACAAGTCGTAAAGAGATTTTCAAGCGCTTACATTTATACTGTGCTTTCCGCTGAGCGCTTATGTTGGGGTTTCCGTATAAATTCCTCAACACTGTGATTCAGACAAAACCCCAGACGGAACACTCACTTATGAGGCAGATGAAGCCACTTTGGACATGTCTGTTTCCCATCATTTCAGGCATCTTTTTAGCGCACAAGCGTGGGCGACCACAGATCTGTACACGCCTAAAAAGATGGATACCACCGCAGCAGATGCCAAGTGGAATCCAAAGAGTCTCCAACTGCCTCATTATGGTGGGTGGTTTCGTTGTGGGTTTCGTCTGAAATGCATTTTTGTGGTATTTACATGGAACCCGGACATAAGGGCTCAGCATAGAACACGATAATGTGATCCAGCCTTATACTGGAAGTGATAGAAAAATATTATGTACCCCAAAATGTTACCAATGAAAACCTTAATTTATCCTGTACAAAACCATCCCACACTCAGGTCCATCATCTGTCACTGGAAATATGGGGGTACCCACGTTACTGCTACAGCAAAGACTCGGGAAAAGCGATATGGCTCCCGCCCCCTCAAATAAACTCCAGTGAATTCTGTGCTCCCAAATCCAAATATCCCCCTCCTTCTCAGCCCCACTGTGCCTAAACCACAGTAAGCAGCCACATGTTTGGCATTGTTGTAGTTGGGAGAGAGCATGCAACAAGATTCGACGTGTGTGTCGCCAGAAACACAAGATGGGCACAATGTATGGGGGCACTACAATATATGGGGGCTCTACTCTGTACGTGGGCACAATTTATGGACGCTAAACTGGCATATTTTCAATTCTCCAGAAAAAAAGACTGGAGTGGATGTTACAAAATAGTCACTGCTGCTACAGTTGAAATTATTGAGAGGTGCAATTTCTACAATAAGGTCACTTTTGGGGTTTTTCTGATGTTCTTGCACCTACAAGGCTTCGAAAATGTCGCCCACACACTATTTTAGCAAAATCTGTGCACCAAAATCCAAATAGCACTACTTCCTTCTCAGCCCTGATGTGTGACCTAACTAATTTCTGATGACATGTGGGGCAGCACTGCATTCGGGGGAATTTGTGCAATAAATTATGGGGTCCAGTTTCACCTATTAACCCTTGTGTACCTGACAAATTTGCAGCAAATACAAAAATTACATTTTTACTACTAAAACGTCATATTTCTACTACTCTGCGACATGGCATTCACATTTCTATTTTCTGCGGCATGGCATTCACAATCTATTCCAGACAAAGAGCGCTCTTTGCTTTCCTAGCCCTACCATGTGCCCAAACAGAAGGTTTCGACAACATATGGGGTATCATCGCGTTCAGAATAAATTTCATAACAAATTATGTGGTCCATTTTTACCTAATATCCATTGTAAAAATTATAAATTTGGGGCTAAAACAACATTTTTGTGAAAAAAAATACAAATTTTCCACATGATGCCCTAATGTTATCAAATTCTGTGTAGTACCTGTGAGTTCAAAATGCTCAATATACCCCTGGATAAAATCCTTGAGGGTTTTAGTTTTCAAAATGGGGACACTTGTGAGGGGTTTCCACTGTTTAGGCACATCAGGGGCTCTCCAAATGCAATATTACACCCGCACACCATTCCATCAAAGTCTGTGTTTTGAAACTGCTTCCTTTCCGTGCTCTGCCATGTGCCCAAAACAATAGTTTTACCCTACATATGGGGTATTGGTGTACCCAGTAGAAATTGAACAACACATCTTTGGGTCCATTTTCTCCTGTTACCTTTAGGGCTATAAGTAAATTTGTATGGGAAAAATTTGATTTTCTATTTCCACAGCTCTACGTTATAGACTTGTGAAGCACCTTAGGGCTTAAGGTGCTCTCCACACACCTTGATACATTCCTACAGGGGTCTACTTTCCATTGTGGTTCTCTTGTGGGGGGTATCCACTGTTTAGGCACATCAAAAGCTCTCCAACCACAACATGGTGTCTTCAAGCCATTTTTGCATTCAAAAAGTCAAACGGTGTTCCTTCCCTTCCAAACCTTGCCGTGCGCCCAATCTATAGTCTTTCCCCACAGATGGGGTATTGGCATAAGCAGGAGAAATTGCACAATAAGCTTTGGGGTCCATTTGAACTGTTACCCTTGTGAAAATAAAAAAATTGGGACTAAAAGTAAGCTTTCTTGTTGGAAAATGAGATTTTTTTTATTCTCATGGCTCTAAGTTATGACCTTCTGTGTAGCACCTGGGGGTTCAAGGTGCTCACCACACATCTAGATACATTCCTTCATGGATCTAGTTTCCAAAATGGGGTAAATTTTTTTTTTTCACTGTTTAGGCATATCAGGGGATCTCCAAACACCACATGGCGTCTGCTCTTGATTCCAACTATTTTTGCATTCAAAAAGTCAAATGGTGCTCCGTCCCTAATGAGCCCTACTGGGCACTCAAACAACAGTTTTCCTCCACATATGGGGTGTCAGCGCACTAAGGAGATATTGCTCAACAGATTTTGTGGTCCATTTTATCGTGTTACCTTGTGAAAAAAAAACTGTGACTAAAGTAAAATTTTTGTGAAAAAAAGGAAAATGATCATTTTTTCCTTCTACATTGTAGCACCTAAAGGGTTAATCAACTTCTTGAATGTGGTCTTGAGCACTTTGATGGGTGTAGTTTTTAGCATGGCTATTTTGGGTATTGTCTGTCATATAGTCCCCCCAAAGTCACTTCAAATGTTATGTGGTCCCTAAAAAAATGGTTTTGTAAATTTTGTTGGAAAAATTTAAAATTGCTGATTAACTTTTAACTCTTCTAACTTCCTAACAAAAAGAAATTATGCAGATTTACAGTGGGTTTGGAAAGTACTCAGACCCCTTTAAATTTTTCACTCTGTGTTTCATTGCAGCCATTTTGATTCATTCCAGCAAAAAAGTTCATTTTTTTCTCATTAATGTAAACTCTCCACCCCACCTTTACTGAAAAAAAAGAAATGTAGACATTTTTGCAAATTTATTAACAAAGAAAAAATGAAATATCACATGGTCATAAGTATTCAGACCCTTTGCCCAGTATTGAGTAGAAGCACCCTTTCGAGCTCGTACAGCCATGAGTCTTCTTGGGAATGATGCAACAAGTTTTTCACACCTGGATTTGGGGATCCTCTGCCATTCTTCCTTGCAGATCCTCTCCAGTTCCATTAGGTTGGATGTTGAACGCTGGTGGACATTCATTTTCAGGTCTCTCCAGAGATGCTCAATTGGGTTTAGGTCAGGGCTCTGGCTGGACCAGTCAAGCATGGTAACAGAGTGTGCTTAGGGTCATTGTCTTGTAGGACGGTGAACCTTCGGCCATGTCTGAGGTACAGAGCACTCTGGAAGTGGTTTTCATCCAGGATATCTTTGTACTTGGCCTCATTCATGTTTCCTTCAATTGCAGCCAGTTGTCCTGTCCCTGCAGCTGAAAAACACTTCCATAGCATGATGCTGCCACCACCATGTTTCACTTTTGGGATTGTATTGGTTAGGTGATGAGCAGTGCCTGGTTTTCTCCACACATACCGCTTAGAATTATCACCAAAAAGTTCTATCTTCATCTCATCCGACCAGAGAATCTTATTTCTCATAGTCTGGGAGTCATTCATGTGTTTTTTAGCAAACTCTATGTGGGTTTTCATATCTAGCGAGGAGAGATTTCCGTCAGGCCACTCTGCCATAAATGCATGACTGGTGGAAGGCTGCAGTGATAGTTGACTTTGTAGAACTTTCTCCCATCTCCCTACTGCATCTGTGGGGCTCAGCCACAGTGATCTTGGGGTTCTTCTTTACCTCTCTCACCAAGGCTCTTCTTCCACGAATGCTCAGTTTGACTGGATGGCCAGATCTAGGAAGACTTCTGGTGGTCCCAAACTTTTTCCATTTAAGGATTATGGAGGCCACTTTGCTCTTAGGAACCTTGAGTAGAAATTCTTTTGTAACCTTGGCCAAGATCTGTGCCTTGCCACAGTTCTGTCTCTGAGCTCCTTGGCCAGTTCCTTTGACCTCATGATTCTCATTTGGTCTGACATGCACTGTGAGCTGTGAGGTCTTATATAGACAGGTGTGTGCCTTTAGAAATCAAGTCCTATCAGTTTAATTAAACACAGCTGGACTCCAATAAAGGAGTACAACCATCTCACAGAGGATTACATGGAAATGGACAGCATGTGACTTAAATATGAGTGTTTGAGCAAAGGGTCTGAATACTTATGAACATGTGATATTTCAGTTTTTCTTTTTTAATAAATTTGCTAAAAATTCTACATTTCTGGGGGGGCTTTCAGCCAAGATGGGGTGCAGAGTGTACATTATCCCCTTAACCCCCAAGGGTGGTTTGCACGTTAATGACCGGGCCAATTTTTACAATTCTGACCACTGTCTCTTTATGAGGTAATAACTCTGGAACGCTTCAACGGATCTTCGCGATTCTGAGAATGTTTTCTCGTGACATAGTGTACTTCACGTTGGTGGTAAAATTTCTTCGATATAACTTGCATTTATTTTGAAAAAAACGCAAATATGGCGAAAATTTTGAACATTTTGCAATTTTCAAACTTTCAATTTTTATTCCCTTAGAACAGAGAAATATTTCACACAAAATAGTTAATGAATAACATTTCTCACATGTCTACTTTACATCAGCACAATTTTGGAACCAAAATTTTTTTTGTTAGGAAATTATAAGGGCTAAAAGTTGACCAGCGATTTCTCATTTTTACAACAAAATTTACAAAGCCATTTTTTTTAGCGACCACCTCATATTTGAAGTCACTTTGAGGGGTCCATATGGCAGAAAATACCCAAAAGTGACACCATTCTAAAAACTGCACCCCTCAAGGTACTCAAAACCTTATTCAAGAAGTTTATTAACCCTTCAGGTGCTTCACAGGAGCTGGAGCAAGGAAAAAATGAACATTTAACTTTTTAGTCACAAAAATGATCATTTACAAACTTTTTTTATTTTCACAAGGGTAAAAGGAGAAAATGGACAGATAAAGTTGTTGTGCAATTTCTCCTGAGTACGCCAATACCCCATATGTGGGGGAATACCACTGTTTGGGCACACGGCAAAGCTCGTAAGGGAAGGAGCGCCGTTTGACTTTTTCAAACCAAAATTGGCTGGAATTGAGATTGGACGCCATGTTGCTTTTGGAGAGCCCCTGATGCGCCTAAACAGAGGAAACCCCCCACAAGTGACACCATTTTGGAAACTAGACCCCCTATGGAACTTATCTAGTTTTGTTGTGAGCACTTTGAACCCCCAAGTGTTTCACAAAAGTTTATAATGCCTGGGAGTAAAAAAAAAAAGAATTTTCCACAAAAATTATTTTTTACTACCTAATGTTTGATTTTCCCAAGGAAATTGGACCCAAAAGTTGTTGTCCAATTTGTCCTGAGTACGCTGATACCCCATATGTCGGGGGGAAACTGTTTGGGAGCACGGCAGGGCTTGGAAAAGAAGTAATATCATTTTGGAATGCAGACGTTGATGGGGGTCATGTTCCGTTTGCAGTGCCCCAGATGAGCCTAAACAGTGAAAAAACCCCACAAGTGACCCCATTTTGGAAACTAGACCCCCTAAGTAACTTGTCTAGAACTGTGGTGAGCACTTTGAACCCCCAAGTGCTTCACACAAATTTATAATGCCTAGGCATGAAAATAAAAAATCATATTTTTTCCACAAAAATTATCTTTTCACCCCAATTTTTATTTTCCCAAGGGTAACAAGACCCCAAAAGTTATTGTGCAATTTGTCCTGAGTACGATGATACCCCATATGTGGGGGTAAACCACTGTTTGGGTGCATGGCAGAGCTCGGAAGGGAAGGAGCGCCGTTTGAATTTTTCAACGCAGAATTGGCTGGACGCCATGTCGTGTTTGGAGACCCACTGATGTGCCTAAACAGTGGAAACCCCCCACAAATTACAGCATTTTGGAAACTTGACCCCTCAAGGAAGTTATCTAGATGTGTGGTGAGAACTTTGAACCCCCCAGGTGTTTCACTAAAGTTTATAACGCCCGAGTATGAAAATAAAAAAATCATATTTTTTCCACAAACATGATCTTAAAGTCCCCAACTTTTTATTTTCCCAAGGGTAACAGGAAAAATTGGACACCAAAAGTTGTTGTCCAATTTGTCATGAGTAGGCTGATACCCCATATGTGGGAGAACACTACTCTATGGGCACACGTCGGGGCTGAGAAGGGAAGTAGAGATGTTTTGGATTGCAGACTTTGATGGAATGGTCTGCGGGCATCATGTTGCGTTTGCAGAGCCCATGATGTGCCTAAACAGTGGAAACCCCCCACAAGTGACCCCATTTTGGAAAATAGACCCCAAAGGAACTTATCTAGATGTGTGGTGAGCGCTATGAAGCCCCAAGTGCTTCACAGAAGTTTATAACGTACAGCCGTAAAAACAAAAAAATCATTTTTTTTTTACAAAAATGATATTTTCGCCCCCAAATTTTTATTTTCCCAAGGGTAACAGAAGAAATTGGAGCCCAAGACGTATTGTGCAATTTGTCCTGAGTATGCTGATACCCTATATGTGGGGGTAAACTACTGTTTGGGCGCATGGCAGAGCTCAGAAGGGAAGGAGCACGGTTTGACTTTTTCAACGCAGAATTGGCTGGAATTGAGATCAGATGCCAGGTCACATTTGGAGAGCCCCTGATGTGCCTAAACAGTGTAAACCCCCCAATTCTAACTCCAACCCTAACCCCAACACATCCCTAACCCTAGTCCCAACCCTAACCATAACCCTAACCACAAACCTAACCCTAACACACTCCTAACCTTAATCCCAACCCTAACCCTAACTTTAGCCCCAACCCTAACTTTAGCCGCAACCCTAACCCTAATGGGAAAATGGAAATAATTTTTTTTAATTTTATTATTTTTCCCTAACTAAGGGGGTGATAAAGGGGGGTTTGATTTACTATTTATAGCGGGTTTTTATGTTTGGCAGCTGTCACGCTAAAAGACGCTTTTTATTGCAAAAAATAGTTTTTGCATCACTACATCTTCAGAGCTATAATTTTTGCATACTTTGGCCCACAGAGTCATATGAGGTCTTATTTTTTGCAGTACGAGTTGACGTTTTTATTGGTACCATTTTTTGGCATGTGACTTTTTTTGATCGATTTTATTTCGATTTTTGGGAGGTTAAAACAAAAATCAGCAATTCATGAATTCATGATTATGCTGTATTGTGGCTTGTTTTTTGCGGGACAAGATAACGTTTTCAGCGGTATCATGTTTATTTATATCCGTCTTTTTGATCACGTGTTATTCCACTTTTTGTTTGGCGGTATGATGATAAAGCATTGTTTTTTGCTTTGTTTTTTTTTTTAAGGGGTTCACTAAAGGGGTTAACTAGTGGGACAGTTCTATAGGGCAGGTCGTTACAGACGCGGCAATACCAAATATGTGTACCTTTATTGTTTTGTTTTTTTTTATTTACAGGAAGAAATGAATTTATTGGTGAATATTTTTTTTTTCCTTTATTTTGGAATTTTTTTTACATATGTGATTTTTATGTTTTAACTTTTTTTACTTTGTCCCAGGGTGGGACATCACAATATAGGGTCAGATCACTGGTGTGACAGTGTGCATGCGACGTACTATCCCGTCCCTGGTTATACGGGCCCAGGTACCATGGACGGGACAGTACGTCTGATGGCAGAAAAGGGTCAATGAGGAAAAATGAACTTTTTTGAATTTACCAAAAGGCTGCAATGAAACAAAGAGTGAAAAATTTAAAGGGCTCTGAATACTTTCCGTACCCACTGTAAAGTAGACATGTGGAAAATGTTATTTATTAACTATTTTGTGTGACATAACTGTCTGGCTTAAGGGCATAAGAATTAAAAGTTTGAAAACTGCAAAATTTTCTCCAAACTTCCAATATTTTCACTAATAAATGCAAGTCATATCGAACAAATTTTACTACTGTCATGAAGTTCAATATGTCTCGAGAAAACATTCTCAATCACTAGGATCGGTTGAAGCATTCCAGAGTTATTACCACATACAGTAAATTGACAGTGGTCAGATTTAAAATATTTGGTTATTAATGTTAAAATTGGCTCCATCAATGAGGGGTTAAGTTATAAGCTCACAGATATCATAGAATCATAGAATGGTAGAGTTGGAAGGGACCTCCTGGGCCTTCTGGTCCAACCCCCTGCTCAAAGCAGGATTCTCTAAATCATCCCAGACAGATGTCTATCCAGCCTCTGTTTGAAGACTTCCATTGAAGGAGAACTCACCACCTCTTGTGGCAGCCTGTTCCACTCATTGATCACCCTAACTGTCAAAAAGTTTTTTCTAATATCTAATCTGTGTCTCCTCCCATTCAGTTTCATCCCATTGCTTCTAGTCTTTCCTTGTGCAAATGAGAATAAAGATGATCCTTCTACAATGTGACAGCCCTTGAGATATTTGTAGACAGCTATTAAGTCTCCTCTCAGTCTTCTTTTTTGCAAGCTAAACATTCCCAAATCCTGCAACCGTTCCTCATAGGACATGGTTTGCAGACCGGTCACCATTCTGGTGGCTCTTCTCTGAACTTGCTCCAGTTTGTTGATGTCTTTTTTAAAATGTGGTGCCCAAAACTGGACACAGTATTCCAGATGAGGTCTGACCAAAGAGGAGTAGAGGGCAATAATGACCTCACGTGATCTAGACTGTATGCTTCTGTTGATACATCCTAGAATTGCATTTGCCTTTTTTGCTGATGCATCACACTGTTGACTCATGTTAAGTCTGTGATCAATTAGTATACCCAAGTCTTTTTCACATGTGCTATTACTTAGCCCTATTCCTCCCATTTTGTATATACTTTTTTCATTTTTATTGCCCAGATGTAGTACTTTGCATTTTTCCCTGTTAAAATCCATTCTGTTAGTTGCTGCCCACTGCTCCAGTTTATGTATATCTTTTTGAATCCTCTCTCTCTCTTCTCTAGTATTAGCTACCCCTCCTAGCTCTGTGTCATCAGCAAATTTGATCAGTTTACCCTCAATTCCTTCATCTAAATCATTGATAAAGATGTTGAACAATACAGGGCCCAAACAGAGCCTTGTGGTACCCCACTTGAGACATTCTTCCAACTGGATGTGCAGCCATTTACAACCACTCTTTGGGTCCGATCACTAAGCCAGTTATGAATCCACCTAACAGTTGCCTTGTCCATTCCATACTTAGTCATTTTTTCAATAAGGATTGTGTGAGATACTTTGTCAAATGCTTTGCTGAAGTCAAGATATACTATATCTACAGCATTTCCCTGATCCACCCAGTCAGTGATTCTGTCATAGAAGGAAATTAAGTTAGTCTGACATGACTTATTAGTTACAAACCCATGCTGACTCTGTTTAATCACTTCATTCTTATCCAGGTACTTGCATACATGTTCTTTAATAATTTGTTCAAAGATCTTTCCTGGTATAGAAGTCAGACTCACCGGCCTGTAGTTCCCTGGGTCCACCTTCTTCCCCTTTTTGAAGATAGGAACAACATTTGCTCTTCTCCAGTCTTCTGGGACTTCTCCTGTTCTCCAAGAATTTTCAAAGATTATGGACAGTGGTTCAAGAATTTCTTCTGCTATCTCCTTCAGTACCCTGGGGTGTAATTCATCTGGACCTGGAGACTTGAATTCATTTATGTTAGCTAAGTGTTTCCTCACTGTCTTTCTGTTTATAGATATCCTGGATTCTTCTATTCCTTTAATAGGACAGTGAAGATCAGTTGATGTTACATTTCCTTTCTGAGAGAAAACAGATGCAAAATAGGAATTTAAAAGTTCAGCCTTCTCAACATCCTGACTTACCATTTCATCATTTTCTTCCTGTAAAAATCCTATAGCATCTTTGACTTTTCTTTTACTTTTGACGTATCCCCAAAATCCTTTTTTGCTGCTTTTGACGTCACTTGCAAGCCTTAATTCATTGTCAGCTTTAGATAATCTGATTTGTGCCCTGCAGGTTCTGCAGACGGCATTATATTCTTCTTTAGATATGCCTCCCTCTTTCCATTTGATAAACATTTCTTTCTTCCTTTTTAGCATGTGTTTAAGTTCTATGTTCATCCATCCTGGTTTCCTTAAATGCTTCCCATTCTTCCCTCTTTTCGGAATTGTTAACGATTGTGCTTTGAGAATCTCATTTTTCAAGATTTTCCATCCTTCCTGGACATTTTTGTCCTTAAGGATATCCAGCCATTGGATCCCTCCAATTCTCTTTCTGAGTTCCTTAAAATCTGCCTTTCTAAAATCTAACCTTGACGTCTGAGTCTTCACAGGTCTTCCTCCTCTTGTTATCCAAAATTCTAAAATAGCATGGTCACTACCTCCTAGAGTCCCAGCCACTCTTACCTCCTCCACCATTTCCTCCCTGTTTATGAGGATTAGATCCAAGGTAGCAGATCCCCTTGTTTTCTCCATTACCTTTTGGAAGATAAAGTTGTCAGCAATTGAGGATAAGAATTTCCTGGACCTGTTAGTTTTGCCTGAGAGAGATTCCCAACAAATAGTTGAAATCTCCCATAACCACTATGTCATATTTTTTGGAGAACTTGGCCATTTGATGCATAAAGAGTTCATCCATATCTTCAGCTTGCACAGGCGGCCTGTAGTAAATGCCTACAATGGTGTCCTTTCCATTGTTCTGTCCTTGTATTCTTACCCAAACAGTTTCCACAGAACTCCCAGTCTCTGAAGCGTCAATCTCTGTGCAGATATACTCTTTTCTAACATACAATGCAACACCTCCTCCTCGTTTATCAAATCTGTTTCTTGCAAATAAGTTGTATCCTTCTAGCCTTGTATTCCAATCATGTGTATCGTCCCACCAAGTCTCAGTGATTCCAATGACATCATATTTCTTCTCCTGCGTTAGTAGCTCCAGTTCTCCTTGTTTGTTGCCCATGCTTTGTGCATTCGTATAGAAACACTTTAGTTTGTGATTGGTTTCTCTTCCTTCAATATTTTTATTATGTAAATTTTTTTGTCTTTGTTCTTCCCCTTCAGAAATCTCAATAGTATTTGTCAAGTGTATGGCTTTTGCTGGCGTTTTGCTTCCCTTCCCACATTGTTCTAGTTTAAAGCTCTCCTGATGAGTGTAGCAAGGCGACTTCCAAATACATGTTTTCCAGTCTTCGTAAGGTGCACCCCATCTCTAGCAAGTAGTCCATCGTATAGGTAATTCACTCCGTGATCCAGAAATCCAAATCCTTGCTGACGGCACCATCGACGTAGCCAGTTGTTCACCTGCAGAATCTTATTCCACCTCCTTGTTCCATGGCCATCCACTGGGAGGATGGAAGAGAAGACCACCTGCACTCCCAGTTCTTTCACTTTCTTACCTAAGTTTTCAAAGTTACTGCAGATGGTTTCCAGGTCACTTCTTGTGGTGTCATTTGTCCCCACATGTATTAGCAGGAATGGGTAGTCATCTTTAGGTCTGAAGAGTCCTGATATCCTGTCAGACACATCTTTAATTTTTGCACCTGGAAGACAAAAACTAATCTCTCTAATATGTGAAGGAGAAATATGGGAGTATTAAAAGAAAAGGAGTTTTTGATACAAGGGTTTTCTGCTATGCCAATATTCCGTAGCCTTCCGAAAATACACAAAGAGTGTTGCCCCCCCCACTCCAACCGATAATATCAGGAATTGGGTCCTTGAATGAAAGTGTCAGTTCATGGATAGATGGATATCTATGGTCACTGACAAAAATAGCTCCAGATTTTTTGCAAGATACATCAGTTTTGAATATTATGAATACAATGACCTGGAATGATATTATAAATTTATAATGTGACATCGCCAATTTTTCCTTTAACAAAGAAATATTCATACAAATGGAAGGTATTCCAATAGGGTCACGTTTCTCCCCCTCTTTAGCGGTCCTATTTGAAGCCTAGTGGGAGGAAACCTTTATATATTCAAAACAATCATTTGTGTGAAAATTTGATCTGGTATGGCAGCTACTGAATGTTGAAGACATCCTAATCATTTGGAGTGGCCATATCATATGTGTAAAACATAGTGAATAGAACCAAAAATGAACTTTTTCTAAACCAAATAATACAGCACAATCTTTGGACATAAATTTGAAAGGCGACTCTCAATCAAACAAAGTGCATACCTCCACATATCGTAAACCTGTAAGGGTCTGTGCACATGTTGCGGATTTGCCTGCCGAATTTTCGGCACAGAATCCACACCTCTTGGCAGAAAATGCAGGTGCTTTTTTGATGCGTTTTTTCATGCTTTTTTCTCATGCGTTTTTGTATGCGTTTTTGTCAGCTAAATAAAGATATGTTATTTAGCGGAAAAAAAAAAGGATTTGTGATGTCATTTCTTGTCCAACCTCCTCTTTTACATTTGTCCAACCCACACTCCATTACACACACAGACAGATAGAGATAGATAGATAGATAGATAGATAGATAGATAGATAGATAGATAGATAGATAGATAGATAGATAGATAGATACTGTAGATAGAAAATACATAGATAGAATAGATAGATAGATAGATAGATAGATAGATAGATAGATAGATAGATAGATAGAAAGATATATAGGTAGATAGATGATAGATAAAATGGTACATAAATAGTTAAAGACACACACACACACAAAATATTAACGCAATATAGTTAATAAAAAAAAATGGGAAAAAAATGGTGTGGCTCCCACGCAATTTTCTGCGCCAGAGGGGGAAAGCCGACAGCCGGGGCCAATATTTCTAGCCTGGGAAGGGGTTAATACCCATGGAGCTTCCCAGGCTATGAATATCAGCCTGCAGCTAGCCTTTACTGGCTATTAAAATAGGGGGACCCCCAAAAAAATGACGTGGGGTCCCCCTATAATTTATTACCAGAAAGGCTAGGCAGACAGCTGCGGGCTGACATTCATAGCCTAGGAAGGGGCCATGGATATTGGCGCACCCCCCTGGCTAAAAATACCAGCACCCAGCCACCCCAGAATTGGCGCATCTATACGATGCACCATTCCCGGCACTTAGCCTCTCTCTTCCCACTCCCCTGTAGTGGTGGGATATGGGATAATAATGGGTTAATGTCACCTAGCTATTGTTAGGTGACATTAAGCCCGATTAATAATGGAGAGGCGTCAATAAGACGCCTCTCCATTATTAATCTTATGGTTTGAAAGGGTTAAAAAAACACACACATAAGAATAAAGTATTTTAATGAAATAAAACACAACACGGTTTTCATATTTTTATTACACGCTCAGATCCAAGCGACGCCCTCGGTCTCCTGTAATAAAAAGTAAAAAAATAAAACAACCGTATACTCCCTGTCCAATTAATTACAAGTGTCCCACGATGATCTCCCCTTTAGAACAGTGACATCAGGTGATGCCACTGCTCTATAGGGCCTCCCAGTGATGCACTGACAGGAGACAATGGCTCCTGCAGTGCATTACTGAGTTCATTTTCTCACTTTATGGCAATGTTGCGTGGGAATTCTCTCACCCAGCATTGCCGGTGAGAGAATGAACTATAGTGACGTCATTCTCTCCCGGCGTCTGAGCGGTATCGCAGGAGCGGTGTAGAGCGCTGACATCACCCGATGTCAGTGTTCTACATCAGAGATCGTCGTGGGACACTCGTTAATCACTGGACTATGGCGGACAGGTGATGTATAGGTTGCTTTATTATTTTATTTTTATTACAGATCGATGGCTTCGGGGATTAGGTGATTGGTGAGTATGTACTCTATGTTATGTGTATGTTCTGTGTGTTATATGCTCTGTGTATGTAATGTATGTGCTTTGTTTTTTTTACATTCAACACATTAGCCGGATGATGGAACTACTACTGTCTCATCATTGGCTAATGTGTCAGTGACTGTCAGTGTAGCAGGCATAGCCGGATGGGACTTGTAGTCCCATCCGACGATGCCTGCATACGCAGAGAAACACACACAGGCCCGCAGACCCCCACACAGTCCCACAGACCCCCGCACATACATAGATCATGCACACAGGCCCGCACACCCCCGCACATACACAGATCACACAGTCACCGCCCACACACTGTACACGCACAAAGTCACCGCCCACACATATAGTGCCGCGCACTATACACGCCCACACTCCACCCACACATTTCCCTACTCCCGAACTGCAGCGTTTCACCCGCAGCAAAACCGCAGATCTTTTTTAGACCTGCAGTTTTGCTGTGGAAGTGTCCGACTCAATGCAAGTCAATGGGCGCAGAAACGCTGCAGTTCCGGACAAAGAATTGACATGCTGCGGAAAATTCCGCAGCATGTGCACAGCAGACCTGCGGTTCCCATAGGATTACATTGGATGTGCACTGTGCTGCGGGTTGGATGTGTTTCCGCATGTTGAAAAACGCAGCGGAAATGCATCTAAAAACGCAACGTGTGCACAGGGCCTAAGTGGTGTAGATTTTCCACTCACTGAGCTACAGTTGAGGTAAGCACAGGAAGCAATTTCATCAAAATGTACAGGCTGGTTTATTAAAAACTTCATAAACTGCCCAGCATAAGCAAACAAAAAGACAGACTTTTCTGGTACAGAGGGAAAAACATAAAATAAATAGTCCATACAGTAGTGCAGATCCACTCGCTCAGGTTAGTGTCCTTTAACAAACACTCTGGAAACCTAAATATCTCCATACTCAGACTCTGAATGCGACAACCAGTCTCCATTTTATTTGACATACAACGCTTCCAGGATAGGGATATGTGAGCAGCCAGTCCAACCCATCTTTTCGTCTGCTCATAAACCTGGCCCTGATATACCCTACTACCTCTCTCCCTACTACCAATATTATATCAAGATGACACACTAAGCAACTTCCAGGTTCAAAAATATGATTGGCTGTTTAGATTTTAAATAGTTTGTTCTGTATACTCATATGATTTCTATGACTAAGGCCGGGTTCACACATGTGAGAAACTCGCACGATTCTCGTGCGAGTCTCTCGCATGAACATCCAGCACTGCTGCCGACACTCGGAAGGGAGCGTGCGGCTGTATGTAATTCTATGCAGCCGCACACTCTGGTCCGAGTGCCGGCGGCAGTGCCGGGTGTTCATGCGAGAGACTTGCACGAGAATCGTGTGAGTTTCTCGCATGTGTGATCCCGGCCTAAGGGCGCCATTTGCGCCAGAAACTGGTCAGAGATGAGAGCTTGAACAGTCTGAACAAATTTTTAATGGATCTCAATTAAAGAAGTTATTTTATACCAGTAGATCTACCTGCTGCTTTTTTTCCTTTAATCAGACTTGATCAGAAAAAACTCTGATCTATGGTCATTTAGCCCTTTAGATAATTATTGATTCTGAGTTCATTATTAGGTTTTAAGGAGAAGATATCAGCAGGTTTTTGCTATGCAATCTGAGAGCAGCATAATGTAGGGGCATTGAAACTGATTTTAGCAATGTATCGCTTACTGGACTGCTTGTTGCAGTTTTGATAGAATTCTTGTTTTCTCTGCTGTAGATGTAGCAATGGTCAGAATGCTAAACTGTGTATAACCCCGCCCACACCCCTGATTGGCAGCTTCCGGTGTGCTTTGTACATTGTCAGCAAGCTGCCAATCAGTGGGGGGCGGAGTTACACAGATTAGCTGGACCACCATGCACACGACACCTAGTCCTCTAGCGATAATCTCCTGCTAATAAAACACGGAATGTATTAAAAATTCAACAAGCTGCTGAACAAGTGACATATCTTTGGAATCAGGTACTCTTCCAGGTTGCTCTCAGATTAAATAGCAACAACCTGCTATAAGGGGGTAGTCTGCAGAATTCTCGTCCCTATTATTATTCCTCTTCAACTTTGCAATGTGCTTATGTAAGAGGGTGACTGGGATGATCATGTGCTGCTTCCTTGTTTAGAAGAAAGTTGGCTATACTAACCTGTGTATATGAAAAAAATGTTTTTATGTTGCATAGAACTTCATAGGCACCAAGGTGCATAGTTACCGTAATATATTGCTATAATATTTGATGACTTAATGTGTTTTGATAAATGTATCGGATTTAGGGAAAGGATAGGGAATAGGTATAGGATATAGAATAAGGGTTTAATTTTAGATATAAGATGGCACTGGTACAGTGCAGGGGTGGGCACAATGTATTCAGGAAGCTGATAGGGGCAGTAGAGGAACAGTTAACATGGTCAGGAGCAGCCCTCCAGGGAGGAGGGGGCAAGGTCAGACTAAAAATACAAACACTGATTAGTTTTGTGTGACAGCCTGACAGGTCATTGTTAGTAAGAAGAAAAGAGAAATTCAAGGGCAGTGGGCTTAGGCACAAGAAGAACCAATCTTTCGGGTGGTATGGGATCTTGTGGAATTCCCTGTGGACATTCCTGGAACGTCCGGAGTCATGGGCTTGTGTCAGTAGCTGGATAGTGCTGACAATACATCCATATCGTTGGAGATGGACGGGGAGATGCATGAGAGGGACATAAAAGAACAGAGAATGTGAGCGTGTACTGTGCCAGGAACCTTAGTAACATCATTGAGGGTTGTGCCCAATACTGCATCATGTCATTTATGGAACTGAAACTGTTAAGTAAAGTTTGACTATTAAAGCCGAACAGGGTGTCATCTGATTTGTGTGCAGATTTCTCTGGATCTGGAAACATGGAAACAGAGGAGGACTATGGTCTGAATCGTGAGTGTAGTACAGTGGACAAACAGCATATAGAAATTGGGATACCGTTTATTTGTGGGGGGCCAGTGTGTGGAAACACAGTAGCCCCTCGTCCACGACTATCACCATGTGCCTCTTGCACTTACAAATTGTGTGTCTCCTTCTCAGACTTCTTGCATATGGCCTCATGACCTGAAATGCGCTGTTGTGATCTGGCTGTGATGACATCATAGAATAAGTCCCATAGGTCTCAAGCTCACTTTAAGGACCATGTGAGTGCAATGGGCCGCACCTCGGAACATCTCTGTATACTTCAGTAGATTCCCTTTAATACTGTAGTCTCTGTAATTCACTAGTGGTTCAGCAAGCTGAGTCTGATGGGCACTAATGCATTCAAGTGCCTGTATCTGCCTGTCTGAGTTTGGCGTCTAACTATGTGTGCCTGCACACTCCCATCGTAATCCTCGTGTTGGGCCTGAGCTCAGGGCTCAGGACTTACCAACCTGTGTCTGGTCGCTGTGTCGTTGCAGAGATTAGCCTGCCTGGACGACGGATGCTTGACCAAAGGATCATGAGTTTCTAACCAATGTGTGGTACCACAGCTGACTTGCTGGAGGGTGCATCATGTCGGATCCTGGGCATTTCAGCTCTGCGGATGGCGCTCGATGGAGACGTCACATCATGTCTTCTTCCTTCCAGCTCTCACCTCGCTCTTCCAAGATGGACACTGAACCAACCCCTTCCTGTCAGGCACTTCCTCCCAAATGCTTGCACTGTCTCCTGGCCTGGAGCTCGTCTGGTTCTGTCCAAATTGCAGTTTAACACTAGGACTACTAGACTCGTGACCCCGCCTAGAACTACTGAAAGGAGTCATTTTGACTCCTTGCTTGTTTTCGTTTATTTTTAGAGTTTCATTTGTGGTTATTTATTAATAATTATATTTTTTGTAATGTATTATTATTGTGAGATCCAACAGTAATGCTTTTGATTGTTTTTTTTCTGCTTTTCTTATTTTTCTACAGAAAATAACAATAATTATAATAGACGTTTTTCAAACATTTTTTTTATTCAAGTGCACACATATAAACAACAACTGAAGAACAAAAAGCAGAGAAAATGTAGGTGGAGGAGCATAAAAATGAAAATATGGCGCAGAATTCACCTTCTAAACATTTGGTGTTTCGCATTTTAGGCATTGCCTTTGATTTATGGCAGTACATTGCCCACACAAAGACTTACCACAAGTCTTACAATTGCCGACAGATCTGTTTTTCTTGCACTTTTCTTTGATCTGGCAAAATTTTGTTTGAACCATCACTTCTGAGCATGTAGAAACTTGGGACGTGGAACCCTTTTCCCTATCTGTGACATAAGGACCACTCAACTCTCTCACAAGCGTTTGCAAAAATGCCTTGCGTGACATTTTTTGGTGGGTTATCTCATTGAATATTATCCATGCATTTATACCCGCAAAGTCTAAGGCATTTTCAAATGCATGAACAGGCCATCTCCTTGTGCATGTTCGTGTGGTATATTTTCGTGCCATCTGATCCACTACATCTACTCCATATTTTGTTTCATTGTAAAACTTTACCGTTTCTGGAGTTTTTTTAGCGGAATCAGACGCAACAACAACATCTGGATGGACGGAACTCAAAATGACAACATTTTTGTTGGGCTTTCCTTGATATACTGTAAGTGTAAAATTGTCTTCATTTCTAAACACTTTAGTGTTGTACAATTCCTCTTTCATGGATTTTATTTCTTTAGGCACTTCTCGCCTTATCTTGTTCAGTGTTCCCACGATGGTTGTTCCTTTGCTTTTTAGCTGTTTAGCTAATTTTACTGAAGTAAAATAATTATCGGTTGTAACATTGCGACCTTTTTTCAAAAACGGTCCAATAACTTCATTACCACATGGTCAGCTAAACGGTCCTCAGCACGGCGTGTGTCATCTTTGCCTAGATAAGGGAAGCCATTTGCCAGATATTTGCTCTCCTTATCAACAGCTAGCCAATATTTGTGGCCATATTTATCTGGTTTGGAAGGCATGTACTGCGTGAATGGACACCTAGTTTTGCTTGGGAAAAGTTGCTCATCCACCGTTATGTATGGGCCAGGTTTGTAACACGCAATACAATTTTCAATAAACCTGTCCCACACAGTAGAAAATAGAGCAAACTTGTCCGTTTGCAGTCTCTCCGATCGAGTAGATTTCTCATCAAATCTGAGAAACCTCATAATTTCAACAAAGCGGTCCCTAGACATTGTCGCTTTGCAAAACGGTATTCCCCAGTCATTACACCAAATACTGCTAATCGAGTGACGGTTCGTGCCAGATATTCCACGAGCATAGAATATCGCAATGAATGCATCTAGCTCCTCATCAGATAGAGTAAACTGTAAATTATTGTTCCTGCATGCTTCTGCAAGCGTACAGTTCTTTATATGTGTCAATATATATGAATCAAAAATTAGCATAAGATAAGAACCTAGAGTAAACAAGCTATTTTGTTCAGCATTACACAGTAATACAAGCAGGTAAAACACAAGGAAAATGTGAAAAGTTGACATGTAAATTGAACTACATCTATATGAACATCAGGGTAAATAAGACAGAGTGAAAAAATTATGCACAAAACTTTATAGCAACATTTAGTGACAAAAGGACCTCAAAATATAGTAGGGAGTCAAAATGACTCCCTTCAGTAGTTCTTGGTAAATTTTGAAAAAAACGTGCAAATTTTTCACCAAAATTATTTATTCTCACAAAATCTTTTTTCACATCATATTTGAGGAAAAGTCACCGAGTTTCAAGCCGGAATTCTGAAAAATGTAGTCACAGAAGAGAAATAAAAAACGAAAGGAGTCAAAATGACTCCATCAGTAGTTCTAGTGTTAAACCAGAAGACCAGAGTCCATTTAATATAACACAAGTCTGCCAACAGCATCACTATTTTTTCTAATTCTCCTACAGAACTGGGTAACTGTCTCTGAATAAAAATCCTGCTCAAGCAAGTTTAAATTAGAGTCATCAAGCAGTTACAGGGGAAACAGTGGCCTCCTGTGGCCGGTGATTAGTACTGCAGGCAACAATATTCTCAATGTCCATGTGCATCTATATCTATATATACAAAAATGAGTGTATGTGTGTGTATATGTGTGTATCAGCACCCAATCACTAAGCATCTTTCATTTCACCAGAGCTGTTTAAAAGAAGCTGAGCTGTGATTGGTTGCTATGAGCAACAGTTTTCCTACTCCACAACACCTCAGCAGACACTGACCGGGTGGGAGAAATCTAGCATCCCTGGGAACATAAGCTCCCAGCCATTGTCTGCCCCCCAGAAAGGAGCAGAAAGCACATGACAGAAATGAATCACCCCCTCCCCCATTACTGCCGTGCTCTATTGTTACCACCGTAGAAAAAATACTGATTAAATACTGAGGTAAAATACTGACCAAATACTGAAGTAAAATACTGATCAAACACTGAGGTAAAATACTGATTAAATACTGAGGTAAACCACTGACCAAATACTGAAGTAAAATAATGATCAAACACTGAGGTAAAATACTAAAACACTGAGGTAAAATACTGACCAAACAATGAGGTAAAAGTCTGACCAAATAATGAGGTAAACACCTGACTAAATACTGAGGTAAAATACTGGCCAAATACTGAGGTAAAATACTGATCAAACACTGAGATAAAATACTGACCAAATACTGAGGTAAAATACAGACCAAACACGGAGGTAAGATACTGATTAAATACTGAGGTAAAATGCTGACCAAATACTGAAGTAAAATACTGATCAAACACTGAGATAAAATACTAAAACACTGAGGTAAAATACAGACCAAACACGGAGGTAAGATACTGATTAAATACTGAGGTAAAATACTGACCAAATACTGAAGTAAAATACAGACCAAACACTGAGGTAAAATACTGATTAAATACTGAGGTAAAATACTGACCAAACACTGAAGTAAAATACTAAAATACTGAGGTAAAATACTGACCAAATACTGAGGTAAAATACTAAAACAGAGGTAAATCCCATAGTCCCATGCCCATATACCTATCATACATATATATGGGCACTGGACTATGGGATGGTGTATGTGTGATGGCTATACGGGCACTGGACTATGGGATGATGGATATGTATGATGGGTATATGGGCATGGGACTATGAGATGGGGATGTGTATAATAGGTATATGGGCATGGGACTATAGGATGGAGGATATGTATGATGGGTATGTCGACATGGGACTATAGGATGGAGGATATGTATGATGGGTATAAGGGCGCTGGACTATGGGACGGAGGCTATGTATGGGTATATGGGCACGGGACTATGGGATGGAGGATGTGTATGATGTGTATATGGGCACGGGACTATGGGATGGAGGATGTGTGTATGGGCACGGGACTATGGGATGGAGGATATGTATGATGGGTATATGGGCACGGGACTATGGGATGGAGGATGTGTATGATGGGTATATGGGTACTGGACTATGGGATGGAGGATGTGTGATGGGTATATTGGCATGGGACTATGGGATGGAGGATATGTATGATGGGTATATGGGCGCTGGGCTATCGGAGGGAGAATATGTATGATGGGTATATGGGCACTGGACTATGGGATGGAGGATGTGTGATGGATATATTGGCTCGGGACTATGGGATGGAGGATATGTATGATGGGTATATGGGCGCGGGACTATGGGATGGAGGATATGTATGATGGGTATATGGGCATGGAACTATGGGATGGAGGATATGTGCGATGGGTATATGGGCACAGGACTATGGGATGGAGGATAGGTATGTTGGGTATATGGGCACGGGACTATGGAATGGAGGATGTGTATGATGGGTATATGGACAAGGTACTATGGGATGGAGGATGTGTGATGGGTATATGGGCACTGGACTATGGGATGGAGTATGTGTGATGGGTATATGGGCACTGGACTATGGGATGGAGGATGTGTGATGGGTATATGGTCATTGGACTATGGAATGGAGGATAATCATTATAATTTGTTACAACTAACCACAGTTAGTTACTATGCCCGGGCAAGCCGGGCTCTTCAGCTGGTTACTAATAAAATAGAACAGCAGCTGCAAATTACATGCAAGTGGTTAATGGTCGGTGACGATCAGCGACGTATTCACCTCACATGTGTGTCTGTTGTAGCTAAGATGAGTGAAAGTCTGTTGTAACTGATTTGAGTGTGTATGAGTATTTGCTGTAGCTGAACTGAGTGTGTTTAAGTCTGTTGTAGCTCAGCTCAGTGGGTGTTATGTCTGCTGTACCTGAGCTCAGTGTGTGCTGTGTCTGTTGTAGCTGAGCTCAGTATGTGCAGTGTCTCTTGTAGTGGAGATAAGAGTGTGGTGTGTCTGGTGTAGCTGAGCTCAGTGTGTGTTATGACTGTTGTAGCTGAGCTCAGTGTGTGCTGTGTCTGTTGTAGCTGAGCTCAGTATGTACATTATCTGTTGTAGCTGAGCTCAGTATGTACATTGTCTGTTGCAGCTGAGCTCAGTATGTGCAGTGTCTCTTGCAATGGAGATAAGAGTGTGGTGTGTCTGGTGTAGCTGAGCTCAGTGTGTGCTGTGTCTGTTGTAGCTGAGCTCAGTGTGTGCTGTGTCTGTTGTAGCTGAGCTCAGTATGTGCAGTGTCTGTTGTAGCTGAGCTCAGTATGTGCAGTGTCTGTTGTAGCTGAGCTCAGTATGTGCAGTGTCTCTTGCAGTGGAGATAAGAGTGTGGTGTGTCTGGTGTAGCTAAGCTCAGTGTATGTTATGACTGTTGCAGCTGAGCTCATTGTGTGCTGTGTCTGTTGTAGCTGAGCTCAGCGTGTGCTGTGTCTGTTCTAGCTGAGCACAGTATGTGCAGTGTCTATTGCAGTGGAGATCAGAGTGTGCTGTGTCTGTTGTAGCTGAGCTCAGCGTGTGCTGTCTGTTGTAGCTGATCTCAGTATGTGTAGTGTCTATTGCAATGGAGATCAGAGTGTGGTGTGTCTGTTGTAGCTGAGCTCAGCGTGTGCTGTCTGTTGTAGCTGATCTCAGTATGTGTAGAGTCTATTGCAATGGAGATCAGAGTGTGGTGTGTCTGTTGTAGCTGAGCTCAGCGTGTGCTGTCTGTTGTAGCTGATCTCAGTATGTGTAGTGTCTATTGCAGTGGAAATCAGAGTGTGGTGTGTCTGTTGTAGATGAGCTGAGTGTGTGTTATGACCGTTTTGACTGAGCTCAGTGTGTGGTCTATCTATTGTAGGTGAACTGTTTATCTAGCAGAGCTGTGTGTGTATGTAAATCTGACACAGCACAGTAATCAAAAGCAGAGTGACATATCAAGCTGTTAGAAAGGTAGAATAGTGAAATCAACAACCTACAGAGTAGAATAGGGAAATCAACATGGTTGAGACAGTGGAACAGGTACGGACTGGGGCTGAAATCCAGCCCTGGCATTTGAAATCACACAGGCCCACGTTGTCCCCATCCCCATGAACCAGATGGGATATATTACTAAAATTACCCTGGATGGAGGAAAGCAAGATTTACTACAAGACCAATATTTCTAATGATACCGGTGACCTGCTGGGGTAAGTGACTTTGTGCTCCTTCACAACTCTTAACAGTAACAATGTTGCAGACAAGGCAGTCCATGACCAGAAAGGCCCTTCTGGCATTTGCCAGAATTGCCAGATGGCCAGTCAAGCCCTGCAGTGGAATTAAAAAAGGACAAAGTAAACATTATTTTTACCATTTTGTAGAAGAAGCAACTAAGGGAAGAGTGTGCAAGTATGCAGAATGGCGATAAACTTGGAAGTAATTGTAGAGCCCAGCTGCGCTTGGAATCTTATTCCCCAGGAGGATGCACTGAAGGTAATGACCACAAGAGACCTGATATTCATTCACACACCTTCACCAATCCCTAAAGCCACCAGAGGGAGCCTTTTCAGAGTATATAAGGATGGTGAAGCCACTGAAGAGCAGACAGTCTAGTCAGAGGGCTGCAGCCTGCAGTGTCACCTCGTAGACTAGAGCAGAGTTCAGTGTAGTTGGTGATTCTACACAGAAGTGAGAAGTTGTTAGTTCTCTTAGAGAGTGGAGAGTTAGCTCTAGGGGAAAGCACAGATCAGTGTGTCTGCAAAGCCAGGTGCAGGTCAGACGGTAAATCCTGATAGCCGCTTCAGACAGAGCTTAGAAAGAAAGAGGGTAAGAGAACAGCAGTTATTGAAAGTACCTGAAGACTGCAGCTTTGAGCTTAGTTCAACGTGTGGAGGCTAGTACCAGTGGAAAGATAGCCACTCCAGTAGTGTTGAGCGATACGATAATGTAAATATCGGCTATCGGCCGATATTAGCTCTATCGGCCTTTCGATAATTCGTTTCGATATTTTCGTCTTATCGAATACCGGAATCGGATTTGTCACTGTCACTGTCTGTGTCCGTCGGTCGGGTCTGTCACTGTCAGTGTCCGTCGGTCGGGTCTGTCAGGAGTCAGCGGCACTTACCTGGCAGAAGATCTCCGGCGGTCACGTCCTGGACTGCTTCATGGCCGCCATCCTCTTCTCCCCGGCGTCACATGCAGTTTCTCGCGATAACTGCAATGACTGCTGGGTAATCCCGGCCGTAAAGCAGTCAGTCCGATGACGTCACCGCCGGGGAAGCAGGTAATCAGCTGTGCTGCGTCGCGATGACAGGCTCTGCCTGTCATTGCGATGTAGCAGAGCTGGATCGTCGTGGGACTGTCGTTACTATGGACTGCGTCGGACAGGTGGTATACTGTTGGTTTGTTTTTTTTCTTTTTTTACAGGAGATCGATGGCGTCGCAGGAATGAGAGTACAATAAAATAAATGAAAACTGTGTTGTCTCTTTTATTTCATTAAAATACTTTTTTCTTGCTTTGTCTTTTTTTATGCATTTAATAACTTTGGGATTAATAATGGATCGGTGTCTTATTGACGCCTCTCCATTATTAACCGGGCTTATTGTCACCGTGCAATCAACGGTGACATTAACCCCTTATTACCCCGCTTGCCACCGCTACAGGGCAAGTGGGAAGAGCCGGGTAAAGTGCCACAATTGGCACATCTTTTGATGCGCCAAATGTGGGGCTGCTGTAGCCTGGAATTATCAGGCTGTTGAGGGCCAAAATCCATGGGCCTTGACAGTCTTTTAATACCAGGCCGCAGCAGTCTGCATTTTACTTGGCTGGTTAACAAAAATAGGGGGACCCCTACGCCGTTTTTTTTTTCGAGGGGATCCCCTATTTTGTTAACCAGCCAAGCTAAGCAGACTGCTGTGGCCTGGTATTATCAGGCTTGCAAGGTCCATGGATATTGGATCCTTACCAGCCTGAAAAACCAGGCCTCAGCGGTCTGCTTCATCTGGCTGGTTAACAAAAATAGGGGGGACCCCACGCCAATTTTTTTCGAGGGGATCCCCTATTTTTGTTAACCAGTTCCCTCTGACGTCACTGATTGTGTCCCTGGCTGACCTGAAGTGAAAGTGGAAAGCAATCAATTAAGCTTTCCACTTCCTCTCCTGTCAGCCAGGAGAGGAACTCATTCATTTGGGGGTTTACTGTGAGGCTGCAGCATTAGCTGCGGTCCCTGCAGTAAACATTAACCCTTTCTGATGGATTACACCGTGGGACCTGACTGTACATCGGATTGGTAAGAATAATTTTGCTTTATTATTTTATTTTTATTACAGGAAATGGTTTTAGCAGGTAAATAAAATATGGTCAAAAACTGTGTGATTATTTCATTAAACTTCTTTTTTATTAAAGTGTGTGTGTTTGATTTTTCTTTCATACAATAGGATTAATAATTGATAGTTGTCTGATTGACAGCTCTCAATTATTAACCTGGCTTAAAGTGACCTTTCAATTGCAAGGTCATTTTAACCCCTTATTAACCCATTCGCCACCGCTACAGGGCAATGGGAATAGACGGGCAAAGTGCCAGAAAGGGCAAATCTAATTAGAGATTTGCCCTTTCTGGGGTGTCTGGGGGCAGATGTTAGTAGCCGGGGGGGGCCAAAAATAATGGTCCCTCTCTGGGCTATTATTATCTGCCCCCACTCACTGGCTTTGTCTGTCTGGTTGCGAAAATAGGGCGGGAGCCCACGCATTTTTTTTCAGCAATTTTACACCTCATATATATATATACATGTCATTGAATTTGTGACACATATATATATATTTATATTTATAGTTCATACACTTCTACATAGTATAATAGCCGCTAATTCAATTGCCGGCTTTTGTGAAAATGCAGAACCCGACATGAAATGACACTTGGTTTACATAGAGTTAACCATGTCTTTTCATGTAGTTTGATATCTGATTTGCACAAACAATTACATGAGTGTAAGTGTGCAAAATTTCACACCTGTAGGGGTTAATTAAAGGTGTAAATTCGTAGCAAAAAAGTCCGTTTTTTTTACAACGAATTTACACCTTTAATTAACCCCTACAGGTGTGAAATTTTGCACACATAGACTGATGTAATTGTTTGTGCAAATCAGATTGCAAACGACATGAAAAGACATGGTTAACCCTATGTACACCAAGTGTCATTTCATGTCGGGTGCTTCTGTCTTTTCACAGAAGCCGGCTTTACCCGGCAATTGAATCAGAGGATATTTTACTATGTAGAAGTGTATAAACTATACATATATGTATATATATATGTCACAATGACATGTATATATATATTATATTATAGTATTCTATGTGTGTATATTTAGTGTTTACAAGGAAATAAAGGTTTTTTTTAGTTGCGATATTTTGTTCCCATAGACTTACATTGGACTTCCGATATCGAAATCGGATATCGACGATATTTAGTGCTATCGGCGATACAATTTCGATACGATATTTTTAGATATCGAGCACTATCGCTCAACACTACACTCCAGCCTATTCAGAACTGAGTCAACTGAGTTCAGTTCAGTGAGCAAGCGTGCCGACGCTTTGAGAGCGGTGAAGAAAGAGAAGAATCAGCCATCTACTGCTAGTGTGCTTATGTTAAAGGTCGGAGTAGGACGAAAGGCGAGTGGAAGAGAAGAAGAGAGTAACAGAGGTTGAAACAGCATTGATAGCCTACCTCTCTGAATAACCGGACACCGGGTCCGAGCTTGCTAGAATCTACACAACTAGTAGGAGATACCGGAGACCCTGCAGAACTTCAAGTCGCAGGGGCCCACAAGTGTTGATACGTAACCGGGGTCAGGAAGACAGGAGTCTGGTCGGCCAACCATTAGAAAGTATACTTGAACGTGTGCACTACTGGATATGGTGGTGCCGAGTTAGGTTCCCAAACCAGATAAATGAAAAAGTAAAACAAGGCACTCAACTAAATGTGTTCAAAACAAGGAAATTTAATGATGGTCCAGGCAAAACGTTTCGGCTGTAATGTAGCCTTCATCAGTTGCCGTAAAGATATATTTAGGTAGAGGACCTAAACAGATATGTGCAAATATATTGACAAATTCAAAAGCAGGTAAATGCTCAAAAACAAAAGAAAGTATATACAAGTATAATGGTCAAACGCTTAGTATAGGTTTACATAGTTAAAGGGGTCATGGAATATAATATATGGCACAATCCAATAGACTCATATGTTAAGGAAGAGAAACATACCCTTATAGTAGATGGTCACAAAAGTTAGAATCCCAGTAGAACTAGTGTATATAGACAATACACCTGAGAAGTATGAACATAGATGAGTGTCAGATAAATATAATATATCACAATAAAAAGATCTAAAGTGAAACGCATACCACAATATGGAATTTAGTCCGTGATAGATGACCTGTGGGGGTTAATATACGTTGAGACACAGTGTGGCACGCTGGTGCGCTGATTCATATGGACACAAGGATGTGCTTACCAGTTGCTATGAGGAGATAGCGTGTCTGGTGCTAGATATATTGAAGTATGCTGCCTGTATGGAAATAGTTAAGGCAGAGTGACTCCGGTTATGTGTATACCATTTCTGTGAGCTGTGGCAATAGAGGTGCTTACCGTCTATAGTTGCAGACGCGGTATCCACCGCTTGTCTGTGGGTCTGTGTCAGTGCCCAGTGGATAAGGCGGCGCCGAGTGGCTATGCCTATGGTGGTATATATGCCTTGTACCCGGAAGTAAGATGCACGCTGAACCAGCGCGCGTGTCACCTGGGGACTTCCGGTGTTGTGCATGCTGGGACCGGAAGTACCGTGCGTTCCAACTTTGCGTTCCAAGGACTGATTCGTGAAGGATAGAGCTCCGCCCTAGGGGCGTCAGAAAATTGATCACGTGATCGGTGCTCGTAATTCAAAGCGCAGATGGTGGTATAAGATTAATGGTGGCTAAACTGTGGTGGTGATACCGAGGTGATTGGTGCCAGTGACATCGGTGGTTATCAATAGAGACGGCTCTGAAAGAGAGTACAGATAACATAAATTAACCACATATTAAAGCAAGAATGTAAACATTTATAGAAAGGACAATAGATCAAACTCCCTATTCAAACCCCTAGGTGATAACGTCTCCAATGTATGTATCCAAAAGGACTCTCTTTTCTTGAGTTGCAAGATTCTATTGCCACCACGTCTAGGTTGGGGGACAGTTTCAATAATTTGAAATTTCAGTTGGGAGATGGTGTGACCCATTGTATGGAAATGGTGGGGAATGGGGAGGAGTAGATTCTTGCAGCGAATGGTGGATTTATGTTTGGAAATTCGGTCACGTACTGATGAGTAGTCTCACCGATGTATAGTAAGCCACAGGGACATTTGATGGAGTATACGGCAAAAGATGATTCACAAGTATAGAACCCTTTGATATCGAAGCTTTTGCAAAAGCTTCGATATCAAAGGGTTCTATACTTGTGAATCATCTTTTGCCGTATACTCCATCAAATGTCCCTGTGGCTTACTATACATCGGTGAGACTACTCAATCAGTACGTGACCGAATTTCCAAACATAAATCCACCATTCGCTGCAAGAATCTACTCCTCCCCATTCCCCACCATTTCCATACAATGGGTCACACCATCTCCCAACTGAAATTTCAAATTATTGAAACTGTCCCCCAACCTAGACGTGGTGGCAATAGAATCTTGCAACTCAAGAAAAGAGAGTCCTTTTGGATACATACATTGGAGACGTTATCACCTAGGGGTTTGAATAGGGAGTTTGATCTATTGTCCTTTCTATAAATGTTTACATTCTTGCTTTAATATGTGGTTAATTTATGTTATCTGTACTCTCTTTCAGAGCCGTCTCTATTGATAACCACTGATGTCACTGGCACCAATCACCTGGGTATCACCACCACAGTTTAGCCACCATTAATCTTATACCACCATCTGCGCTTTGAATTACGAGCACCGATCACGTGATCAATTTTCGTGACGCCCCTAGGGCGGAGCTCTATCCTTCACGAATCAGTCCTTGGAACGCAAAGTTGGAACGCACGGTACTTCCGGTCCCAGCATGCACAACACCGGAAGTCCCCAGGTGACACGCGCGCTGGTTCAGCGTGCATCTTACTTCCGGGTACAAGGCATATATACCACCATAGGCATAGCCACTCGGCGCCGCCTTATCCACTGGGCACTGACACAGACCCACAGACAAGCGGTGGATACCGCGTCTGCAACTATAGACGGTAAGCACCTCTATTGCCACAGCTCACAGAAATGGTATACACATAACCGGAGTCACTCTGCCTTAACTATTTCCATACAGGCAGCATACTTCAATATATCTAGCACCAGACACGCTATCTCCTCATAGCAACTGGTAAGCACATCCTTGTGTCCATATGAATCAGCGCACCAGCGTGCCACACTGTGTCTCAACGTATATTAACCCCCACAGGTCATCTATCACGGACTAAATTCCATATTGTGGTATGCGTTTCACTTTAGATCTTTTTATTGTGATATATTATATTTATCTGACACTCATCTATGTTCATACTTCTCAGGTGTATTGTCTATATACACTAGTTCTACTGGGATTCTAACTTTTGTGACCATCTACTATAAGGGTATGTTTCTCTTCCTTAACATATGAGTCTATTGGATTGTGCCATATATTATATTCCATGACCCCTTTAACTATGTAAACCTATACTAAGCGTTTGACCATTATACTTGTATATACTTTCTTTTGTTTTTGAGCATTTACCTGCTTTTGAATTTGTCAATATATTTGCACATATCTGTTTAGGTCCTCTACCTAAATATATCTTTACGGCAACTGATGAAGGCTACATTACAGCCGAAACGTTTTGACGGGACCATCATTAAATTTCCTTGTTTTGAACACATTTAGTTGAGTGCCTTGTTTTACTTTTTCGGCCAACCATTAGAGACACCGTTCTATCCAAGAGAGGGCCCTACCACAAAGTCAGCCGGGCGTGTAAAGTTGAAGACAGAGTTAGGCCTCATTTCATACAGGTCAGAAACTCACACTACAGGAGTAAGGAGGCCCTACACCTACTCAGTGGGAAGAACTGGATGTGCATCCTTCACCCTGCCAGCACCCCGGGACGTGCCTGCAATTTCATCAGTAAAGGTACAGAAAGAGACTTTTGTGTGTGTGTTCACATTATTGCTCCTATGGCTGAACTCCCCTCCACTGCCTTGCATTCTAACACAGCTACCTACCCTGAGGGACCCAGTCTTGCCTGTGGAAGACTTAACACCTTGCTGCCCAGTAACAACCCCTCAGCGGATCTACACAGCAGCGCTGGTCACACTGACCAGGTACCACAGGTGGCGTCACGAACATATTACAAAGCTCTAATCCCCTGTAAATATCCCCCTTTTCAATGAGCGCCCAGGGCCACGGACCGAGCTGTGTCGCCGTGACCAGGGCCGGCTCCAGGTTTTTATGGGCCCCGGGCGAAAGAGCCTCAGTGGGCCCCTTTAACACAGACCACGATTCATGATGCACAGATACGGCAGAGAAATATAGGTACAGTACAATGCCAAACACTTCACTTCTTCCATTACATGAGTGATATCTATTGTAAATTCTACAATAGCTCAAAAAACGCTAAATCCTCACAGCGCACAGTACAGACTGGACAGTACAGTCCTCCATACAATATTATGGGCACCACATAGTCTCCCCCTCATCACCCATATAATATCCCATGCAGGATGTCACCCCCATCCCCATATAATGCTCCATACAGAATACAGGACCCAAAATAATGCTCCATACAGAATACTGGACAAAATATAATGCTCCATACAGGATACTGGTCCCCATATAATGCTCCATACAGGATACTGGTCCCCATATAATGCTCCATACAAAATATGGAGCTCTCCTCTGCGCTGTACTGCGTTCTGCACTGTTACAGCTCAGGAAAGGGCGCTGTGGAAAGACTCCCCACTATCATCATGATTGCCTCCCCATCATCATCATCGCCTCCCCCTCATAATCATTGCCTCCCCCTCATCATCATTGCCTCCCCATCATCATCAATTTCTCCCCATCATCATCATTGCCTCCTCATCATCATATGGCCTCCCCATCATCATCACGGCCTCCCCATTATCATCAATGCCTGCCCATTATCATCATTGCCTCCCCATCATCATCAATGCCTGCCCATTATCATCATGGCCTCCCCATTATCATCAATACCTGCCCATCATTATCATGGCCTCCCCATTATCATCAATGCCTGCCCATCATCATCATCGCCTCCCCAATATCATCAATGCCTGCCCATCATCATCATGGCCTCCCCATCATCATCATGGCCTCCCCATTATCATCAATGCCTGCCCATCATCATCATGGCCTCCCCATTATCATCAATGCCTGCCCATCATCATCATCGCCTCCTCAATATCATCAATGCCTGCCCATCATCATCATGGCCTCCCCATCATCATCATGGCCTCCCCATTATCATCAATGCCTGCCCATCATCATCATCGCTTCCCCATCATCATCAATGCCTGCCCATTATCATCAATGCCTGCCCATCATCATCATCTCCTCCCCATCATCATCAATGCCTGCCCATTATCATCATCGCCTCCCCATCATCATCATGGCCTCCCCATTATCATCATCGCCTCCCCATCATCATCATGGCCTCCCCATTATCATCAATGCCTGCCCATCATCACACACAGACAGCACCACAGCACACAAGCACTCTCTCACATATATACATACACACACACAAAGCACCGCACTACATACGCACACACACTGATACACACAGACACATACACAGACACATACACATCACATCTCACCTGTCCGGCATCCGCACGCTCTGCCACAGCCGGTCGCTGAATGATGACGTCATTCAGCGGCGCTGCTGTGAGAGGAAGCGCCGGCGCCCCCTGGAGCCCAGAGCTGCGGCAGCGGAGGCACGGGAGAGGTAAGTATTGTGCCAGCTGCTGCCGGGGTCCTGAGCAAGCAGGGGGGGGCCCAGTGGTGGCGCTGACACCGCTAATGGGCACCGGGGTGCCCGACGGCGAGTGGGCCCCCCTGCCTGCTCAGGGCCCCGGCACTTGCCCGGGTGTGCCAGGTGCTGACGCCGGCCCTGGCCGTGACATCCCCCATAGAAGTGAACGGGCTCGGTGCCGAGTACCCCACAGGCCCTGGCGAGCAACTCATAATGAGGGAGGATAGGATGATGGAAGCAGAAGTGGATTCTTAAGGCAGCCTGATAAACTAGTGACATACCCTGTTGCTGCTTTATCATATACATACAAAAAATAGTGAAACAGCACCATAATAATGTGCAGCTGGTACCAGGCCTCCCAGAACAACTATCCAATTGTTATAATCTGCAACATATCAAAAAGGAAGGCAGCACTCCAGTTTTGGTTTAAAAAAAAAACTCTGTTCAATAATCTGGGTCCCTTTTTCTTTGTGCAGTTTTAAAACCCCAGAATATGTTATGCTGATCCAAGTACTTTAGAAGACTAGATCCACAACTTCTTTAAGGCCCCTTTCTCATGTCCGGAAAAAACAGTACCGGAGATATCCGTATCCGTGTGTCTCTGTGTGTACTACGTGTGGCACACGTGTGCCGCATCAGTATCACACGGACGGCCGCAGGGGAAGTAGCGCTACAGTAAGCACTGTTCTCCTGCCTGTGGTGCTGAGCGCGACTGTCATTATTCTCTCCTGCTCTGCTGGCAACAGCGCGAGCAGGAGAGAATGAATAAAAAACCTGACGTTGGGTGTCCCCCATATTTTTTTTACCAACCTGGCAAAACTCACAGGTGAGGGCTGCTATTCTCAGGCTGGTAAGGGGCCATGAATATGGGCCCCCAGCCTTAAAAGAGCAGCCCGCAGCTGCCCAGAAAAGGCGCATCTATTAGATGTGCCTATTCTGGAGCTTTGTCGGGTTCTTCCCATTTGCCCTGTAGGGGTGGCAAGTGGAGTAATAAGGAGTATTGTAAGGTGACATTAAGCCCGGCTTAGTATTGGAGAGTTGTCAGTAAGACACCTCTCCATTACTAATCTTAAAGTAAGTTAAGGGTTAAATAAACACACACACATTAAGAATAAAGTTTTTTAATGAAATAATACAGCACACAGGTTTGCCATCTTTATTAAACTGCTATTCCCAGTGAAGCCCACGATCTCCTGTAAAAAAAAACAAAAAAAAACAACAATATCCCATACCTGTCCGGCGTACAGTCAGTCCCACGGCGCAATCCATATCTGGGGATGATCAGTTTACAACAGAGCGGTGCTAATGCGACCGCTCGTGCTGTAAACTACTGGGGAATGAATGGGAAGCAGCGAGCACAGACTCAGTGACGTCATCGCTACTCACTGCGGAGGTGAGTAAAATATTGAGGTAAAATACTGACCAAATAACGTGTGAACGAGGTCTAAAGGAGAAAAGTGTGGTGCTGCACAAAAAGTAGTATGTGCAATATAATAATTATAATTTGTTATAACTAACCACAGTTAGTTACTATGCCCGGGTAACGCCGGGCTCTTCAGCTAGTGGACCTATAAGGGTATGTTTCCAGGTTCAGTAAACGCTGAGGATTGGACGCTGCATACAGCTGCAGCGTCCAATCCACAGCGGCCAGATGTTACAGCATAGTGGATGGGATTTTATGAAATCCCTTCTCCACCATGGATGCACGGCCGCCTCTGGCTTCCCTGCATATACGCACATGCGTCGCGTCTTTCTAGACCACAGCATGTCTATTTATCTTGCAGAGACGCTCAGTCTGCGTAAGATAAATAGCACTGTCCTATGTGTAGGATGCGGTGATTCCGCATGGTTCAATGAACACATGCGGAATCACTGTGCGTACGAAAGCCAGCAGCACTGTGGACGGAGCTGGGTATCCGCTGCATCCAAAGCGCTGCCAGCACGCAGCGTGGAAACATAGCCTTACACTATGCCCGCCGCCCCATAAACTGCAGGCCCAGAAATACTGCACACACTACGATAAAAGTTAGCAAACTAGCTTTGCTGAGAAACCCATCTGTCCTAGGCCCTTCTACCTTACCCACCTTCTTTGTAAAATATATTTATCCCCTTCTGTACTTCTGCTGCTTGCTCGCCTTTTTTTGGCAAATTGCCATGTAATCTACAAAGCGGCCTTAGTTTATTTTGGGAAGAAGCTCTAAATACAGAAGCTTGAGTTTAGTAATATGAACTTCATTTCAATATTATTAATATTTTTTTAATCTATGAAGTAAATAACTACAGTCTTTCTGGTCCATTTTTCGAAAGCAGATGTAAAACAACATCACAACTTTCAGCCAAATGTGTTGAACATGCTTCAAAGGCCAAACAAACTTAAAATCAGGTCCAGCAACATCTTGAAGGCCAGTATATCATTTTACATAACCCCAGATGCTCCCAGTCTGCGAATCTACCAATTATACATTGAACATTATGTGTTTACGTAAATTTATGATCATTGTTGAGACGTACTCTCTGTTCTTGTCTCATACGTGTGCATAGAAAATGTTTCTTATTACAAAGTTCAGAGTTATCCTCTCAGCCATTGTATTTTCGTATGACCTTATAATGTAGGAAAACAACTTGGACCTACATGGAAACTATGGCTCTGATTCATAAACAAGTTTTCGCAAGCTTTCTGGTATAAAACTGCTTGAAATCTTGCTAAATGTTTGCACAACTCATAATTGCATTAAAAAAGTAATGATTTTTGGCTGTTTATGTCAGTTTCAACCAGATCCAACAACATTTTGAAAAACAGCTGGAGCTTTCCCAAAAGTGAGCGTTTCCGGCCTTAGCCAACAAATTCATTTATTATGGCAGAAGTGTGCCCCTGTCTTTCATGTCTAGCTTTTTCATGAATTGGGGCCATTGTGTTTTAGTAACTCTACTCCATAAATTGAAATAAGTTTCTTTCTGTACTATACAGCAAATCTAGATAAAATGGAAAAAGTATGTGAATACTCATTCTCATAGCCGTTGAATCTCCATAGAAAAACATTTGTAGTAGTGAAGACCATACTTATTTCGTATTGAACACTTTCATAGAGCAAATATAAATAAAATGCCACATAATCTTGGTTATCGGAAAATGTCAGAGGGCTCATAAGAGTTCTCGGTTGTTCTGCAGTTAAAAAGAGTGTTTCTTCCTGAATATTTCGAGTTAATAAGAGTGGTGATCGTGGTAGGTCTTCATTTAATTCCACAAGAATTTTAGACCGAGTGTAGAGGCTTTAGTAGCTGCTAAACGTGAAAATCAGTCTGGTTGCTGCACTCATGATGGATTGTAGTGGAGCCACTTTGTTTAGTTGAATGTTAACTAGAAGTGAATTACATGATTTGCAAGAACAAAGTAAGGACTGAAAGGAGAGATTTTTTTATTATTTTTTGGTGAAGGCAATGGAAATTTGTAATGAAATGAATGTGAGAAAGAAGTGACAGATCAGAGTAAAAAAAAAAACAACAGAAAAAATAAGTGGAAAATAGAAAAATGAAAATATTTAAATTGCTATTTCATGGACAGGTGTGGGCAATCCCTTCGTTATGTCGTTCTCAATTAAGCAGATAAAAGGGCTGGAGTTGATTTGAGGTGTGGTGTTTGCATTTGGAAGGTTTTGCTGTGAAGGAAACATGCGGTCAAAGGAGCCCTCTATGTAGGTGAAACAAGCGATCCTTAAGCTGCAAAAACAGAAAAAACCCATCAGAGAAATTGCTACAACTTTAGGAGTGGCAAAATCTACAGTTTGGTACATCCTGAGAAAGAAAGAAAGCACTGGTGAACTCATCAATGCAAAAAGACCTGGGCGCCCACGGAAGACAACAGTGGTGGATGATCGCAGAATACTCTCCATGGTGAAGAGAAACCCCTTCACAACAGCCAACCAAGTGAACAACACTCTCCAGGAGGTAGGCGTATCAATATCCAAATCGACCATAAAGAGAAGACTGCATGAAAGTAAATACAGAGGGTTCACTGCACTGTGCAAGCCACTCATAAGCATCAAGAATAAAAAAGGCTAGGCTGGACTTTGCTAAAAAACATCTTAAAAAGGCAGCACAGTTCTGGAAGAACATTCTCTGGACAGATGAAACCAAGATCAACCTCTACCAGAATGATGGAAATAGAAAAGTATGGCGAAGGCGTGGTACAGCTCATGATCCAAAGCATACCACATCATCTGTAAAACACGGCAGAGGCAGTGTGATGGCTTGGGCATGCATGGCTGCCAGTGGCACTGGGTCACTAGTGTTTATTGATGATGTGACACAGGACAGAAGCAGCCGAATGAATTCTGAGGTATTCAGAGCCATACTGTGTGCTCAGATCCAGCCAAATGCAGCCAAACTGATTGGTCGTCGTTTCATACTACAGATGGACAATGACCCAAAACATAAAGCCAAAGCAACCCAGGAGTTTATTAAAGCAAAGAAGTGGAATATTCTTGAATGGCTAAGTCAGTCAGCTGATCTCAAACCAATTGAACATGCATTTCACTTGTTAAAGACTAAACTTCAGACAGAAAGGCCCACAAACAAACAGCAACTGAAAACCACCGCAGTGAAGGCCTGGCAGAGCATCAAAAAGAAGGAAACACAGTGTCTGGTGATGTCCATGAGTTCAAGACTTCAGGCAGTCATTGTCAACAAAGGGTTTTCAACCAAGTACTAGAAATGCTCATTTTATTTACAATTATTTTATTTGTCCAATTACTTTTGGTCCCTTTAAAAACAGGGTGGCACATGTTAAGGAGCTGAAACTCCTAAACCCTTCATCCAATTTTAATGTGGATACCCTCAAATGAAAGCTGAAAGTCTGAACTTCAGCTGCATCTGAATTGTTTTGTTTAAAATTCATTGTGGTAATGTCTAGAACCAAAATTACATAAATGTTGTCTCTGTCCAAATATATATGGACCTAACTGTATATAAAGAAAACCAGAGTAATATCCTTCAGGACAGAGATGGTGATGAAATTCACTCCGGCCCCAGGCACATTCCGGGACCGCCGACCCTGTAGGTCTTCCTTGCACCATGAGCTTTTGCACGCAGGATTCACTAATGAACGCTGCAGAGCATGCAATGAACGATTATGTCCTGACGCTGTCCAATGCCAGCATTAAGACATTGTTTCTGGGCAGAGTTAGTATGTTCCATGCTCCTATTCCGATGGTGATGGCGCACAGCATCCTTGTGGCCATGTATTGACTGTCTACACCTGGTCCCCTGATGAACCCTGCTAATATCGGGGGGAAAGGGTAGGCGCATGGATCTATAAGGAACATTGCTTAGAAGCAATTCGAGATAAATACTGTCTTTATCTACTGTATATCAAAATCCTAGGTGTGTCTCATAGTAATGGATATCGTATCTTCTGTTTATTCCTGAATATTTGGGAAATTTAATATAGGTATTGGACATATGGTAGGGTGTGTTATCTAACCACTGATCTGTTTCTCAAATTGGGTACTGTCCAGTCAGATATATATATGTCTCTATTTGATATGCATATTGACTTTGCTCACTACCTGTGCTACAATTTTATTATAGTTTAGGTATAAACCAGGGTCTTTAGGGATAAGTTCAGCGAAGACGCGTATCATAATCAGTAGGGTGCCAACTTCCACGGCAAGGAAGGGTAAAGCTCTTTAGGGAATATTAGGGTGTTGTTAGTCTCTTATGTGATCTATATACAGCAGTATCAATATCTCCAATGTGATGTATAAGCACCAGTCACAGTGTATCCTATGTCATGTTTGAAAACATATTCATACTTAGTGAACTTTTCCACATTTTTTTCACGTTACACACACAAACTTAAATTTATTTTATTGGGATTTATGTGATATGCCAACACAAAGTAACAAGTATTTGAGAAGTGAAGGAAATGACACATGATTTTCTAATTATTTTAAGAATATAAATCTTAAAAATTGTGATGTACATTTATATTCAGCCACCTGTAGTCTGATACCATAAATAATGCCTGAGTGAACAATTGCCTTCAGAAGTCACGTAATTAGTAAATTGCGTTCACATGTGTCTGATTTACTCTCAGTATAACTGCAACTGCTCTGTAAAGTCCTCCCATGTTTATTTGAAAACATTGGGGATCAAACAGGATCATAAAAGCCAAGGAACACATCAGACTGGTCAAGGATAAAGTTGTGGAGAAAAATAAAGCAGGGTTAGGTTGCAAAAAAAATAGCTCAAGCTATGAAACAACTGCAAACCTATCAAGACATGGCTGTCCAGTGTCTACCTAATCTGACATCCCAAGCAATGAAAACACTAATGAGAAAAGCAGCCAGGAGGCTCATGGTTATGCTTGAGAAGCTGCAGAGATACACACCTCAGTTGGGAGAATCTGTCCACAGGACAACTATTTGTCATATACTTCACAAATCTGGCCTCTATGGAAGAATGGCAAGAAGAAAACCATTTTTGAAAGCAAGCTTTAAGAAATCAATTTGAAGTTTGCAAATAGCCATGTAGTGGGACACAGCTAGCATGCGAAAGAAGGTACTCTGGTCAGATGTGATGAAAGTAGAACTAACACTGCATTTCATCCTGAAAACCCTAAATCCACCATTAAATATGGTGGTCGCAGCATCATGCTGTGGGAAAGCTTTAGTTCAACAGGGACAGGAAAGCTGGTCAGAGTTGATGGAAAGATGAATGGAGCTCAATACAGGGCAATCCTGAAGGAAAGCATGTTAGAGGGTGTAAAAGACTTGAGACTGGGAGTAGGTTCACCTTCCAGCAGGAAAATGATCCTAAATATACTGCCAGAGCTACAATGGAATGGTTTAGATCACAGCATATTCATGTGTTTGATTTGCCCAGTCAAAGTCCAGACCTAAATCCCATTGAGAATCTGTGCGAAGACTTGAATATTTCTGTTAACAGATGCTATCCATCCAATCTCAGTGAGATAGAGTTAGTTTGCAAAGAAGAGTGGTCAACATTTTCAGCCTCTAGAAGTGCAAAGTTGGTACAGACATACTTCAAAAAGTGTGCAGTAGTAATTGCGGCAAAACGTGGACATACAAAGTATTTACTCATGGTGGCAAAATATAAATGCATGTCATAATTTTTTAGATTTATATTTTTTAAATATTAAAATATTTGGAAAACCAAGTATCATTTCCTTTACAAGTCACAAATACTTGCAACATTTTATTGGAATATCACATCAAATCCAAATAAAAAAAATATTAGTTTGTGGGTATAACATTAAATATTGTGGAAAAGTTAATGACTTGGTATGAATACTTTTTCAAAGCATTGTATATGCCAGTTCACTGACTCCTTTGTGATGAATACAGCAGTCTCAGCATTTCTCCTATGTGATGTATACAGCAGTATTGGTATCTTCTATATCAAGGGTCTCAAACATGCGGCACCTGAAACCCCATTATACAGCCCTCAGGCACCTGAGACAATCGCATCCAGGAAGTCAGTGGCCAATGACATCATCGCTTCTATTCAACTGAATGTGCATTCTGGACACACATTCAATTGAATTGTATTGTGGAGTAGAAACCAGCTTTCTGCAACGCAATATCAGTACCAGCCACTGGCCAATTAGAGGCCGGCAACTGATGTGTTTTTTATGTGTATGTAAAGAACACAGAATGGCAGACATTACTGCAAAATAGGGCACCATGATGGGGACATTACTAAAAGATAGGGCACCAGGATGGGGACATTGCTTCAACACAGGGCACCGGGATGGAGGGACATTGCTACAAGATAGGGCAACAGGACAGGGGACATTGCTACAAGATAGGGCACCTGGATGGGGTACAGTGCTATAAGATAGAGCACCAGCATGTCGGGACATTGCTACAAGGTGAGGACCAGGATGGGAGGACATTGTTACAAGATGAGGACCAGATTGAGGGACATTGCTACAAGATGAGGACCAGGATAGGGGACATTGCAACATGATGCAGATCAGGAAAGGGACATTACTAGATGGGGACCATTATTACAGGACAAGGGACATTATTACAAGATGGAGAATATTATTACAGGATGGAGAATATTATTACAGTATGGGGACCAGAATAGCGGACATTATTACAAGATCGGAACTATTAGTATAAGACAGAGGACATTATTACAGGATGAAGAATATTATTACAGAATGAGGACCACAATGGGGGGGGGAGTATGTAAAAAACTGAAAACTATTTGACCACTAAAAATTCTGATTTATGGAAAAACTGAAGTAAAAGAGAAGATCTGTATTATAACCCATATGAGAAACACAATTAAAAAGAATAAAAAATAAATTTAAAAAAAGTTATCAAAAAGTCATATAGAAAAATAATGTTATCACTGAAAACGTCATCTTCTCCTGCAAATAACACAACCCTTCATATCCAATTTTCTTTCATGTGCGGCCCATTTGCTGGCTGAGTTTGAAACCGCTGTTCAATATGATGTATACAGGAGTCTCGGTGTGTCCCATATGTGATGTATACAATAGCCTCTATGTCTCCTATGTGATGTAAACAGCATTCTCATTGTTTTTTATGTGATGTATGCATCATTCTCAGTGTCTCCTATGTGATGTATACATCATTCTCAGTGTCTCCTATGTGATGTATACATCATTCTCAGTGTCTCCTATGTGATGTATACATCATTCTCAGTGCCTCCTATGTGATGCATACAGTAGTCTAAGTGTCTCCTATGTGATGATGAATATTGCAGACCTTTCATTGCTTGGGTACCATAAATGTAATGTGAGCAGTGATGAGTTTCCTGCTGTGAAGTGCAATATGAATCTGTGTTTGGAATAACTTATTGCTTTGAGCCGTTCTTTACAAGACTTATTGCAAAGATTCGACAGCACTCCAGACTGACGAAAACCTGGTAAAGCAATTGTGAGTTGCAACATTATCAATACCACGTAAAATCACAGCCTCACCAAAGAGAAGTGGTTTCAGCCATGAAATTAGAGGTGAGTAAATTAAATGTTTAACCTAACATAACAGGATCATTTTCAAGTTGATGATTTTGTATGACTCGCAAATTGATGTTATAAATATCCAAATGACCCTTAGCAGAAAAAAGGCTCCACAACTCTGCTATAGGATAACTTCAGCATTAGTCTAATCATCATGGTTTTGTAGTGTTGATTCATGGAGTATTCATGGAGTTAATGGCTGTAAATATATCTAGATGAGTACTGATCATTGGATTTGGCAGATAACAGATAGCATAAAAAAATATGGTTAATACAGTTTCTGAAGAATACAAAACATAATTATAAGGGTCTAATGAGAGATAGGAGAGAGATAAATGATGAGTACTTTATATATGAGACTTTCTAGTAGTACAGAAATGACGGTAAGAAGTAAGCTGAAAAAAGTGAAATAGTTTGTTGAGGATTGATAAGATTAGAGCATGGTAAAAAGTCACACCTTAAACATTTCATAGAAAGGTAGTTCTCCACGCTGATTATCACAAATTGGTTATAAATGGAAAAAAACTAAATATGCATTGGTGAACTACCTGACTGAAGAAGCTATAGGCAGCAATACCCTGGGGCTTTTCCCATACCCCTGTTCCTTGTGCCATGTGGACATTCAGCCTATTTTGGCTTGTCCTAATATTACTCTAAGCCGGTCAGGTAGCCACAATTAGGGCCTTGGCTGTCTACTCCTTCTCCGTATCTTTATTTTCCATCATGTTTTTTCCTTATTGGCTGCTGCTCATATTGATGACTCTCATTGCTTCAGCCTTGTAGTGAATATGGGTCATCATCTGCTTTAGCTATATAATTGATTTACAGGTTTTTATAACCTTTTGGTATTTCAGCATATGGTTGCCTTTATGTTTGGTTATATCATGACTGTTATTGAACCTCATGATTTTGTTTTCATGTATATATCTCTATGTCCAGCATGGGTATTTAATGATGGGATTGTGGTATTGTTGTACATAAACCTTGGTTCAGGGGTGTTGTACATTGACACTATATATGTTTAGGTTTTAAGTGATTTTAATATACAATTTGTATGTCTCAGGTTTCCAAATAAATAAATTTAGCATTTTTCATACTTAGCTTTACTCAGGTGTGCATACCATTATTTGTCTGGTCTTTTTTTCCCTTGTGCTATGCTTTTAGCAACTGGACATTTCCTTCCTTAAAAGAGTCTTCAAAGGGAGCATATCTCTTGCAGATAATGTCCAGGAAAGCAGTTTGGTGAAGAGCAGTGACTGAGTGGAACACTAACACATATCTGCAGAGCTTGCATGTTCTTTGCCCTGGAAAAAGCAAGATATGATTATTTTCATGGGAAGTTTAAAATTAGAATACTCTAAATTAAGGAGCCTATTTTAAAAGCATATAGTAGATAGCAAAGAGAAAGGCAGGCGTGAAACCTTTTATTACCCCACCAGTAGCTTGACAACTTCCTGAAAACTTTGACAATACGCTTGCATTTTTTTTTTCAAAATCCAGAAACTGGTGATAATTTCCCTGGCACGTGGTCAAACACTACAAAAACTACAAAATAGGTTGTTAACTGGAATCACACAGTTGTCTATTAGTAGTCTGTGTCTCCTGGCAGTTACGTCCTACCTTTTGTGACCACTGCAGCCAATCAACAGCAACTAATCATCTGCAGCCTTCATACTTCCATCAGACGTGAAGTCAGCCATGAAGGAACAATGATGGCTGCAGACAATCAGTGGCCCGTGATAGGCTGCAGTGCTCACGTGACAACAATATCACGAGTGCCAAAAAGCACAGTGCCGAGCCATCTAGTCCAGATGGTGAGTGTGTAGTTTTTATTTTACTTTGAGCACATTCATATTTAAAGAGAACTTGTCACCTACAAAAATTCTATTTACCTGCAGAACCAGTGCCTTGAAAATAGTATCGATACATGTGTTTTATTTGGATTTTATGTGATATATCAACACTAAGTAGCAAGTATTTGTGAAGTATAATGGAAATGATACATGGTTTTATAATTATATTTAAAACATATTTCTGAAAATTGAGACGAGTATTTGTATTCAGTCAATACTTTCTAGGACCACCTATCATTACTGATGAAAGCATTTTGGGCTAAATCTCTCCCAGCTCTGCACATCTAGAAGCTGAAATTGTTGCCCTTTCATCTTTGCAAACTAGCTGTATGTCAGTGAGATTGGGTGGAGAGCGTCCGAACAGCAATTTTCAAGTCTTACCACAGATTCTTAATGGGATGTAGGTTTGGAATGACTGGGCTGTTCACATACATGAATTTGCTTTGATCTAAACCATTCATTATAGATCTCACAGCATGTCTAGGGTTGTTGTCCTGCTAGAAGGTGAACCTATGCCCCTGTCTTTTGCAGCCTTCAACAGATTTTCTTCCAGGATTTCCCTGTATTCTGTATTTCTTCCCTGGATTTCCATCCATTTTCCTATCAATTCTGACCAGCTTCCCTGTTCCTGATGAAGAAAAGCCTCCTCACAGCATAATGCTGCCACCACGTCTGACCAGAGCACCTTCTTCCACATGTCATGTGGGAGACACAGCTAGCATCTGGAAGAAGGTGCTCTGGTCAGATGAGACCAATGTAGCAGAGCAGGCTGACAATCAATGTGCAGGGGAGTGATAACTCATCGTGCTCATTGTATGGTGAGAGGTGACTGTAACACCAATGACTGGATGCGAGTGGATATAGATTTTTAGAAGATCTGGGACCTCTTTTATTAGGAAATTGAAATTTGAATTCACCATCTTCGCCGCAAGTTGCAGTGAATCAATGTTGCATGAATCACAAGTACTGCAAAGTTTCCAAAGGCGCATAAAGACACATAAAACATAAATATTATCCAAATAAGGAAGGATTCAGAGCTGCTAAAAATCTATATCAGACCCACCTCCTATCTTTTAGGTGTGCTAGTGTGCAGTGGCTGCACATTCTACAAATGCATTATTAGTCCATTGTAGTCCATTTCTTTATGTATTACTCATGGGAAAAGGAATAGCCACTTAGGTTATTTATTTTGCCAGAAGAAAGTGGATTGGAAAAAAAGGGACCAAATAATGCTTACAAAGGAGAAAAAAACATGCAGCCAGGCTAAGAAGGCTATGTAGAAGGGTTGGTCCTTAGGCCATGTAAAAAATCTGAGTCTGAACATCCTCCTTCCACCCAATCAATACATTAGGGCTTTGTGTTATTTCATGTGCTAAATGTAAAGAATAGTTCTTCTGTAGAAGGAAAAATACTGTCTCTTTAGTGCCACCTATAGGTAGCTACCTGCCAAGTCAACGTCCGACCCTTTAAAGAACCTTGAAAAGTGGGTTACCCATGGACGTACATGCGTTACTTGCGACTTTAATTACAATATGATAACACGGAGGTCATATTTCAGCTTATCCTGAATATCACATGAACACATCTATTCTTCATTGATTTTCCCAAATGCAAATAAATCTGGTCTTATTGCAAATATTGAATATAAGGCATCTCGATTGCTCATTGCTGTTGAAATTGTCTGGCTGTTACATATTTTTATGTTCCTCCAGACAATTTATACTATTTTGTACAGTGTACAGAGGGATGAGTAATTATGCTTGGCTGATAAATGAAAGGACACACTACATTGCAACAAAGACTTTCCGGGAAAACCAATGTCTTTTTCAAGGCAATTCGTTCCTATACTTTTGGAAGTAAATGTTCCCGAATACAACACATTGCGTTCAGCTGTATGTATCGTAAAACAGGTTTGTGAGGTTTGATTATCCTCTTGTGAATCAGAATGGGATTTTTTTTTTGTATATGTTATATTACTTATAATTAACATCTTCATAAAAGAAAAGAAAGAAGGCATTGTCACACAGATCACATCCACAGAGACAATTCTTTAAAATTCCGTCCCCGTCCCCTGGTTACTTCAAACATTCTTTCATAGTGAATTACAAGCCTGACAGTCTGTGAACAAAGATTAGATTTATCCTGCTTGTGGGTTCTTTCACTAAGCAACTGTATGTATTCACATACTCATATGTAAGTAGCTACTTCCTCAGTAAAGACTTGGGAATTCTGATTTTTTTTTTACAGAGGTTTTCAGTTTTAAATTCCCTTTGAGAAACACACAGCATTCTGCTTTTCCTATTAACTACGTAGTTGCATCTGAGTCTCAGTATTTAACTTGAACGTTTAAGATTTTTTAGATGTTATTGTAGACTTTCTATTGAGCCCGTATTCACTTGCGCGTGTGCTCATCTGGAGCTGAGCGATACGTGGAAGTCTAAGGACCCGGACGCCACTGATCTACAGAACATTTTAGAGCTCCAAAAAAAGAGACAATTAGTTACGCTTTATTTTCAACAGGTCTTTATTAAAATAAAAGTTAAATTCTGTCTAGAACTTAAAAAGATGTTAAATATATTGCAAGGAATATTTTTTATTAGAAGATTGCCTGGGTGACACTCTGTAACCAATGATCATACCATGGTGTAATGGATATACTTTACTGAGCTGAATTTACTGTGCAAAATGTCTTGCATTTCTTCGTCATACAGTTATTCATTAAGGCTTCCATTATTGAATTACAGTCATTTATTACAGTCTGATAGACAGGTGGGTTCACATATATTTAATCCTAAAATAATTCCATAGAACATCATTATTGAATAGAAAATTGTAAAAGTGCAACATCTATTGAGGAGCGTTCAGATCTGTATTTATTTTCCATCTAAATCACAGGGATCTCAAAAGGCATCTGCTGGTCAGACAGATCAGAGTCACTGTCATGGGAGAGATGTTGCTTTCTCTAGTTCCTTAATTTGCTGTCTCATAACAGCTGCTGAGTGATTGATAAATTGCTTCGAGTTCAGTGCTGCTATGGCCAAAAAGACCTCTCATCACAATACTTGGATCAGAATGAAATTAACATTGATCAAGGGACACATGGGACTGGGCCTTATATACCAAAGATTGTAGACTATCATTGGACTACAATGGATAAGCCACAAAACTACCAGACGATAGAGATACAATATAATACCAAAAGCTGAACATGAACCAAATCACTGCTTAATTAGCTTCTAGACCATGAGAAATTCACTTACCTCGACTCATATGTGAAGCACATGATAACTGTTACAGGACTCAATTTTGTTATGTGGGTGTGAACTCCACATTTAGGCAGGGTTTAAGTAAATCCATCCCAGTACTCACCGGTACATTCCCTGAATTGAGTAGATTGTTTCCAGAAATCCTGGCAAATTTGGGACTTTTGGACTATGCTGTTCCTGGATAGTCCCCTTGAAGTAGAGTAGAGTTCATCCTCTGTGGATTTATATTTGCTACCTATGTTACACAGTCACTATTATAAGTAGCATGAGAAACATAGCATTGTAAAAAGGGAACCTAACCATATATCTGTACTTTGATAATAAAATGTTTAGTAATAAACAAAAAACATTATATTCCGACACCGTAGTGTGTATCATCAGCCTTATATTTTACTAGATGATAGTTTTTATCTGCTGTTCACCTTCTACTGACAGGTGGTAATTATTAGAGATGAGCGGACCAATCTGCTGTGAATCGACTTTGAGTCAAACTTCCTGAAATTCACAGGTTTCTGCAAAATTCAAACAAATTGTGATTAATTTAAAAAACATTGCCCAGGGCCATTTCAAAAAAACCAGACAGAAAAAACAAATACTTGTGCATATAAGGGTGTGACCGTCCTGTTTCTGAGCTGAGAAATCCATCCTGTCTGGCCTATGCTTTAGCTGGTGGGTTCAGTCCCTCTGCCCTTGTTCACATTTACTTCACTTGACAAGTGGAAAGGTTTTTAATACAAGAGTTAGGACTGTCCCACAAGGGTTACCTTGACGTGGCGGGATGGCTTGTACATTCTTTTGATCAAAATTATGTTTACTAAATACCCTTATAATTATTACTACTACTACTACCATGAATTTTTTGCAAACATTTTTTTATTTTATTTTAGGATATTTGTTTTTTGTGCCTGGTTTTCTCTGTGTAATGGTCATGTGTTAATATGCATTTACATTTTGCATACACATTAACTTACTTTTTCAGCTCAGATCTAGTTTTTCCATGTCACACACTGCTGTATCTTGCAGCCAGAGAGCAGACTCAAACTGAGACATGGCCAGATAGGCTTCCCAAAAATGCCTTGCAGCTATCACATTACATTATCTGGCTCAGCCAATCAAGAAAGACAATCACATTTATTGTAAAAGATGAGGGTTGGCCAAGCAATATTTAATACTTTACATACAGAATAGAGATAGCAGGTCAGGACGCACAACTCTTTACACACATAGGGTTATAAAAAGCCCTAAATTTGATTGTGGTGTATTACTGCAGCTCTGAAGCACATTGAAAATAGGAGTTGCAGTCTCAGTATGAGGCCGGAATTACACACAACGTATAAAAAATCAGACCGTATTGTATGGCCGTAATACACAGAAAAGTTCCCTGAACAGTGATCCATATGTTATCTGTGTGCAATACGAGAATGTGATATCCTCGTATCAAAATATCCGTGTGTCATCTGTATAGTATCCGTACGGCAAGATTTTCTCGCCGGCTTGCAAAACCGACATATAATAGATCCAAATGACTGTTTTTAAATCACAAAAGAAAGAATAGATATATACACATAGAATACATATATATGTATATATATTTATAGTTCATACACTTCTACATAGTATAATAGCCGCTAATTCAATTGCCGGCTTCTGTAAAATCATTACAGAACCTGACATGAAATGACACATGGTTTACATACAGTAAACCATTTCATTTCATGTAGTTTGATATATGGTTTTGGTTAACAATTACATGAGTGTATGTGTGCAAAATTTCATACATGCAGTGTTAATTAAATGTGTAAATTCGTTGAAAAAAATGCGTGGGCTCCCGCGGTATTTTCTCCACCAGACAGGGAAAGTCAGTGACTGAAGACAGATAATAATAGCCTAGGGAGGGATCATTTTTTGTGCCCCCCCCGGCTACTAACATCTGCCCCAGCCTCCCCAGAAAAGGCACATCTATTATTAGATGCACCTATTCTGGCACTTAGCCCATCTATTCCCATTGCCCTGTAGTGGTGGCTAAAGGGTTAATAATGGGTTAAGGCCACTTTGCTATTGGAAGGTGACATTAAGCATAGTTAATAATGGAGAGTTGTCGATTAGACAACTCTCCATTATTAATCCTATTGTATTAAATGGTAAAAAAACACACACATTAATTAAAAAATATTTTAATGAAATACACGTAGTTTTTGACCATATTTTATTGTACTGGTAATCCTTCCGAATCCCTTGTTCTCCTGTAATAAAAATAAAATAATAAAGTAACAATATTTTTACCTCTCCGGCACTCAGTCAGGTCCCCCGCTGCAATCCATCTGAAAGAGTTAACAGGTTTACAGCAGGGACCGCTGCTAATTCTGCCAGCCCTGCTGTAAACCCCTGAATGAATGAGTTCATCTCTGCGGCTGACAGTAGATGAGCTGATTAGCTGGGAAGCTTAATTGATTGCTTCCCATGCTATTCAGTTCACTTCAGGTCAGCCAGGGACTCCCTCTGATGTCACTGATGCTGTGCGGAGTCCCCGGCTGACCTGAAGTGAACTGAATAGCATGGGAAACAATCAATTAAGCTTCCCACACTAATCAGTTCATCTCCTGTCAGCCAGGGGAGGCTGCGGGGGTTTACAGCAGGGCTGGTCGCATTAGCAGCGGTCCCTGCTGTAAACCTGTTAACCCGTTCAGATGGATTGCAGCGGGGGACCTGACTGAGCACCAGAAAGGTAAGAATATTGTTGCTTTAAAAATCGGTTGATGGGAGCTGCCCCATAGATTAACATTGGTCCTAGTGCAATGCAATTTTTTCTCGCATTGCACTCATCCGTATTTCTCGCTAGTGTGACTCCGGCCTGAAAATAATAATACACAGATTCAAATGATAGGGAAGTGCTGGACCTGCATAGTCGCTGTAACTGTGAATTGATTAAGCTATTGAAGTAACAATAATAATATTTTTTTTTATTATTATTCACACATTACAAATAAAAGGGCAGTTTAATACACCATTGTCCTCATTTTGCTTCTGAAGAAAATCCTGAAACCAAAGTTTGTGTGTCATAGAAAGTTTGCTTCCTAGATTGTGAGATGGGCAAACCATATTTTCTTTTTTTTTAAAAAAAAACAAAAATCTGCACGTTTCAAAATTTAAACACAACTGACTACCTCACAAAGTATTCATGCTGTAAAGTAGTTTTGCTTTGTTTTCTTTTTTTTCACACTTGTTGTATGCTAATATTACAGTCATATATATCAATAGAGCAGGGAACTACCAGCAAAATATGATTTTTTAAAATCATTTTTACAATTTAAGTAACGTAAAAAAAATCTGATACTGCAGTATGGTAGTAAATAGGCTGTTGGATACAAACTCATTAGTAAAGTGCTGGAGGGGAGATACGTTTCACTGAGGCTATTAGCTTCAGTGATTTAAAACCTAGAAGTTTCCTCCAGCACACTATGTGTTGAGAGGGATTAATTGGTCATTTTAATGGCAAGACTTTTGTGGACAACCATAGAGTGGGTGGGAAGTTGTCCACCTTATCTCCACCATAGGGCTTGACAGAGGAACTCCAGCATTTTGTGTCCTGAGAAGGAAAAACTGAACCAGTGAGTGGTTATTATCCTGAGCGGGCAGATCCCCGCAGATGCAGAGACTGTATACCATTTTGTTTTGTGGTACCTGTTTTTGCCCAAAGGGCTGTGTTTATTTTCACTTTGTTGGTTAATGTCACATGTCTAATAAACCAACTGACCAACTAAAGATTTAAAGAAACAGTGTACCTGTGTCTACCTCCATGTCCAGCCGATTGAGCAGATCTACCACATTACTACTACTATACATTTTCTCTTGCCAGATGGGATGAGTACATTTGGACATTAAAACGTCTGTGTTTGCGTTAAATAGCTCAAAAGAGGTTCAATGCAGTCCAAGGAGACCTCCAAGTGTTACACATAAACTTTCCAGGCAATTGGAGGCTTTGCAGTATTGAGATTCAATGCAAATTTATTCACAGTTAATTGAATTTGGAGGGAAAATTTGGCAAAGCAGACAAATTCGAATTTCAAAATATCCGCTCATCTTTAGTAATTATCCTTAGGACATTTCTTGCTTCCAGATGAAGGATGCTCTTGACAGATTTAGAACAAGATAAAGCAAGGATTTCCATTTTAAATTCTGAGAAAAAAATGACTGAGAATGGCATTTTTGTAATAACACATTCAGAACAAATAACATTTTATTCTCTCATCACAGAAGATTGTAGATTTCACTAAAAGGATACACATGTGATTCACATACAGCAGATTTTTACATTTATATGAATCGTTAATGCAATATATTATGGAAGTGAGATATCCCTAGGTGATAATATTGCCTTTGTTTCAGCTGTTGACACTCAACCTGCTATAATTACCAAGTTTGGAAAACTGTTCCTTCTCCCAACAAGCTCTAACTCCAGTTAATACATAAAGATGTATCATATAAGGTAAGTAACGCATGGTATAATTTTTGGACAGCTCTAAAATGCTTATATATTTGCATATACCATTTTGTATATCATTTACTAATCTTACTGATAACTGAGCTGACATAAACGAGTTGAGATGACACTAAAGGATATGTTTCCACACTTGCTCAGTTACGGAGCTGCATAGCACAGCTCCATCAATGGAATTGTGGCCGCAGCCGGGTACTGCACATTCATCCTCTATTGATTTGAATAGGGGCAGATGTGCAATACTTGGTTGCGGCCACTATGCAGGTGATGGAGCTGTGCTGTGCAGCTTTATAACTAAGCAGTTCCAGCCAACACTGAGAACAGCTGATTGCTATGACTGCCAAAACATATTCACACAAATAATATACAAACAAATGAGACAAATACCTGATTCTGACAGGTCCCTGTTCTGACTAGGAAAGGTCTTTCTCTGACCCTGGTCTGTCACTTCCTGACAGTGGCGGTTGGCACCCTAAGTTAAAGCAATGGCGCCCCCACTTGAAGGCGGCTTATCCTGAATGTCCTAGCAGCTCCCAGGATCGCTAGAGTAGAAGATCCTTAAGGAGAAAAGGAATCAAGCACAAAACAACTGCATCCAACACAAACTACAGCAAAGTGAATTAATCTAACGAAGTCTATCATGATCAGGAAACACCAGTAGGGGAAAGGTATTTAAAGCTGCACCAGAAAGGTGATAGGACAGACAAAGTAAATGAAAAACACCTGTTACCCAAAACCGACAGAAACAAAGATAACAGAGCTAAAACATCCAAAGAATAGGTGTATCAGTTGTGGCTCAGCAGAAAGAGACGCTGACTGCACAATAAAGGGTTCGAATCCAGAAGCATGACACTGATCGGTGGAAGTACCAGGTGTCACAACCCCATCTATCACACATTTTAAGGATAGGCCATTAATGTTAAAGTCATTGACAACCTTTTTAAGTATCAATTTGCTTTTCTAAGATTTTTTTAAAATTATATTCTTATCTTACGCTGTTATTTTCTGCATAACTCATCTGTGGTTGGGTTTCTTGGAGCATCCTAATTTGTTGTAATAAAATAAAGAATATCTTGCTAGATAAACACGTAGGCAAACCACTTCCATTAGAAAACATTGGTCTCCTCTTTAATAAGCAATAATCTTCCAACCACATAGCGGATTTTACATATGTTTCTACATAGTTTCCCACACTGTTTCCAGCCATCATTAATATGAGTATTCTCTGGGTACCTCTCATATGTCTTTTTATTCACATGTCAACCTTTCATTTTCTTATTATCCCTCCATTTATTTTTGCTACCACTGATCATGAGCCAAATTATAGATTTTTAGATTCAGAGTGCTGATGTCTGGCTAAAAAAGAATAAAACATCTGTTAAAACTTCAGTCTAGTTTTCTGCATATCTAATAATATATTGTATAATAAGTGGTACTTACAGCCTGTGGAGACAGCGGGACACCAGTAAATATGTCCATTGAAGACTCCACTGCTGGAAGGCCCAAAGTCCAGCTGTAAATATTTTCACCCCAATGCCACTAACAAAACTCTTCTAAAGATCAGTGGGTATCGACTGACTTCAGTGAATGTCAACAGAAGAATCACATATTTTAGGATTGTGATAATTTCAACATTGTGTCCTTGTTTTTTTTTTAAAAAAACCTTATTAAAGATTTAAAGGGCTTGCAAAATTTACTCCTATTGTAACACATGTATTGAGGGCATGATTTTGTGCCACTTACTAATATATAAGTACAAATTCTCTTGCTGCATTGTGACCTTCCTCACAAACTGCACAGCTCTCCATTTCTCAATATATCTGCTGATGGAGGAGCATGTGACCAGCCCTAGCTTCCTCCAATGGAAAAACAGCTTTCATATTTGAAGTCCTTCTCAAGTGGAGGAGGCTGATGGACAGGTTTGATCACATGCTCCGCCAACAACTATTTTAAGAACTGTATGTCTGAGGAAGGCCACACTAACTAGAAGGCTTCCCATCGCAAAGCAAGGCAACCTGTAATACTTCCATTTTTGTAAGTGCCACTAAATCATATCCCCAACACATTTCTTAAAATCAAGACAATGGAGTCGTCAGCAATTATAAAATAAGATTGATCAAAATTGTAGCACCTTTGTCTGCAGTGAAATGGTCTATCATAGAAAGATCTTGACTCATAGTGAGTTCTGATGACATGACGATACAGGAATAATTCAGCTATTAGCATTTAAAAAGCTCATCACTGTAGCTTTTAGTCTATCACTAGAGGAAAAGTGCACCACATAAGAAACAGCAACATGCTCTTTGTTCTCCTGCCCTGGCTCCAACACCAGGCTTTACTCCCTTCTCCTATGGTGGATCTATATTTACTAGTCCATGTAAGTTTACTTTGGGAGCCTTGCAAGCATCTTTAATGTTATCACCCTAGGCCTTTTAAGGCATTTAAGGGTGGCTCAGGCAGCCATGAGGTGCCTGAGTATTCAGGAAAATAAAGCACCTTGCTAACACGAGTTTTTGCAAGAGTTAGCCTCAACTTACTCTAGACTGAACTGCATATTCTGTCCTTTTTTTTCCTTTGGATGTGCACTTCTCCCATTTGGCACAGGTGATTTTAATTAGCAGGAGACTGCAAAGTAATGGGTCTAGCCCTTTTCTGCTCTCACTGAAGAGCTGGAGGAAGGTGAGTTTCAGTACTCCTTTCATTTTTGGTGTGGGTGCCATGTGGCGCCCATTGTTGCTGTGGCTCTGTGCTGGTGGGGCGGTGCGGTCTGGAGTCATGGGGAATCAGTCTTACAGCAAGGTGCTGTGGGGCAACAGGCCGTCTTCCCTGCTGGTGCATTGGCGCGGTGGCGGTGGTCTCCGCACGGCTCCGCTCCGTTAGGGTTGGTCAGGACCCACTACGAGGTTTGCCGTGACGTGGCAGTGCGCTTCATACAGTCTCATCAGAATGTTAAACTAAGAACCTCATGTTCAGTTATATATATTTTTGCCGAGAGGCAGTAGATCATTGTATGATTTTTGGAGGTGCTGTCCTCTCTCTTTTTTGAGCATACTGCTCTAGACTCTGCTCCAGCCAAGTGGCTAATGATCCACCATAGTAGATTTATCTAATACTTACTAGTTCAGTGCAATGAATCCTGTTGCTGCTGTTCTCTCAGCTCTGCAGAATAAAGCTACAAGTAACAAACTAATTTCCACTTTCAATGTATCTGATTGCATATATTTTTCTGCTGATCCTGTATGTAACTGCCCTCCAGCTTCATCTACTGCCTCTAGCTGTGCTTGCCATTCTGTCATCCTGCATATTCCACTGTCCCCGTCCTCGCTCATTTACCTTTAACGCAGAATCATTGCTTCTGGTCCATGCTGCTGCTTGGAGACTCTACCTCATCAGCTAAGCCCATAACAAAGGCATTATAATACCTAATGTGTACAGCTATGCTGACTCGTATTATTATGCCACACATGTTGATAAAAAAAATTTATGAACTATTATGGTTAAGTCATATGGGCAATGCATGTTATGGAAATGTTATGTTGACCCTATATGGCACAGTTATGTAAGTTTTGGGGGGCAATATATGGTACTATATTTTGTCAAACACACAGAAATGCTTTTACAATAAGTTGCATGTAGATGGCATTCTGACTCCATAACTAGGCTGCGAGTGTGGTTTTCTTGAGACACCATTTCTATGGATGTCTATATTGACCAACACTCACACAAAGTGATTTCATCTATATTGACCAATACTCACACAAAGTGACTTCATCAGATAGCTTAACTCGACTGCAGGAGACACACATATAGATTCCAGAGGAGGGTTTATTTTCAAGCTAAATTCTTGAACTTATGCACAATTACAGTAGGTAAAATAGCTGTATAGATAATATACTAGAAAGATGGATGACAACCACTGAACACAGGAGGAAGAAGGAAGAATTGATGTCAGTGTTACTGACATCAGAGGTCAGGAGACAGACAGGGAGAGAGACAGGACAAAGTTCTAAAAGGCAAACCTGATTGCATAGCAGTGAAATAGCAATAATACAATGACAATCCTGTATGATTCAGAAGTCGTGTGACATGACAGACACAAAGTTTATAAGTTTGACAACAATATGCTAAACATTTATTTCCCTAAATTAAACTACTATTTTTATTCTTAGGCCGGCGTCACACTGGCGACAGAATCGGACGACTGCAATACGATGAAAAATCGTATTGCAGTCTGCCCTATGTTAATCTATGGAGCAGCTCCCAGTATCAGATTTTTTGTGGTCCGTCTTAAACGTCCAAGTGCAATCGCAGCATGCTGCGATTGTCACCGATTGTGGGTCGACTATCGCCAATGCAAGTCTATGGGAGCGATGAAAAATCGGATTACAAACGGACCGCACGTGTGACTAGCGATTAAATCGCATCGGTGTCCTTTAGAAAAGCCGGCAATTCATCCCCGGCTATACTGTAAAATCACACTGACAGCTTTAATAAAGAATAGAAAGAATAGATATACACACATAGAATACATATAAAATATATATGTCATTGTGACATATATATATATACACATATATTTATAGTTCTTACACTTCTACATACTGTAATAGCCGCTAATTAAATTGCCGGCTTTTGTGAAATCACAGATACATTGTTTAGACACAGTTAACCATGTCATTTCCTGTATTTTGATATATGGTTTGAACTTACAATTACATAAGTGTATGTGTGCAAAATTTCAGACATGTAGGGATTAATTAAAGGTGTAAATTCGTTGAAAAAAAATGCGTGGGCTCCCGCTGTATTTTCTCCACCAGACAGACAAAGCAAGCGAGTGGGGGCAGATAATAATAGCCTAGGGAGGGTACATTTTTTTGTGCCCCCCCTGGCTACTAACATCTGCCCCCAGACACCCCAGAAAGGGCAAATCTGTAATTAGATTTGCCCTTTCTGGCACTTTGCCCGTCTATTCCCATTGCCCTGTAGTGGTGGCGAATGGGTTAATAAGGGGTTAAAGGCACCTTGCAATTGAAAGGTGACTGTAAGCCAGGTTAATAATTGAGAGCTGTCAATTAGACAACTATCAATTATTAATCCTATTGAAGTAAATAAAAAAACACACACACATTAAGAATAAATAATTTTAATGAAATAAAAACACATTTTTTTGACCATCTTTTATTTTACTCTTAATCCGTGCGAAGCCCTTGATCTCCTAAAATAAATATAAAATAATAAAACAACATTATTCTTACCTATCTGGCGATCTGTCACGTCCCACGATGTAATCCTTCACAAAGGGTTAACTAGTAATCAGCTAAGCAGCGCAACTAATCCTGCGTGCTCAGCTGATAGCTCCTGAATGAATGAGCTTATCTCCTGCCGACAGGAGAGGATGTGATTAATGAATGAAGCTTAATTGATTGTGTCCCACTTTCACCTTAGGTCAGGTCACTGAAGTGAAAGTGGCAATAAATCAATTAAGCTCCATTCATTCATCTCTTCCTCTCCTTTCGCTGGGAGAGGAAATTATTCATTCAGGGGGTTAGAGCTCGGAGACAGCATTAGCTCTCTGCGAGCTGTAACCTGTTAACCCTTTCTAATGGATTACACCGTGGGACCTGACTGTACATCGGATTGGTAAGAATAATTTTGCTTTTTTATTTATTTTTATTACAGGAAATGGTTTTAGCAGGAAAATAAAATATGGTCAAAAACTGTGTGATTAGTTCATTAAACTTCTTTTTTATTAAAGTGTGTGTGTTTCATTTTTCTTTCATACAATAGATTAATAATTGATAGTTGTCTAATTGACAGCTCTCAATTATTAACCTGGCTTACAGTCACCTTTCAATTGCAAGGTGCCTTTAACCCCTTATTAACCCAGTCGCCACCGCTACAGGGCAATGGAAATAGACGGCAAAGTGCCAGAAAGGGCAAATCTAATTAGAGATTTGCCCTTTCTGGGGTGTCTGGGGGCAGATGTTAGTAGCCAGGGGGGCACAAAAAAAATGTACCCTCCCTAGGCTATTATTATCTGCCCCCACTCACTTGCTTTGTCTGTCTGGTGGAGAAAATACAGCGGGAGCCCACGCATTTTTTTTCAATGAATTTACACCTTTAATTAACCCCTACATGTCTGAAATTTTGCACACATACACTTATGTAATTGTAAGTTCAAACCATATATCAAAATACAGGAAATGACATGGTTAACTGTGTCTAAACAATGTATCATTTCATGTCGGCTTCTGTGATTTCACAAAAGCCAGCAATTGAATTAGCGGCTATTACAGTATGTAGAAGTCTAGGAACTATAAATATATATATATATACATGTCACAATTACATATATATATATATATATATATGTGTTCTATGTGTATATATCTATTCTTTCTTTTGTGATTTAAATACTATTCTTTTGGATCCATTATATGTCAGTTTTGCAAGCCTGCGAGAAATTCTCGCAAGTCGGATGAAAATCGGATGTTACAAGGTACACACACATGCGACTAAATCGCATCTTTGAAGGAAAATCGGATGCCAGAAGGATGTGTGATGTTTTCATTTTGGTACGATAATCGACCGACTAAAACGGTCCAATTTTTTGTAGTTGTGTCTGACCCCGGCCTTAGATGAACTTTTGTATAAAACTAGATTCATGCTTCTGATTAGT
>JARQOD010000001.1:906916775-907043200 GCA_033576555.1 Oophaga sylvatica | reverse complement strand
AAAAAAAAAAAAAAGATTTTTTATTTTACGGCTGTACGTTATAAACTTTAGTGAAACACCTGGGGTTAAAAGTTCTCACCACACATCTAGATAAGTTCCTTGAGGGGTCTAGTTTCCAAAATGGCGTCATTTATGGGGGTTTCCACTGTTTAGGCAGATCAGGAGCTCTCCAAACACGACATGGCGTCCAGCCAATTCTGCGTTGAAAAAGTCAGACGGCGCTCCTTCCCTTCCAAACTCTGCCATGCACCCAAACAGTGGTTTACCCCACATATGGGGTATCAGCGCACTCAGGACAAATTGCACAATAACTTTTGGAGTCTTGTTACCCTTGGAAAAATAAAAATTGGGGTGAAAAGATCATTTTTGTGGAAAAAATATGATTTTTAAATTTTACGGCTCTACGTTATAAACTTGTGTGAAGCACTTGGGGGTTCAAATTGCTCACCAAAGATCTAGAAAAGTTCCTTAGGGGGTCTAGTTTCCAAAATGGGTCATTTGTGGGGGGTTTCCACTGTTTAGGCACATCAGGGGCTCTCCAAATGCAACATGGCATCCAATCTCAATTCCAGCCAATTTTGGTTGGAAAAAGTCAAATGGTGCTCCTTCCATTCCGAGCTCTGCCGTGCGCCCAAACAGTGGTTCCCACCCACATATGGGGTATCAGCGTACTCAGGACAAATTGGTCAACAACTTATGTGGTCCAATTTCTCCTGTTACCCTTGAGAAAATAAAAAATTAGTGACTAAAAGATAATTTTTGTGGGAAAAAAATAGGATTTTTTATTTTCATGCCGGGCATTATAAACTTGTGTGAAGCACTTGGGGTTCAAAGTGCTCACCAAAGATCTAGATAAGTTCCTTAGGGGGTATAGTTTCCAAAATGGGGTCACTTGTGGGGGGTTTCCACTGTTTAGGCTCATCTGGGGCACTGCAAACGGAACATGACCCCCATCAACGTCTGCATTCCAAAACGTTACTACTTCCTTTCCAAGCCCTGCCGTGCACCCAAACAGTTCCCCCCCCACATATGGGGTATCAGCGTACTCAGGACAAATTGGACAACAACTTTTGGGGTCCAATTTCCTTGGGAAAATTCAAAAATTTGGGACTAAAAAATCATTTTTGTGGAAAATTGTTTTTTTTTTTTTTCCACACCCAGGCATTATAAGCTTTTGTGAAACACTTGGGGGTTCAAAGTGCTCACAACAGATCTAGATAAGTACCTTAGGGGGTCTAGTTTCCAAAATGGTGTCACTTGTGGGGGTTTCCACTGTTTAGGCGCATCAGGGGCTCTCCAAACACGACATGGCGTCCAATCTCAATTCCAGCCTATTTTAGTTTGAAAAAGTCAAACGGCGCTCCTTCCCTTACGAGCTTTGCCGTGTGCCCAAACAGTGGTTTTCCCCCACATATTGGGTATTGGCGTACTCAGGAGAAATTGCATAACAACCTTATCTGCCCATTTTCTCCTTTTACCCTTGTGAAAATAAAAAAAAAGTTTGTAAAAGATCATTTTTGTGGCTAAAAAGTTAAATATTCATTTTTTCCTTCCACGTTGCTTTAGTTCCTGTGAAGCACCTGAAGGGTTAATAATCTTCTTGAATGTGGTTTTGAGTACCTTGAGGGGTGCAGTTTTTAGAATGGTGTCACTTTTGGGTATTTTCTGCCATATAGACCCCTCAAAGTGACTTCAAATGAGAGGTGGTCCCTAAAAAAAATGGCTTTGTAAATTTTGTTGTAAAAATGAGAAATCACTGGTCAACTTTTAACCCTTATAACTTCCTAACAAAAAAAATTTTGGTTCCAAAATTGTGCTGATGTAAAGTAGACATGTGGGAAATGTTATTTCTTAACTATTTTGTGTGATATATTTCTCTGTTTTAAGGGAATAAAAATTCAAAGTTTGAAAATTGCAAAATTTTAAAAATTTTCGCCATATTTGCGTTTTTTTCAAAAATAAACGCAAGTTGTATCGAAGAAATTTTACTTCTAACGTGAAGTACAATATGTCACGAGAAAACAGTCTCAGAATCGCGAAGATCCGTTGAAGCGTTCCAGAGTTATAACCTCATAAAGAGACAGTGGTCAGAATTGTAAAAATTGGCCCGGTCATTAACGTGCAAACCACCCTTGGGGTTGAAGGGGTTAAAAGTGAGATATTTGACAAATAATTGATCAATTCTTTAAGCCACCCCTCCACGTTTTTTATATTCGTTGTGCCATTTACAAAAGTACCTGAAGCGTTGCCGAATCACTTCCATGGTGCCAGTAAGGCAAGCGCAGGTAAAGGCCGACCAGGTCCGGAGATGGACATTTCAGATCTGACCTCCACACTCCACATAGATTTGACTATCACACCTAGCTAATATTTACCTTATTTATTGTTATCTTTGTTTGCTCTTGTCTCTGGATGATTAGTTATTAAGTAGCAGTCCAAGGGAAAACTTTAACTTATATTCCCTTTCACCCCCCTTTTCTTCTCCCGTTGGTATAGATTATTGGAATAAGGAGTCAACCAGGGTCATTAAGGGAGAGCCGCCGTAGAACAGGGGCACCAGTATAAATTAGGGTGTAAAAGCCTCGTTGGTAGGTAGGGATTTTGTATAAATAGGGACTTTTAGTACCCTTTCCTACCTCACTTTACCACAAAAATTTCAAGTATGTGTTTCTCTGTATACTGCTTGTACTCCCCACTTTATCTTGTTTGGATATTATTTGGTGGCTGATGATTGTCTTATTTATCCTTGGACTGCCTAAGTGCGTAAACTGGAGCACTTAAAATATTGGCTACCTAAATTTTGCCCTTATATACAGGGTGTAATAGGGAAATCAGGGTTAGCCATCATTGAGCGGGGGCGCCAACTACCTCTTGAAGCTCATCAAGAGAATGCCAAGAGTGTGCAAAGCATTCATCAAAGCAAAAGGTGGCTACTTTGAAGAACCCAGAATATAAGACATTTCAGTTTTTACACACTTTTTTGTTACGTATATAATTCCTCATAGTTTTGATGCCTTCCGTGTGAATTTACAATTTTCATAGTAATGAAAATACAGAAAAATCTTTAAATGAGAAGGTGTGTCCAAACTTTTGGTCTGTACTGTAATATATTTTTTTCCTTTCTAATAATGTTTAATTTTTTTCCCCACACAGAACCTGGTGCAGCACCACACAACCCGGATGATCCTCTGTTGAAGCAGCCCCTCATCTACTAGCCACTGAACAGATGCAGTCCCAATCATCCACAAGCGATGGAGCAACCTTGCAGGCTTCACAGACTGGGGAAGGGGCAGCCTGTCCATCAGGTTTTCCCCTTTCCCAGCCCTCTGCCTCTGCTTTTGCTGTGTCTTCTTGTCAGCAGCAGAGGGCCTGGGATAGGTCAGGCATGCCCGAGTTTATGCAATTAAGCTCGGTCTTCCAGGATGGGGTTAGGTTGATTGCTGACAGAGTGAAAAGTGGGCTCAAGGAAGTCAACAAATGCCTTGACTGCCTGGAAGCCGACCTTGAGAGACTGCCGCGACTTTTTTTTCTGCAATCGAGCGGAGCGTGTCAGAAAACCTTACGCCTCAACTCCAGCTGAACGTCATGAAAGCCTGCCAGGTTGCTTACAGCCACGCATTACAGCAGCAGCAGTAGCAGTCCCAGCAGCAGTCACAAACCTATAATCAAAAGGCCGGAGGATATTACCAGCAGCCAATCTACTTTCCAGCTCCCACAGCACTGAACTATCTGCCACCACCACCGCCTCCAGTTCACTGAGCGACCATGCTGCCCAGCCCAGCACCCCTGCCCAGCCCAGCACCCCTGCAGCCAGCAGTATCCACAATGCACCCAGTCCTGCACCATGCCAGATGACTGCTACAGAGGCCACCACTCCCACTCGGCCAAGAAAAGAGAGGTCCAAAAAAAAAAACCACCAGGACAAAAACCAGGAGCCAAAAAACTATGCCCACATTGAACCCACCACCTCCACCCTCACCTACCAATTTGTCAGTACCTTCCCTTGTGTCTCTGTCTGATCCTTCCAGTTTGTCTATCGATTCCCATGATTCCACTTTGTCATCTATCCCCAATGTCTCCACTGCCATCCTTGATCCAATCTTTCAATTTGTTGACCCTTCCCCTGTAGACCCTTCCCCTGTGACCCCTTCCTCATTAACTACCACACAATCCTCATAGCTCCACACCCCCAAGGTCCACCCCATCTCACCCTCACGTAAACCCCAAAGAAAAAAACAATCATCAAAACCTTAACCCCTCTTTTTGTTAAAGTTTTTAAAATAAAAGTTGTATTTTGTTAGCACTGGATGTGCACAAAATGCGCCATTTTGATACCAGCAATCCAAATGTACACTCCACGTTTTTTCGCGCCCTTGTCAGTCTGTAGTTGAAAATTTTTTTGTGTGATTTAAGTTCCGACTTGATTATGGTTTAATGAGGTTGGCACACATTTGGAATGTCTCATCCCCAACAACAACAAAAGGCATTGGCGGTCCATCAGTGTTGGGAAGAGGTCGTGGCGGTAGAAAATTAAAATCATTCCCATACAGACAATGGACCATGTTAGAGTTTTTGAAAATCTGCGAGTCATTTCCTCGTCCAAATGAGCCAATGTCCAGGGCAACAAATCTATAATTTGCATCCGCAATAGCCATTAGAACAATGGAAAAGTATTTTTTATAATTGAAATACTCTGTTCCACTTCCAGCTGGTTTCATAATCCTAATTTGCCATCCACAGCCCTCACACAATTAGGAAAATTAAATGTATTTCATGGAATTTGGAAGCATTTTCAATCCAGAGTTCAGTTGTGGGAGGAAATCTGGCCGCAGAATGTTAACTAAAGCACAAGTGTCTACAATAATTCCTGAAAGGCTGGATACTCCAATCCTGAATTGGAAATGTAACAATGATAATGTCTCTCCAGTAGTCAGGAATCTGCGGAAAAGAAAATGTGAAACAAAAATTAGTACACTGCTTAGGGTTACGGATAGGGTTAGGGATAGGGTAGGATTAGGTTTATTTGTGACAGGAGTTTCTTTTTCAACACTACATACCTCAGGGAGACCAAGAGACGTTCCTCAGCAGGAATTGCTCGACAGAGCTGTGTGTCCTGCCTGGCAATGGATCCTTGGACACATAGCAGCAAGTCATGGAAGCTCGGATGCGACATCCTCATATAGTCAAGAAACTTCTCTGGGTTTTGCTGCAGCTCTGTATACAAAGAGTGGTAGGCTCCACGGCTCTCTAGGAGTTCAAGGATGGGGTGTTGCCAATAGCGATGACGATATTTTCCCCATCTTTCTCTTCTTCTTTATTCTTGTCAAGCAAAAGCAAAGGCAGCAGCCAACTTCAGTTGTAAATCCAGAACTTCTAGGAAGCTGTCCAGGTCAAGATACATCTTGCAGCTACAGTACATACAGCAGACAAAGATGAGGATTTCCTCTGTGCAGTGTGTCTATATATATATATATATATATATATATATATATATATATATATAGAAATAACATGAGACACGCCTACTGGGTGTCTGATGTCAAGGAAAAGCTGCTGCAAAACATTGGAAATTTCTAACGCATGCGCATAAACAACACGAACGCATGCAAAAACGCATACAAAAGCATGCAAGCGCAGCGTTTTTGGCGTCATGCGTAAGATGATGTGGATAAAAAACGCTGCACAAACATGAGTTTGCATGCGTTTTTGCATGAATTTGGGGATGCGGATGATAAGCTGCGGACTCAAACGCTAATGTGAACCTAGTCTAACCCCTTAACCCTGAGGGTGGTTTGCATGTTAATGACCAGGCCAATTTTTACATTTCTGACCACTGTCCCTTTATGAGGTAATATCACTGGAACGCTTCTGTGGATGCACTGTTTTCTCGTAACATATTGTACTTTATGATAGTGGTAAACATTTATTTGATATGACTTGCGTTTATTTGTGAAAAATTGGAAATTTGGCGAAAATTTTTAAAATTTTGCAATTTCCCAACTTTGAATTTTCATGCCCTTAAATCACAGAGATATGTCACACAAAATACTTAATAAGTAACAGTTTCCACATGTCTACTTTGTCTACTTTACATCAGCACAATTTTGGAACCAGGGGTAGCCGAGACCCCAGAGAACATGATTCGGGTCGGTTTTTACCGACCCGGCTTTTGCGATCTCCGTTATTAACCCTATAAAGACGATCGCAAAAAAAGCTATTTTCCCTTTAATTTCTCTCTCCTCTGATGTGATCGCACATCAGAGGGGAGAGAAATGGGGTCCCCGGGACCCCCGATCAGCCCCCCGTGCCTCCCGGTGTCCCCCCAGTCCTCCTGTGGCTCCCGCAGCTCCCAGCGTCTTTTTCCGGTAAAGAAAATGGCGGGCGCATGCGCTGTGCGCAGTGTGGCCACCAAGCCGGATTTTCTCCGGGGTCTCGGCTACCAGGGGAACATAAGAGAACATAATTAGGGTCCCCCCAGTCACCCCGCTTTGCGATCGCCGTTATTAACCCTATAACGGTGATCGCAAAAGAAAAAAAAAGACGCGACTCTGCCTGCAATTTCTCTCCCCTCTGATGTGATCGCACATCAAAGGGGAGAGATATAGGGTCCCCAGGACCCCTGATACCCTCCCGGTACCTGAAGGTGTTCCCCCATGGCCCCTCTGCGCTCCTGCAGCACCCCCTGTCCTCCGATCCTCCGTCCTCTTCATCCTGTAAAAAAAAATGGCAGGCGCATGGCGGCAGATTAAAAAAATGAATGACTCCATTCATTCTCTAAAAGTACATTTTGATCACTGTGATAAACTATCACAGTGATCAAAATAAAAAAAAAGTACATAAACCCCCTTTATCAGCCCCTTTGTTAGGGACATATAATAAAATAAAGAAATTTTATTTATTTTTATTTTTCCATTAGGGTTAGGGTTATAATTAGGGTTAGGGTTACAATTAGGGTTAGGGTTAGCATTACGGTTAGGGTTAGGTTGGGTTCATACTGCGTTATGGCAGTCCGTTAGACCGACTGCGTTACACCGCGGTCGCATGCTGTAAAGCGGTATGCATTCGCAACGTGCCGTCATTCAGTGACGGAGCCTCAGACGTGAGCTGCAGCGCCTGGGCTCCGTCACTGCTGGATCATCTGCTGATTCCTCTGCGCTACCGGGTATAGCATAACGCGATCGCGTTATGCTATACCATTACCAGTCCGTCAACGCTATGTGTTGAACGGGCTGGTAAACAAAATATGATCCTAGCCTTAGTGTTAGGGTTATAATTAGTGTTAGGGTTGGAATTAGGCTTACGGTTACATTTAGGGTTAGGGTTACAATTAGGGTTAGGGTTACAATTAGGGTTAGGGATACAATTAGGGTTGGGATTAGGGTTAGGGTTACAATTAGGGTTAGGGGTGTCTTGGGGATAGGGTTGGAGCTAGAATTGAGGGGTTTCCACTATTTAGGCACATCAGGGGGTCTCCAAACACGACATGACGTTCAAAAGTCAAATGGCGCTCCCTACCTTCCGAGCCCTGCCGTGCACCCAAACAGTGGTTTACCCCAACATATGGGGTATCAGCGCACTCAGGACAAATTGCACACCAATTTTGGGGTTCTAATTTCTACCGTTACCCTTGGGAAAATAAAAAATAGCTGGCTTAAAAAATCATTTTTGAGGAAAAAAATGATTTTTTATTTTTACGGCTCTGCGTTTATAAATTTCTGTGAAATGAAAATTATACCGCACACTCTTAGGAATTCCATGCAAAATTACAATTTTATTTATGACAAAACAGGGAGCAAACGTGTAAAGCGATTAATAACTGACGTTTCGACTCTCCCGAGTCTTACTCATAGTATCGCTGAAGAAAGAAAAACATCATATCAGTATCATAAATATTAACAGTGTACAATTAGATGGTACCTTTGTGTGTCTTGAACCTTCTTTTACAAAGGCTTGGGCTCGCACCTTTGTTCACCTTTTTTCTTTTTTTCTTTCTTTTCATTTTCACTTTTGATGTTGCAATTGGTGCCTGTTGTGTTCTATGTTGACTTTGTATTTTCACTTGTTTTACTATTTTACTTAATTTTGGCAATCATATTTTGTTGTAAAATGTATCTAATTGTACACTGTTAATATTTATGATACTGATATGATGTTTTTCTTTCTTCAGCGATACTATGAGTAAGACTCGGGAGAGTCGAAACGTCAGTTATTAATCGCTTTACACATTTGCTCCCTGTTTTGTCATAAATAAAATTTTAATTTTGCATGGAATTCCTAAGAGTGTGCGGTATAATTTTCATTTCATAGATTTGGGACATTTTGTCCACTATACCAGCACCTCGTCCTCCTTAGACCGTGTGCACACCATTAGTCCCCTTACCTATAAATTTCTGTGAAGCACTTGGGGGTTCAAAGTGCTCACCACACATCTAGATAAGCACCTTGGGGGTCTAGTTTCCAAAATGGTGTCACTTGCAGGGGGTTTCTACTGTTTAGGCACATGAAGGGCTCTGCAAACACAACATGACGCCCGCAGAACATTCCATCAAAGTCTGCATTACAAAATGGCGCTCCTTCCCTTCCAAGCTCTTCCATGCGCCCAAACAGTGGTTTCACCCCACATATGGGGTATCAGCGTACTCAGGAAAAATTGCACAACAACTTTTGGGGTCCAATTTCTCCTGTTACCCTTGGGAAAATAAAAAAATAGCTGGCTAAAGAATCATTTTTGAGGAAAAAAATGATTTTTTATTTTCACGTCTCTACGTTATAAACTTCTGTGAAGCACTTGGGGGTTCAAAGTGCTCACCACACATCTAGATAAGTTCCTTAAGGGGTCTAGTTTCCAAAATAGTGTCATTTGTGGGGTGTTTCCACTGTTTAGGCAATCAGGGGCTCTCCAAATGTGACATGGCGTCCAATTTCAATTCCAGCCAATATTGGTTTGAAAAAGTCGAACGGCGCTCCTTCCCTTCCAAGCCCTGCCATGCGCCCAAACAGTGGTCCCCCCCACGTATTGGGTATCTGCGTACTCAGGACAAATTGGACAACAACTTTTGTGGTCTAATTTCTCCTGTTACCCTTGGGAAAATAAAAAATTGGGGACTAAACGATCAGGTTTGTGGAAAAAATATGATTTTTTATTTTCATGCCCAGGCGTTATAAACTTCTGTGAAGCACTTGGGGGTGCAAAGTGCTCACCACACATCTAGATAAGTTCCTTAGGGTGTCTAGTTTCCAAAATGGGGTCACTTGTGGGGGTTTCCACTGTTTAGACACATCAGGGCCTCTACAAACGCGACATGGCGTCCAGTCAATTCTGCGTTGAAAAAGTCAAACGGCGCTCCTTCCCTTCCAAGTTCTGCCATGCACCCAAACAGTGGTTTACCCCACATGGATTATCAGCATGCTCAGGACAAATTGCACAAAAACTTTTGGGGTCTTGTTACCATTGGGAAAATAAAAATTGGGAAGAAAAGATCGTTTTTGTGGAAAAAATATGATTTTTTATTTTCACGGTTCTATGTTATAAACTTCTGTAAAGCACTTGGAGGTTCAAAGTGCTCACCACACATCTAGATAAGTTCCTTAGGGGGTCTAGTTTCCAAAATGGGGTCACTTGGGGGTTTCCACTGTTTAGACACAACAGGGCCTCTACAAACGCGACATGGCATCCAGCCAATTCTGCGCTGAAAAAGTCAAACAGGTATTCCAGACACAGGTATAAGGTGCAGAGGTTGGCTAGAATCTGATGATTCTGATGAACAGAATAATGTATAACTCCAGTGGTATTCTTCTAGTCGTTCTGTTCTTAAGGCTTTTCCATATGGCAGCTATTTAGAGTTGACTGTATTAGGTTAGTATGAGATTTGTACATTTCTCAGATAGGGGTAGGTCTCATAGGGCAGACATGTTTGTGTTTGCATTAGCAATTCAATTTCTACTTCATCCGAGAATATATACACACACTGAAGATCTTGGCCGCATTTGTATAACAGAATTGTGTGTAAAAGTATGAAAAATGACCAACATATGCTCTAAAATTCAATTCCATGCTCTCTGCTAAATAGATTGAGATTGAGCAAAGTAATTGAATTACATATGTGGCTATATAACCATCCTATTTGTGTGTAGACTTTGATACATTGTATAAGATGAAGATAACGTACAATTTATTCTAGACTGAATACCGAGGCACATTTACTTTCTGTTCTCTTGTATGTTTTCAGGCAATGTCCATATAAACATGATAGATTTAATATATTGATTTAGTATTAGTGATTAAATTTTTTCATATAAAACTATCATATGTTTTAGACAATAGAGATTTATAGTCAGGTGAATGTATTGTAAATACGCTGCTTTTGAATTGGTACATAGACAAATGTGATGGTAAAGATCAGAGATCAGCACTGCAATAATTTCTAAGTAATTGAATTCAAATAATCTCTAAAGAGGTCAATTACATTCAACAGATAAATCAAATTCTTTGTAAAGGTTGCCCTTAAAAAGAGGACCATATTTCTCTTGGTTTGTGCAGTATAATGGAAGAATTGTACACTTCCATATTACAGAATATGCTCACATTTTTATTAAAGAATATTGAACTCACAATAAAACATGGCTGCAGTGTCTTTTTGTGGATCTGCATGAGTGCTGCTGATGTCAGGGGCTACATTTCATTGATGCATTGTTGTCATCATGAATTCACTGATGTATTGCTCTATTGTGAAAAGAGAAGATGATGCTAACACCCCATGCCGTTGGTAGATGTGCACTTTCCCAACATGACAATGATCGAATGATCCTAAACACATTAGGGAATTTAGTAATTTTTATATTCACCACTGGACATCAAAATAAAGTCACCCATATTTATATGTACAGTGATCAGCATAAATGACTACACCCCCTTTGAAAAGTAAAATTTTAATCAATATCTCACTGAACACAAGAACAGTTTCCATAATTTTGACAATACTGAGTTTCCTAGAACATTTTTTTATCACATAACATGAAAATAAGGTTCATAATATAACTTTTATTACAAAATTTTTAGTTTTAATCAAATTAGTTGGTGCAAAAATGGATACACCACACATCAAAAACTAGTATATTTACTACTTTGTATGACATTTATGACTTTTAAGGACAGCACCATGTCTTCTAGGAATAGAATGAACAAGTTTACGACATATTACAACATATTACAGCCTGGATGCTGGATGGAGAGTAATGCTACACTTATCTCTTCAAAATTTCCTATAGGTGTTCAATTGGCTTCAGATCAAGATAGATACTTGGCCACTTAATCACTTTCACACTGTTCTTCTTCAAATAATGCAACAGGTATGTGATTTGGATCATTGTCATTTTGGAAAAGTAAATGTCTACCAAATGCTCCAACACCAGCAGCACTCTTACAGTCTCACATAGAGACACTGCAACCACCATGTTTCACTGCAGACATCATGGATTCAGATAAAATGCAAGTCTAACTAACGCACCCAGTGATGATAGCATCTTCTCCTTTAATATAAAGCAGCACATCTGTGAATTCATGATGTCATAAATGAAATGTAGCTCCCCAACATCAGAATCACTCAAGCAGCACCATATATGGACACTTCCACCACCATGTTTCACTGTAGGCACTATGCATTTTTCTACATTTATTTTTCTATATGTATGGTGTCTACAGTGAAACATGTCCTTATGTATTTTTAAAGAAGAGCTGGGTGAAAGTGATTCAGTGGCCAAGTGTCATGGCTCGTTTTGGGGATTCGATCCACTGACAAATTGCTCGATCATCGGTTCTTCTGTCAGCTGAGCTATTGCCTTTTCTTCCCTGTCTAAATGCTGATGGTTCCAATTGTTTGTGTTCCCCCTTCTTGGTTTCCTCTTCCCCAGGTGTTTTAATTTTTTTTATTTTGGTCTGCTCTATCACATTTTGGGTTAGGTTTTAAATGTTCACTCTTCACTGTACTTCCTTGTTGGCTATACCTCTAGGTGGATTTGGGTTTAGAAATTCCATCCCTTCAGCTAAGGGGTTTACATTGCATGGTAAACATCAGTTGAATTTCTGCAGTGAGTATGTTTGTTTTCCTTCCCAGTTCATCTTCCTTTCACCTGGGATGTTATTCTTGTCCCTCTACCTTATTAGAATGTGTTTTAATTTTCTCACCCTGGGATTTCATATCTGTTGCACAGCTTCTGAATCCACACCTTTGCAGTAGAAAACTTCACAGAGCAGGCTGCATGGGATAACAAGCTTTTACTTCTAACAATATGAGGTAAAGGAAAAATGCACAGTCATTTTAGCATTGCATCAGGAAACAGGAACAAAAACAAAAGTGAAACTACAAGTGAGACTATTTCTTATACAATACATTAAACAGAAGGAAACGTTACACAACATCGCCATCTACTGTCAGGTCAGCATAAAGTTCTCCTTTTACTTATAATAAGTCCTAATCTGTTGCATATGCCAACACCCTTTCTCAACAGTAAGGACTTATTCAATCAAACCCAACTTTTTTATTAGTCTCTGATGTTTTTCAGCATTCAACGCCTTTGTGAAAATGTCTGCTGTCATTTCTTCAGTAGGGCAATACTCCAACTTCAAGACTCCTTGATCCTGATGATCTCTCAAGAAATGGTATTTCACATCAATATGCTTGGTTCTTGGATTGACTCTATCTATCTGAGCAAGAACAAGACATCCTTGATTGTCCGCTTAAAATTTTGTTGGTTCCAACTGTGGTCGTCCTAGGTCTGTCAACAATTGTCTTAACCTGTCATGGGTGCATCGCCACGAAGATCGTCGCGATTGCACATTCTGACTTCTCACAGCTGAGCTGCTGTTTCTTTGTGTTTGGTTATGAGAGAGTTAATTTTACCTAGCTCTTTGCTAAGACTAGGTCCAGCCTCGCCCGGCTGCTTTTGATTATGTTCTAATTAGTTTCCTTTATATTCCTGCCAGTCTGGGGGTTGGATGCCGGTGAGAGCATTCATGTAGTTTAGCAGACTGGATCGGTTCTGAGAATATTTAAGCTAAGAGCTCCTTAGTTGTTTTTACTCTTATAGCTTATAGTTTATCTCTGAGACCTTAGGTGTTCCTACTGTGTGTGAGTGTTGTATGTAAGACTTTATTTACTTTATTTCTTGTCTTTCTTGTATGTCTTTCTGTTCATTAACCGTTACCTGTTCATTCCCTTTGGTGGTATTCAGGGTCCTTCTTAGGACTAGAATACAGTTGGCAGGGATTGATAGGAGACAGGGTTTACGCTGGTGGCCTGGACCTCTGTACCTTTAACAGTACCTCCAGGTTGAGGGATTAGTTAGGACCCCAGTTTAGGGTCAGCTTAGACCCCGGTCACCCTCTAGCCGGAGACAGCGTATAACGGATTCCGTTTTGACCCTCTGGACATTCTGTCAGGTAAAATCTATGTTATCATATATCTATGCGCATGTTATATAGTATGTTGCCCTTTTGATATAGATTACTGACATCACATATATATATCTGCTATACAGCGTGACATTTTCACCGGCCCAACTAAAGATTCTCCCCAGCTGTCATGGATCCAGTAGCCCAGCTGGCCCGGCAGTTGCAGGGGTTGTCCATGGAATTTGCAGACATTAAGTCCAAGGTTTTGTCCCTCCCGGAGCAAACCAGATCTGAACCTAAGGTTGCTCTCCCGGACAGGTTCACTGGTGGGCGGGACAAATTTTTTACTTTCCGGGAGGCATGTAAATTGTACTTTCGGCTGCGGCCTCGGTCATCTGGGAGTGAAGAGCAGAGGGTGGGAATTGTTATCTCGCTCTTACAAGGGGACCCTCAATCTTGGGCGTTCTCTATTCCTCCAGGCTCCCCAGATCTCCAGTCAGTGGATCGATTTTTTACTGCCCTGGGTCTGGTATATGATGATCCGGATCGAGTCTCCCTTGCTGAAACAAGGTTACGTAAAATACGGCAAGGAAATCGTCCAGCGGAGGAATATTCTTCTGAGTTCCGTAGATGGGCAACAGATACTCAGTGGAATGACCCAGCTCTTAGGAGCCAGTTTTGTCAAGGGTTGTCTGACAAATTAAAAGATGTGTTGGCTCAGTATGATTCTCCTCCATCACTGGAGGCTGCGATGGCCCTCGCTATTCGCATTGATAGACGTCTTCGGGGAAGACGCGAGGTAACTCCGCCCCCCGTGATGACTCCACCTACTACTAAAGTCCCTTATACTGAGGTTCCCCTGGTCTGTTCTGAGGAACCCATGCAGTTGGGAGGGACATCATTTTGTAGGAGGGAATCAGCGGTGCGCCGCAAGACTAGAAGGTGTTTCTTTTGCGGGAGAGAGGGACATTTTGTTGGGGGGTGTCCATCCCGGACCTCTTTGAACCAAGGAGTTAACCTGGGAGTGTGTATTTCGTCCCCAAATCCCTCTCAGTTTCTCGTGCCTGCGGAGGTGGTGATTGGTACTAGAACTGAGAGGATTTCTGTTTTTCTTGATAGTGGGTCCGGGGCTAATCTGGTGGACGCTCGGTTTGCCCAGGTGCATGGTATGCAACTGAGTGTATTGGCCAAACCGGTCCCTATACTCTCTATTGATTCTAGACCTCTTGGTCAAGGTAGCTTGGTACAAGCTGTTCATAACATAGATCTTCGAGTAGGGGCAATACATAAAGAGCAATTGTCTTGTTATGTGTTGGAGGGTCTGCCTGCTCCTATTGTGTTGGGACTTCCTTGGTTGGCTAAACATAACCCAGTGATTGATTGGCAATCCAGAAAGATAAGCCAGTGGGGTGAATTTTGCAAGAATAAACTGCATGAGCACGGTCATCGGTGCGGTTGTGCCTGGGACTTTGCCTCCTTTTCTGGAGGACTTTTGGGAGGTGTTCTCAGAGGAGGGGTGTAAAGAGTTACCTCCTCATCGCACATATGACTGCTCAATAAAGTTGCTTCCTGATGCTTTATCTCGTACTTTCCCAGGGGTCGGGAAGACGGATGATCCGGTTCCTATTCCTCAGGAGGGAGTTGTAGTGTCAGCTGTATGCTCTGAGCTTGAGGGGGAGGTATTGGGGGCTCAGGGGGACGCCCCTGTGGGACTTCCAGGGAGACTGATAGTTCCAGATCGCTTAAGACTGAAGGTTACGGAGAACCCTTACAAACGGATGGCTGATAGGAGGAGAGTTTCTGGTCTAGATCTGAAGGTGAACGATCTGGTGTGGTTGTCTACCAGGAATATAAAACTTAAAGTTCCCTCCTGGAGGTTGGGTCCCAGATTCATCGGGCCATACAGGATCAGTTCCATAATTAATCCTGTGGCATTTTGTCTGGACCTCCCTCCTACGTTTAAAATTCATAATGTGTTTCACAAGTCATTACTTAAAAGGTATGTGGCACCAGTCATACCGTCACCTCTACCTCCTCCTTCAGTGGTAGTCAATGATAACGTGGAAGTTCATTGGAGGGGGTATGGTCCTGAGGAGAGGACGTGGGTCCCTGCGTCGGATGATAACGCAGATCGATTGGTTCGGACCTTTCACACAATTTACCCGGACAGACCTGGTCATGAGGGTCCGGAGGCCCCTCGTAGAAGGGGGGGTACTGTCATGGGTGCATCGCCACGAAGATCGTCGCGATTGCACATTCTGACTTCTCACAGCTGAGCTGCTGTTTCTTTGTGTTTGGTTATGAGAGAGTTAATTTTACCTAGCTCTTTGCTAAGACTAGGTCCAGCCTCGCCCGGCTGCTTTTGATTATGTTCTAATTAGTTTCCTTTATATTCCTGCCAGTCTGGGGGTTGGATGCCGGTGAGAGCATTCATGTAGTTTAGCAGACTGGATCGGTTCTGAGAATATTTAAGCTAAGAGCTCCTTAGTTGTTTTTACTCTTATAGCTTATAGTTTATCTCTGAGACCTTAGGTGTTCCTACTGTGTGTGAGTGTTGTATGTAAGACTTTATTTACTTTATTTCTTGTCTTTCTTGTATGTCTTTCTGTTCATTAACCGTTACCTGTTCATTCCCTTTGGTGGTATTCAGGGTCCTTCTTAGGACTAGAATACAGTTGGCAGGGATTGATAGGAGACAGGGTTTACGCTGGTGGCCTGGACCTCTGTACCTTTAACAGTACCTCCAGGTTGAGGGATTAGTTAGGACCCCAGTTTAGGGTCAGCTTAGACCCCGGTCACCCTCTAGCCGGAGACAGCGTATAACGGATTCCGTTTTGACCCTCTGGACATTCTGTCAGGTAAAATCTATGTTATCATATATCTATGCGCATGTTATATAGTATGTTGCCCTTTTGATATAGATTACTGACATCACATATATATATCTGCTATACAGCGTGACATAACCACAGTACTTCTTGACTCGCATGTGCTGCTGCAACATATTCTGCTTCTGTTGAAGATAGTGTCACAATTGACTGTTTCTTACTTGTCCAACTTTTTGGTCCACCTAAGAGAAAAAAAATATGTCCACTGGTAGATCTTCTGTCAGTTGGATCTCCAGCCCAATCTGCATCAACATATTCTGTTAAAATGCAATTATCACCTTTGGGTAATTTCAGCTTAACATTGCTAGTTCCTTTCAAATAACGTATTACTCTCTTCACGGCATTCCAATCAGCTTTATTTTGTTTTGATACCTTTCTACTCAGGACTCCTACTGCTGCTGCGATGTCTGGTCTTGTAACGGTCGCTAGATACAGTAGTTTTCCTATTGCTGTTCTGTATTCTTCATTGTTTGGTAGCATATTATTTTCACTGTTCATCTCTTTGAGATAATTAGTTTCCATTGGAGACTTTACTGTTTTTGCATCCTTTAGTCCAAATTTTTCTGTTATGTCTTGAATCATGTGATTTTGATTCAGTAGGAAACTTCCGTCTTCTTCTCTTTCTATTTGTGTTCCTAGGTACTGTTTTACATTTCCTAAGTCTTTAATTTCAAAATGTTGTTTCAGGGTTTTTAGAATGTTTTCTTTATCCCTTTCTTGTTTAAATCAAATCAAAATGTCGTCTACATATATGAGTACATAAATCCATCTATTAATCATCCTTTATGTGTACAAGCATGGATCAGCTTTGCTTCTTTGAAATTTTTCATTTGTTAGTACTTCCGTGATTTTGTCATTCCACGCTTTAGCTGCTTGTTTTAAACCATATATGCTTTTCTGTAGTTTACAAACTTTGTTTGGATTTCTTTCATCTTTGAATCCTGTAGGTTATTCCATGTAAATGTCTTCGGTTAAATCTCCATTCAAAAAAGCTGTCTTTACATCCAGATGTCTTAGTTCCATCTTTTCCATTTCTGCAACTGTAAGTAAAGTTCTTATTGTAGTGTGTTTGACAACTGGAGCAAATGTTTCATCATAGTCTTCTTCTTCTGGAAGTCGAGCTATGTCTTCCCAAGAGATAGATTCATACATTTTACTTGTACTTGCCTTGTATGAGAGGCGTTTTGGTGGTTTTCCTTTGTTATCTCCTATTGAACGTCTTGGTTCTGTGTCTGTAGTTGTTATTCTTCACTTTCAGTATTTTGTCGTTCATTAATTTCTACTTTTTTCTCATCAGATATTTCTTCAGTTATGTCACTATTGTTTTTCTCATTTTTTGTTTCAACTGAAATCATAATGTCTTAATTTAAATCTTCAATGAATGTCACACTGTTACTCACTGTAACTCTGTCTGTTTTGGGATCTAAGATTCTATATCCTTTGCAATTTTCACTATATCCAACGAATATTCCTTACATGGATCTGTTTTGAATTTTGGAACGTTTTTCTGTTGGAATGAATATAAAAACTTTACATCCAAAACTTTTAAATGATTGACACTTGGTTTCATACCTTGCCACAGTTCATATGGAGTTTTCTTCAGTTTTCTGGAAAAAAGTCAGTTCTGTAGATATGTAGCTGTCATTGCTGCCTCATCCCAATATTTCTCTGGTAGTTTAGAATCTGTCAGCATACATCTCATCATTTCTGTTAGAGTTCTGTTTTTTCTTTCTGCTACTCCATTTTGTTCAGGTGTGTATGGAACAGTTTTCTGATGTTCTATTCCATTTTGTCTTAAGTAGTCTTCTATTCTGTGACCTGTAAATTCACCTCCATTATCACTTCTGATGACAATTGGTCATCAATTGGCTTCCTTTGAAATTTGTTACTTGATCTTGTTACATAGTCTACAAGTTTATCAAAAACTTCACTTTTGTTCTTATTAAGTATTTGACTGTGTATCTTGAGTAGTCATCTATAAAAGTCAACATGTATCTATTGCCTCCTGATGTAGTCACTTTCATGGGTCCACATACGTCAGTATGCACCAAATCAAGTGGTCTTTCGCTTTTCATCTCACTTTCTTTTGGAATAGATATCCTTGTGGCTTTGGATTTTATACAACATTCGAATCTTATGGTAATTGAGCAATCTGATATCTTTAAATCTTTTGTCAATTCTTTTCTCTGTAGTTCCCTTATACTGTCCGGGTGTCTATGTTCTAGACGTCTATGCCACATGTGAATACAGTTTTTGTGATCATGTGTACATACCTTAATCTGTTCCTTTGGCTTGTCAAAATGATATAATTGTTCATCTGCCTTGTCTTTGGTAATCATCTTGTTTCCTGCAATAATTGCACACTCATTATCTTTTACTGTAAGTCCTTTTGCTGTTAAACGTTTTCACAGATAATAATTCGCCTTCCAATTTTGGAACATACAACACATCCTGTACAAGTATCTTTGAATCTTGTCTGAACTTGTTTGAACAATTTAGCATACTTTGTCCGATACCTTTTGCGGTTATTTTGCTTCCATCTGCAAGATAAATGGCTTCTTTCTTATTTAAATCAAGATCAGTAAAGAAATTCTTGTCACTTGTCATATGACTCGTTGCTCCTGAATCAATAAACCAACCAAGTGATGATTTCTTGTCTGTTATTTTGAATGTGCCATTCCAATTATTCTCACACGAATCGGAAATTGTGTTTTTCACTTTCTGTGTATGCTTTTTATATTGTAATTTTTGTTGTTCTGCTTTCCATATGGTACAGTCTTTCTTTAAATGACCTTTTTTTCTTACATTTGAAGCATTCTCTTGTCTATTATAGGGTTTTTTAAATTCTTTAGCTTTAAGAGCGTTTTCACTGTCCTTTTTAGTAGAAGAATCATTGCTTTGTTCTTTTCTTCTCTGATATTCATCTATGAGACTTGCTCTCACAAACTCTAATGTAATGTCAGTTTTTGGTCTCGTCTCAAGAGCATTTATCAAGGCTGTATACGAATCTGCTAAACTGCAAAACAATATAGCTGCTATATGACTCTTTAATATCTTCACCAATAGATCTTAGCTGTGATATCACTTCCATCATTGAGAATATATGCTTCTGCATGTCACTGTCTGCACTTAGTCTCATACTGTAAAGCTTTCTTAATAAAAATAACTTGTGATTTTAGCTGGGTCTCTCATATAGCTTTCTTAATGCTTCCCACATTCCTTTCGCTGTTTCTTCATTTCTTATATGTATTAATTGAGCATCATCCACTAATAAGCTAATGGTGGCTCTCGCTTGTCTATTTTTCTTATCCCATGTCTGATTATCCTGATCAGGTCTATCTGTAGTGATTACTTCCCATAAATCATCTTTAGACAATAACATCTCTACTTTGAACGTCCATAGCTGATAGTTCTCATCATTCAGTTTAGCTACTGTGAATTTCAGTTCTGTGTTATTCATTATCTTTATATAGACTTACTTGTTTAGAGAGTTGTACTGAAGAATTCTTCTGCATTCACCAGGGTCTTGTTTAGAGTTACAGTGTGCTGGGTATCTGGTATTCTTGGTGCTTGGGATCTGTGGTGTCTGGATTCTCTAGTGTCTGAATGTATGGGTACGCTGTATCTGTGTTAGAACTCTCCTGTTAGGTTTTTTCTATTTTGCTGGTCACATGACCTTTTTTGCCTATTTAATCCTGCTCCGCCCTTCTGGCTTTGCTGGACTTCATTGTAATTTCTACTCTTAAGCTAGCCAGGTGCTTTGTTACCTTACTCAGTCAGTTTTGCTTGGTCTTCTGACCTCTATGTTCTATGTTGTTTGTTTGTCTTTTACTGCTACAACTTCTGTTAGGAGGTGTCCATCTTTCTCCCAGTCCCTAGTTCTTGTAGGGATCCCTCCCTCGCATCTATAGGTCTTCGTACAGACTAGCTGAGGACTTTAGCGGGTCTGATCGCAGGATCAGGTTCCCCGTTAGATCGTAGGGATCTAGCTTAGTTCTATTGTAGGGACAGATATCCCTTCTTTCCTTAGTGCTTGTAGCAGAACATAACAGTAAGTCCAGCCCAAAAATATCTCTAAGGAAAGATTTCCAGTTTCCATCATGGTGTCGGTTCAGAACTTGGCTCAACGCCTGCAGGGACTCTCTCTGGAGGTGGCCGAGCTCCAGCAACACGTGAGTAGCTGTTCTGGAGCACATTTCCTGGAGCCAAAGGTACATTTGCCTGATTTATTTTTTGGTGAACAATACGATTTTTTTTTCTTTTAAAAATGCTTGCTTGTTGTATTTTCGCTTGAGACCCAGATCCTCTGGTGATGAATCACAGCGCATAGGGTTCATAATGTCACTTTTGCGCAAAGAACCTCAGGAATGGGCCTTTTCTCTACAACCTAGTGATCCATGCTTTAGATCAGTGGATAGTTTTTTTTTTTGCTTTGGTGTTATTGTATGATGATCCTGATCGTGTCTCATCAGCTGAGACAGAATTGAGACGTTTGAGGCAGGGATCAGGTAATGTGGAAAAATATTGTACTCACTTCCGTCGATGGTCTACTCAGGTGGGGTGGAACGATTCAGCTTTGAAAAGTTTATTTCTTGCAGGGCTAGGTGAAAGGGTTAAAGATTTGCTGATTGCTTATCCCACACCTGGTAACTTGCAGGAGGCTATGCAATTAGCTATACGGGTGGATAGGAGACTGCGTGCAAGGGTTAATGAGAGTAAATCCTCTGCCATGTCAGCTCCAAGTCTTGAGAGGGTCTGTACTGACATTGGGGAGCCGATGGAGATTGGAGCGATGGCACCCGCTCTCAGGAAAAAGACCGCAGGTTTTCTGAAGGTTTGTGCTTTTATTGCGGCAAATCTGACCATTTCATTAAGAACTGTGTGCTTCGTATGAACAAAGAAAACAAAAAAGAGGTCAGTTCCGCCCGTATAGCCTGTTTAAACACTAAGGGTATCTTTCTTTCTGCTACTACTGCTGCTCAGGAAGAATTAATGGAATTTCGGGTATTTGTCGATTGTGGTTCTACTCTGAATGTGATTGATGGGGGATTCTTGGAAAAACTTAAATTAAAACCCAGGCCTTTGTCATCCCCTTTTGCCGTGGTTTCTATTGATGGCTCTCCCTTGAAGAATGTTACTCACAAGGTCTGTGAATTTCCCCTCACTATTAATGGTGTTCACCAAGAGAATTTGGATTTGGTAGTATTGAATAATTTGCCTTCTCCGGTGGTTTTGGGGTTACCCTGGTTAAAATTGCACAATCCTGTATTGGATTGGTCTACCAATGAAATTAAGTCCTGGAGCCCTAAGTGTTATGACAAGTGTTGTAACGGGCATATTGCTGCTGTGGATAAAGGGGAATTACCTGTAACTATTCAGGATTTTTGGAAAGTTTTTTCTGAGAAGGAATCGCAGATTTTACCTCCCCATAGAGACTATGATTGTACTATTGAATTTGTCCCTGGAGCGACTCTTCCTAAAAGTCGTTTATTTAATCTTACTATTCCTGAGAGAAAGGCTTTGGAGGAATACATACAGACAAGCTTGGCCGCCGGTCACATTAGGCCTTCCAAGTCTCCTGTGGCTGTTGGATTTTTTTGTTAAAAAGAAGGACGACAGTTTACGTCCTTTTTCTGGACTTTAGTGAGATTAATAAAATTACTGTACGTAATCCTTACCCACTGCCATTGATTCCTGATTTGTTTAACCAGTTAGTGGGGGCCAAGTGGTTCTCTAAAATTGATCTTCGGGGGCATACAATTTGTTGCGCATTAAGGAGGGTGACGAATGGAAGACTGCTTTTAACACTCCTGTGGGTCATTTTGAGAATCTGGTTATGCCGTTTGGTCTTACCAATGCTCCTGCATTTTTTCAGAATCTTATTAATGACATCCTTAGACCTTTGATCGTCAAAAGTGTGGTTGTGTATTTGGATGACATTTTGATTTATTCGCCGGATCTGGAGTCTCATTGGCGGAGCGTACGTGAGGTATTACAGTTATTAATTGACAATTCGCTTTTTGCTAAGCTAGAGAAATGTGAGTTCGCTGTACAGAGAATTAGTTTTTTGGGCTACATTATCTCCAGCGAAGGTTTTGAGATGGACCCGGTGAAAGTTCAAGCTGTGCAGGAATGGCCTAGGCCTATTGGTTTGAAATCATTACAGAGGTTTTTGGGTTTCGCAAATTATTATAGAAAATTCATTAAAAAATTTTCTATTATTGTCAAACTACTTACCGATCTCACCAGGAAAGGTGCTAATGCGGTTCAGTGGACTACTGAGGCCATTGAAGCTTTTGTGTTTCTAAAGGAGAGGTTCAGCTCTGCTCCCATCCTTATGCAGCCTGATGTGAGTAAACCGTTTTTTTTTGAGGTTGATGCTTCTTCTGTGGGGGTCGGCGCGGTATTGTCTCAGGAAAACAGGGATGGAGTACATCCCTGTGCCTTTTTTTCAAAAAAATTTTCTGAGACTGAACTGAATTACGATATTGGTAATCGAGAATTGTTGGCTACTAAACTCGCATTTGAACACTGGCGTCATCTCTTGGAAGGTGCTGAATTTCCCATTCAGGTTTTCACTGATCATAAAAATCTGATCTTTCTTGATGCTGCCAAACGCTTGAATGCCCGTCAGGCTAGGTGGGCACTGTTTTTCTCGCGGTTTAATTTTTCCGTTACTTACATCCCAGGTACTAAGAATGTTAAAGCCGATGCTTTGTCTCGCAGCTTTTTCCCATGGTCGGTGCTGAGGAGGAGGAGAACATTTTACAAGAAGGGGTTGTGATTGCTGCTTTGGACTCTGTGTTGGAAGATGAGATTCTTAAAGCACAGGAGAATGCCCCATCTAACACTCCCCATGGGAGGTTGTTTGTGCCTGAGACCTTTAGGAGAGATTTGTTTGTTGAGTGTCATGAGTCTCGGTTGGCAGGTCATCCTGGAATCTCTGAGACCAAGAGACTTGTGGGTCGCAGTTTTTGGTGGCCTGGATGGCAGAAGGAAGTCATTAAGTGGGTGCGTCATTGCACTGTGTGTGCTAGATCTAAGTCTTCACATACTCTTGCTGAGGGTTGCTTTGCCCTCTGGAGGTTCCTAGTGCACCTTGGACACATTTGGCTATGGACTTTATTACTGACCTTCCCCCCTCTGAGGGTTTCACTGTCACCTGGGTGGTCGTGGACCGTTTTAGCAAGATGTGTCACTTGGTTCCTTTCATCAAACTGCCCTGCGCTAAGAGTCTCGCTAAGGCCTTTGTCAAGGAAATTGTCAGACTACATGGCGTACCTACTGACATTGTTTCTGATAGAGGACCTCAGTTCGTGGCTCGTTTTTGGCGTGCCTTTTGTGACAGGTTGGGAGTTCATTTGTCGTTTTCATCCGGATATCATCCTGAGTCTAATGGCCAAACAGAAAGGAAAAACCAGGATGTTGAGCAGTTCTTGCGTTGTTTTGTGGCAGACAATCAAGAGGGATGGTCTGAGTTTCTGCCACTTGCTGAATTTGCTCTTAACAACCATACATCCTCTTCTGCTGATTGTTCGCCTTTTTTTTGTTGTACTGGGAGACATCTGTTGTTTGGGTCATTCTCCAAATTGGTATCGGCCGTGCCTGAAGAGGATAATTTTTCCGGTGATTTGGAGAGAGTTTGGATGGATGTGCGTGGTAATCTTCAGGAGGCTAACAGAAAATCTAAAAGGTACTTTGATAGGAAACGGCAAGAGGTTTTGTTTGCTATTGGTGACATGGTTTGGTTGTCCTCTAAGAATCTGCGTTTGAGGATTCCTTCTAAAAAATTGGGTCCCAAGTTTGTAGGGACCTTTAAGGTGCTTCAGGTTGTTAACCAATCTGCTGTTAGGTTGGAGGTTCCTACCCAGTGGCGTTCCGTGAATAGAGCAGACTAAGCAGCAGCTATGGGGCCCAGACAGGTGAGGGGGCCCACGACGGCCGCTGTCGTTTGGCAGCTCTGCTGTGCTAACACAGTACTATCTCCTTTAATTAAATATAAGCGACGGCCGGACACTGTAAACCCCCTTGAAGGTCCCCTTTCCTTGTTGTTTTCTGGTCAGCAGTTGGCTTAAGTCTCTGGCTGCATTTGCATAAGAAAGCCAGCCTGCAGCCAGAGACACGTGCATCACAGGAAGCAGAAAACATTCATAAGTTTCACGGGAAGAGATACACAAGAAGGTGAGTCCTGCTGGCTGGGGTATGGGGTGGATTTTTTTGTTGAATGTGTCCCCTCACTGTGCTGGCACTTTATATTTACAATGGCTAGCCTCTGGCTGCACTTTGCACCTTAGGGAGTGAGGGGGTCCTGATTGCAGGCACTGTGGAGGGTGGAGGAGGGGGGCCCTGCATGCACTGCAGCCACTCTTCTGTACTCCTCACAATGCTTCTCCATTAGAGCTGGTTTCATGTGATTTAACCCCTGTACCACCACCAGGCAGGATGATGCTTCCTAGCTGTAGGTAAGACCTCCAGTCTATGTCCCACCACCAACTTCACTGTCAAGGTGTGCAACAATGCATGTCATGCAATACTAAAAATGTGCAATGCCCTGGAAATCATGGTGCAGCCAATAAATGTTACTAATTTATTCTGCTCCTTCACCCCAGAGTCATGCACCTGGGAGACAGCAATTACATGGGGCATGCTGAGCTCATGAGGTGCCTGAGAGTGGAAGTTCTGCAGATGTTATGGAAGATATTGTTTGCGGCATTTCTGTGTCCCCTTACCTGTGATAAAATGTGTCTTGTAGTTTGTACACATGTTGGAACTTTGCATAGCTTACATATTCCAATCATTTCATATACAAAGATATGACATCCGTCTACCTGTCTTATATGATGCCATGAATGATGGGCATTGCTTGTACCTGCTGTCAGATTAGGCACCACACTTCTTACATCGGAGCACACTATGCAGCATGTTCCGTCAGGCTAGGTTCACATTTATACGCCTGCAGACTTAATGCTTGGACGTATACATTAAAACGTATGCCATGCATCAACCTAAGAATTTAAACAAGTACATTTGATACATATCGTACTTCCATCTTTGTCTCTATATGTTTTTTTACTTAAAAAGAATCATTTTTTTTCCATCCAGTTTTACTGGTGTCATCAGTCCCATCCCACTCCATTTTGGCATCAGTTCTGTGAGGAGGTGTCCAGAGGAATAAACTTTTTTTCACCCCACATTAAAAACGCGTACCTTTGGTCAATTATGTTTTTTTCCCACAATACAACGTGATCAGGGCAAAACATAGTCAGAAGAACATTTTTTTTACACTACGTGTTGCCCATTATGGTTTGTGTATGCCTCCATATACGTCTGAATACCATTTTTTTTTGCAATTCAGACATATTTGTCCAGCAGACTGCACTGTATAAATGTGATCCAAGCCTAAAGAAGTCCTTTTTGTCCAAGGAGGATAAAGCACATCATAAACACAAGTCCATACTGTGTGTTGCTGCTTTGCAGTGTGTATTTTTGCCATGCTGATTTTACAGGTGAAAGGTATTTACTTTGAGCCTTTTTTTTGTTGTAATGGTGAATGCTTCAGGATTATCAATGACCAAAGGGGCGGCAAATTTTTCAGCCGCCCTGGGCCCCACAAACAGTTGCTACGCCACTGCACACACAAGATGGTGAGCCTGGCTGGGGGTTCGATTTTTTTTGTCAAATGTGTCCCCTCACTGTGATGGCACTTTACATTTACAATGGCTCTGACTGCACTTTGCACCTTAGGGAGGGGGGCCCGGCTGCACGCACTGTGGAGGGTGTAGGGGGCCCTGCATGCACTGCAGGTGTGTGTGTGTGTGGAGTTAAGAGCACCTGTTTTTTTTTTTTTTGGGGGGGGGCCCCATTCAGACTTTTGATATGGGGCCCCATGATTTCTATGTACGCCCCTGTTCCTACCTCCTGGAAGATTAATCCGGTGTTTCATGTTTCTCTGTTGAAAAGAGCTGATGTGTTGAATGTAGACGCCTCTGCCACTGTTCCCCCGGTGGTGGAGGACGGGGAATATGAATTTATCCTAAATTCTAGACGGTATAGAGGGAGTTTGCAGTATCTCGTCTCTTGGAAGGGTTTCGGACCCGAGGATAACTCATGGGTGAGGGCGGATGATGTTTCTGCGTCCAGACTTGTCAGAGCGTTTCACAAGAGGTTTCCGGGTAAGCCCAGGCCTAGGGGATCCGGAGGATCCTCTTAGAAGGGGGGGTACTGTTAGAACTCTCCTGTTAGGTTTTTTCTATTTTGCTGGTTACATGACCTTTTTTGCCTATTTAATCCTGCTCCGCCCTTCTGGCTTTGCTGGACTTCATTGTAATTTCTACTCTTAAGCTAGCCAGGTGCTTTATTACCTTACTCAGTCAGTTTTGCTTTGTCTTCTGACCTCTATGTTCTATGTTGTTTGTTTGTCTTTTACTGCTACAACTTCTGTTAGGAGGTGTCCATCTTTCTCCCAGTCCCTAGTTCTTGTAGGGATCCCTCCCTCGCATCTATAGGTCTTCGTACAGACTAGTTGAGGACTTTAGCGGGTCTGATCGCAGGATCAGGTTCCCCGTTACATCGTAGGGATCTAGCTTAGTTCTATTGTAGGGACAGATATCCCTTCTTTCCTTAGTGCTTGTAGCAGAACATAACAATCTGGGTATGCTGTGGCTGGATTCTCTGGTGCCTGGGTGTCTGGGTCCATAACCTGTTGCACACAGCTTCTGCATCCACACCTTTGCAGTAGAAAACTTCACAGAGCAGGCTGCATAGGATAACAAGCTTTTACTTCTGACAATGTGAGGTAAAGGAAAAATGCACGGTCAGTTTAGCATTGCATCAGGAAACAGGAACAAAAACAAAACTGAAACTACAAGTGAGACTATTTCTTATACAATACATTAAACAGAAGAAAGAAGAAGAACCACCCAGGGTGTGGAGGGGAAAGCCTTGATGAAAGGGAGAAATATATTTTTTATTATATTGTTTTATTCTTTCTTGAGCCATTTCTTGATTAATAAAGGCAATTTTTCTATTTTGTGCTCCCAGTCTCTTTATCTTTCTCCCTTTCATCAAGGCTTTCCCCTCCACACCCTGGGTGGTTCTTTATCTCCGGATGGTCTGCCATCCTTTTTTGTTCAGGTGATAGAGTCACAGATTGGTGTTATTATTATAATTTAACTTTTTTAGATATTATATATTATATTATAATACAATTGTTGTATATTCTATATTACTTGAATTTCTTTAGCTTAATACATTAAACAGAAGGAAATGTTACACAACATCGCTATCTACTGTCAGATCAGCATAAAGTCCTCCCTTTACTTATAATAAGTCCTCATCTGTTGCATATGCCAACAATATCTTCCTGCACATTTACCTCTATTCTTTTTGGCAGTGTGTTTCAGTCTTCCCTTTGGTTCCTCAGGATGTAGGAGAAACTCCTTGATGGCCTTTTAGAGAGCCAGGTCCAAAGTGGTGTTTTTTCAGTTGTGCGGCTAGGGTCTTTCTAGTCTGTACAGTGATCAGATGTGTGTGTGTGTAGTGTCTCTTCCTGTATTAGGTCTTCCCTTTTTCTGTTACCCGTGACTGAGTGTGTGTTAAGTTCATAACAAGTAGCTATTACTATAAAAAATAGTAATAATACATGTAAATAACATAGGTGTACCCAGTCAGAAAGGTTATTTCTCTAGTATTAAAACCTTACCATGTATCAACCAACCTCACTGTGAAGGAGGGAGCACAAGACAGAAGCCTGACTAGTTCAGCTACCTGTCCAAGGGATAAAATAAAATGAACATATACCCTATAGTAAGTAAATAAGTAAATAATAATAGTACATGTAAATGTAAATAATGTACATGTAAATAACATGTACATGTAAATAACATAGTGACCGCCCCAACTGGGTACACCTTGTTGTGGCGGTATGGCTTTTACCTTGTTTTAATCAAAATAGTGATAACTAAGTACCCTATGTTCTGTACATGTACTATTACTATTTACTTACTAGAGGGTATATACTCATTTTGTTTTCTTCTTGGGTTTTGCCTGTGAAAGGGGCACAGTTTAATCCTGCTCTTACACTTTTCAGGTATACCAACTAATGCTCAGGCTCATCTCTTCAGTTTTCCTTTAGTTTTTTTTGTACTTTGTTCAAACCGAGGTGTGGCCCTTTCTGAGCTAGGTATTTCATTTTTATTGCTTCACATGGACAGATGTCTGAACTTGTTGGGCTCATGTCCTGCTCTGCCCTTATTCAAATTGAGGTCGGTTGACAAATGGTAAGGTTTCAACACTAGAGATAAGACCATTCTAACTGGATACACCTTGTCGCGGTGTTATGACGTTTATGATTTTTTGATCAAAATAGTGATAACTAAGTACCCTATGTTCTTTACATGTACCATTACTAGTTACTTATTTACTTACTATAGAGTATTTACCAGAGTTAGAGACACCTGTGAATTATAGAGAGGGGGGGCTCAACCAAGGACCTTCACATTATGCTGTTCATGTGTTCCAATAGGCACATGGTAAGAGACTGTTTTCATGAAACAATCTTTTTAATTATCTTTGGTATTTTAGAATTTTCAGAAGCCCATTTCAACAAATCTTTTCATGTTCTACTTAAATTCACATAAGAAGTCATCAGTTTGCCTGGGAATTCAAGCTTGCAGAACAAAAAAGAAAAGAATGTAAATGTAATGTACCGTATTTTTCGGACCATAAGACGCACTTTTTTTCCTCCAAATTTGGGAGGAAAGTGTGGGTGCGTCTTATGGTCGGAATGTAACAAGTGGGGAGGGTGGCAGGGGGCAGCGGTGGAGTGGGATCGCAGGAGGCAGGAAAATATCCCCTCCGCTGCAGGAATTCTGCTCTGGGGAAACCACTGGTCCCGATACTTAAGTGCATTGCATATTCATTAGCCGATTCCCCGCCCACCTATCAGCTGAGCAGTCAGCGGGGAGCAGCAAATGACAGAGTCACATGGTTCCTCAGCGCCTGATTCCTGCTGCAGCTGGGGAGATGTGTGGGAAGTAGAAGGAGGCAGCAGGAGCAGAGTGCAGCAGGAGGCATCGCATACCTGACAGCACAGGGGCTGTGCTGTGTTGTGAATGTGTAAGAAATGAATTCTGAGCAGAAGCTCCCTCTGGTGGTTACAAACAGTACTGAACCATTCAATGAAGATTGTGAAGATTGGCAATCAGGAGTTACAGACTGGTCTTATATAAGGGAGGTTCCCTCCCATCAAGGTTGCCGGTGATCAATTGTTCTTGTCTCAACTTTGGTTCCTGGTTCTCTTGGAAGCTTTCTGAGTCTTGCCTGCATCTTCTGCTAACAGATAAGATATTTTCTGCTTTTATTTTTGTGCTTGCTTTTTGCATTTTTCCCTGCACTTCTGTGGAGGTCAGCCAGGTCCCCTCAGGGGGCTTGTGCTCCTCTTAGTTTATCTGAGCCACTGTTATTTGTTCATTTGCCTTTTCCAGTTTTTTCAGTGGCTGCGGCTTAGTTTTGTTACACCAGAGAACTAATTTAGGTGGTAGAGATCGTGTGATCTCAGGTGTTTTTGCAATTAGTAGAGTTGGTATTTTTTAGGGTTTTTTGGATTGCAGTAAGTATCCTTCCTATCCATTTCTTTCTAGGAAGATTGGGCCCCAACGTTTGCTCATACTATTTTCTGTCTGTGTCTGTATTTCCTCTTGTCTAACCGCCATTACATGTTTGGGGGCTTTCTATGTTCTTTGGGGATCTGCTCCGGGGCAGATAGCTTTCCTCTTTCTATCTTTAGGTGTAGTTAACCTCTCAGGCTGTGACGAGGCGTCTAGGACCAACGTAGGAACGCTCCACGGCTGCCTTTAGTTGTGGTTAGTCAGGGTACTGCAATCTAGTAGATTCCAAGCTCTCTGGTGTATTGCCGATTTTGCCTGCTCTCCTCAGCTACCAAATCATAACAGTATCACCGGCCTAACTGAAAATTATATGGTACTCACAGAAGGGAAAAATAGTGTGGAAAAAAAAAAAAAAGTTGTCAGAGTTGTCAGAGATTTTTTTTTTTCTGTTTGTTGCATTTTTTTTCCCCTCTTTTTCTCTGGGTGCTGAGGATTTTTTTTTCTATCAATGGAGTTTGCACAGTTGTCTGGCCATGTGGATCAGCTTGCCACTAAAGTTCGGAGTATTGCTACCTATCTTGCAGGGTTGCCTGTTGTGGAACCTAGGATCCCCATGCCAGATTTGTCTTTAGGGGATCGAGCTAAATTTCTGAATTTCAAAAATAACTGTAAGTTGTTTTTTGCCTTAAAACCTAAGTCCTCAGGGAATGCAGCACAGCAGGTTCAAATTGTCATCTCTCTCCTGCGCGGCGATCCTCAGGATTGGCTTTTTCCCTGACACCTGGGGACCCTGTTTTGAGTAATGTTGATGCATTTTTTCTGGCTCTGGGGTTATTGTATGATGAACCTAATGTCACTGATCAAGCTGAAAAAACCTTGTTGGCATTAAATCAGGGGCTTGAGGACGCTGAGTTATACTGTCAGAAATTTCGAAAGTGGGCAGTCCTGACCAAATGTAATGATGATGCTTTGGCAGCCTTTTTCGGAAGGGTCTGTCAGAGAATGTAAAAGATGTTATGGTGGGTTTCCCTGCTCCCTCTGGTCTCAATGATTCTATGTCATTAGCGATTCAAATTGACAGACGTTTGCGTGAGCGTAGAGGTATGCGTGGAATAGTGTTGCCTTGTGAACTAGCTTCTGAACCCATGCAGTGTGATAGAGTGGCTTCTGGGACACAGCGTCATGAGTTTCGAAAATGCAATGGGTTATGTTTCTACTGTGGTGACGCCTCTCATGCTATTTCAGTCTGCCCTAAGCAGGGAAGACGTTTTGCACGCTCAGTTGTCTTGGGTAGTGTTCAGACTAAATTTCTGTTGACTGTTACCCTGATTTGCTCCCTGTCCACATTTTCTGCTCAGGCTTTTGTTGATTCGGGAGCAGCAATTAACCTGATGGATTTTGATTTTGCTAAACGTTGTGGGTTTCCCTTGATACCCCTACGGAAGTCTATTCCACTACTGGGGATTGATTCTACCCCTTTGGCTGAGAATAAACCCCAGTTCTCTACTCAGGTGATAATGAGGGTTGAACCTGATCATCAGGATAGTTGCAAATTTTTGGTGCTGTATAATCTGCATGACATTATTGTACTAGGTTTCCCTTGGTTACAGTCTCATAATCCTGTTTTGGATTGGAAATCTGTGTCTGTAACCAGTTGGGGCTGCCAATGTGTTAATGCCAACACTCCTGTTTTTCTGCCTCTCCCCAGGCTCAGGATGTTCCTGACTTTTTGACTGATTTTTCTGATGTGTTTAGCGAAAGTAAATCTGCATCCTTGCCCCCCCATAGGAGCTATGACTGCGCTATTGAATTAGTGCCTATAGTAAATTCCCTAAAGGTCGCCTTTTTAACTTGTCTGTACCTGAACATGACGCTATGCGGTCTTATATCAAGGAGTCATTGGAGAAGGGTCATATCAGACCATCCTCTTCACCCTTGGGTGCCGGTTTTTTCTTTGTGGCCAAAAAGGATGGTTCATTAAGGCCGTGTATTGATTATCGTCTCTTGAACAATATCACTGTGAAATATCAATATCCGTTACCCTTGATTTCTGACCTGTTTTCCAGGGTGAAAAGTGCTACTTGGTTTACCAAGCTTGACCTCAGGGGGGCGTATAACCTTATTCGCATTAAGCACGGGGATGAATGGAAGACGGCATTTAATACCCCAGAGGGGCATTTTGAGTACCTAGTGATGCCCTTTGGGCTCACTAATGCTCCTTCTGTCTTCCAGTCCTTCATGAATGACATTTTCAGGGATTTTGTGGATAAATTTCTGATTGTTTATTTGGATGATATCTTGATTTTTTCCAATGACTGGGACTCTCATGTGAAACATGTTCGGACTGTGTTCCAGATTTTGAGAGAGAATGCTCTGTATGTGAAGGGATCAAAGTGTCTTTTTGGCGTACAGAGGATCTCATTTCTGGGATTCATTTTGTCCCCATCTGTTATTGAAATGGACCCGGTCAAGGTTCAGGCCATCTGTGATTGGGTCCAACCTACTTCATTAAAGGCTCTTCAAAGATTCTTGGGTTTTGCCAATTTTTATCGTAAATTTATTGGTAATTTCTCTGTTATTGTTAAACCATTGACTGATTTGACCAAAAAGGGTTCTGATGTGGTGAATTGGCCTCCTGAGGCAGTCTCTGCGTTTCAGGAACTTAAGCAGAGATTCACTTCTGCTCCTGTTCTATGGCAGCCTGATGTTTCTCTGCCATTTCAGGTGGAGGTTGATGCCTCTGAAATTGGGGCAGGTGCTGTTTTGTCCCAAAGAGATCCAGAGACCTCTAAAAGTAACCCTTGTGCCTTTTTCTCTCGAAAATTTTCTCCAACTGAACGTAATTATGACGTGGGTAATCGGGAGTTATTGGCCATGAAGTGGGCTTTTGAAGAGTGGAGACATTGGCTGGAGGGAGCCAAACATCAGGTGGTGGTCCTCACGGACCATAAGAATCTGGTTTATCTGGAATCAGTCAAGCGACTTAATCCTAGACAGGCCAGGTGGGCCTTGTTTTTCACACGTTTTAATTTTGTGGTTTCCTTTCTTCCTGGCACTAAGAATGTTAAGGCGGATGCCCTCTCGAGGAGTTTCCTTGCGGACTCTCCTGAGTTATCTGATCCTGCTGTTATTTTGAAAGAGGGTGTAGTTCTTTCCGCCATCTCGCCCAATTTGAGACTGGCTCTGGAAGGGTGTCAGGAGGATAAACCCGAGCGCTGCCCTATTGGGAAATTGTTTGTCCCAGACCGGTGGAAAAAGAGTGTTATGTCTGAGATTCATTGTTCCGCGTTGGCCGGTCATCCGGAATTTTTGGTACCAGAGACTTGGTTAGTCAGTCCTTTTGGTGGCCTACTTTGTCTCGTGACGTCAGGGAATTTGTGCAGTCCTGCGGGACTTGCTCTCGCTCCAAGACTTGCTCTCGCTCTAGTGGTTTGTTGATGCCATTGCCTGTGCCCAAGAGACCATGGACCCATATCTCTATGGATTTCATTTCCGACCTCCCTGTTTCTCAGAGAATGACCGTTATCTGGGTGATTTGTGATAGGTTTTCCAAAATGATACATCTTGTGCCATTACCTAAGTTGCCTTCCTCCTCCAAATTGGTGCCTTTGTTCCTTCAGCACGTGGTTCGTTTACACGGCATTCCTGAGAACATTGTGTCTGACAGAGGAGTCCAGTTTGTTTCCAGATTTTGGAGGACTTTTTGTTCTAAACTTGGTATTCAATTGTCTTTCTCCTCGGCTTTTCATCCTCAGACCAATGGACAAACTGAGAGAACAAACCAGACATTGGAGACTTATCTGAGATGCTTTGTGTCTGCTGATCAAGATGACTGGGTCTCTTTTTTGCCTTTGGCTGAGTTTGCTCTTAATAATAGGGCTAGCTCTGCCACTTTGATGTCTCCATTTTTCTGCAATTTTGGGTTTCACCCTCAATTTTCTTCGGGACAGACGGAGGCTTCTGTCTGTCCAGGTGTTGACTCTGTTGTGGAGCGTATGCAGCAGATTTGGGACCAGGTAGTGGAGAGGTTGTCCCTCTCTCAGGAGAGGACCCAGCGGTTTGCCAACCGGCATAGGACTGATGGTCCTCGGTTTGAAGTGGGGGACTTGGTCTGGTTGTCCTCAAGAAATATCCCTATGAGAGTTGCATCTCCTAAGTTTAAGCCTAGGTTCATTGGACCTTATAAGATCATGGAGATTCTTAATCCTGTTTCCTTTCGTTTACTTCTTCCAGGGACATTTAAGATCCATAACGTGTTCCACAAGTCCTTATTGAAGATGTTTGTCGAGCCAGTGGTTCCTATGGCTGCACCTCCTGACCCTGTTTTGGTTGAGGGCAATCTGGAGTATGTGGTTGAGAAAATATTGGATTCTCGTTTTTCTAGACGGAAACTCCAGTATTTGGTTAAGTGGGGAGGTTATGGTCAGGAGGACAATTCTTGGGTGTTTGCTTCGGACATCCATGCTAGGAGACTGATCCGAGCGTATCACAGAGCTCATCCTGACCGACCTGGTTGCCCAAATGAGGGTTCGGTGACCCCTCCTCAAGGGGGGGGCCTTTGTGAATGTGTTAGAAATGAATTCTGAGCAGAAGCTCCCTCTGGTGGTTACAAACAGTACTGAACCATTCAATGAAGATTGTGAAGATTGGCAATCAGGAGTTACAGACTGGTCTTATATAAGGGAGGTTCCCTCCCATCAAAGTTGCCGGTGATCAATTGTTCTTGTCTCAACTTTGGTTCCTGGTTCACTTGGAAGCTTTCTGAGTCTTGCCTGCATCTTCTGCTAACAGATAAGATATTTTCTGCTTTTATTTTTGTGCTTGCTTTTTGCATTTTTCCCTGCACTTCTGTGGAGGTCAGCCAGGTCCCCTCGGGGGCTTGTGCTCCTCTCAGTTTATCTGAGCCACTGTTATTTGTTCATTTGCCTTTTCCAGTTTTTTCAGTCGCTGCGGCTTAGTTTTGTTACACCAGAGAACTAATTTAGGTGGTAGAGGTCGTGTGATCTCAGGTGTTTTTGCAATTAGTAGAGTTGGTATTTTTAGGGTTTTTTGGATTGCAGTAAGTATCCTTCCTATCCATTTCTTTCTAGGAAGATTGGGCCCCAACGTTTGCTCATACTATTTTCTGTCTGTGTCTGTATTTCCTCTTGTCTAACCGCCATTACATGTTTGGGGGCTTTCTATGTTCTTTGGGGATCTGCTCCGGGGCAGATAGCTTTCCTCTTTCTATCTTTAGGTGTAGTTAACCTCTCAGGCTGTGACGAGGCGTCTAGGACCAACGTAGGAACGCTCCACGGCTGCCTTTAGTTGTGGTGGTTAGTCAGGGTACTGCAATCCAGTAGATTCCAACCTCTCTGGTGTATTGCCGTTTTTGCCTGCTCTCCTCAGCTACCAAATCATAACAGTGCTGATGTGAGGCTGAATGCTCCTGTGGAGGACCTGTGATGAGGTCATGAAGAGGGCGGGCTGGAGCGTCACATGACCACACAAAGTCTTCACATAGTAGTTTACAGACACCACACTGGTCCCGCAGCACCATCTTCTACCCGTAGCTTCCTACATAATAACATGCTATTATATATAATAACACCACATATAATAGTATGTTATTTATGTTATTAAATATTTTACCACATTTTTTGCTTCAAATATATTTTTCCCTATTTTCCACCTCTAAAACCTGGGTGTGTCTTATAGTTCGGTGCGTCTTATAGTCCGAAAAATATGGTAAATGTTTTGTTTGGTTTCTGTCCCTTTTAATACTAGAGTAAATGCAGGGCAGAGTCAATCTCTTAAATCTGTTACAAGCTAAAGCTGGCTATACAACTGTACAAGGTACATATTTTTTTTTTAAATCAGTGGTACCAACAATGATAATTTTAAGAACCTTGTAGTTATATTTCAATCAAAATATCTGGAAAAGTTGGGACATCATACTACATTTATTAATTTGAAAGTACGCGATGTCATCCCGACATTGGAAATTACTGCAATTGTACCCAATTTTGGCTACATACTCACCTTCTAAACCTGCTATCACTTATAGGTGCAGCATAAATTGCTGTGATATTTTGGTTAGGAATCACTATTAAGGTCCAACTTTCAAAAATGTGTTTAGCTCAAAAGGCCCACGATGGGGCTTTCGCCACTGTGGTTCATGTGTGGTCTGTCCCAATATTCATAGTACTACTTTCACTGATGCCAATGACAATCAGATATACAAACTCACACATACCATAACATGCACTACTACAAGGGTAATATATTGTGTCATCTAACCTTGCAATCACAAATGCATAGGTCTTACCCTCTCCCTCAATTTACTAGATGTAAGAGAACACAATGTCCAATAGACTATCTCAATAAACTCAAAACATGCCAGCTCTACTGAACACACAGTAAAATGAGCTCACAGTCTCTTCTTTGGTAACATGTAAAAGCATAAGTCTCCACCTTTATTTACTGGAATATTTAAAAAGTTTTATACAGGTTAGAAATGTATTGGTATTTTAACCTTGGGGACATAGATGACAAGCCAAGTGATATAGAAAATGCAAATAAGTCAAGTTCAAAACAAAATCATGTGTACATACACTGGAATTCAAGAGCCTTTTGGCCTCTGTGTTGAGATGCTATATAGTAAGTCCCTATGGTATTGTTTACAAGTTATTTGGCTATCTGTTTCCATATGAACTGGTTGACTGGTTTGTGACTCACATGATTGAATATTTGTAACTGTGATTTGCAATTATTTAGTAAATGCTGCAGGTTAATGCATTTTCACAATTGTCCACAATCTTGTTATAACATATATATATTATATTATATTACATTGTTTTAAAAAATATTTTTAGTTGCCCCATTTCAACATTTTAAGCTGTGCACCTGGCCCCCCCTCCTTTTTGAAGTCTGTGTCACCCACTTGGAACCAACCTTCATTGGTCTAATTCTTTATAAATCTTACCTTATTATCTTTTTTGTTTATTGTGATTTAGCAGATTTAAGGCTTTCTGTCTATCAATTCTCTTTGCTCACAAGTAGCCACGTTGAATTGTGTGTTTGCAATAACCTGTTTCTTTGAATCTTATCTTAAGATTGTTACTTTGCTTTTCAAAGGATTCCTGATCTGAACAAATTCTTAAGAATTGGCCAATTGGGATATCATCGATTAAGTTCTGATGATGTGAAGAGGAAGCATGCAGAAGTGTATTTGCTGAGGTCAGTTTACAAAAAACATCTGTATGGATTAATTCCTTGTCATACACCTGCAAGAATGTTCAGGAGTTCAATGGTTGGTTGGTTCTACGTGTTTTGCATGTTAGTCATATGTTAAGTTGATTTTGATTGAGATGAGTAATAAAGAGATTGAGATTGTCCAATGATCCTTGCCAGATACAAAGGACATTGTCAATGTTCTGGCCCCAGAACTGACCTTTATCCATAAGTGGTACAGGTTCTGTAAGGAAAATCTTTCCCTAACACAGCCCCAGGAACAGGTTGGCATATGAGGGTGCACAGGATGCCCTCATGGCTGTTCCCTGGAGCTGTAGTTAGAAATGATTCTTAAAAAGAAAACAGTATAGGTACAAATGAGTACAAATTCTAAACGTTCCATAACTAAAATATTGAGCTCACCATCTGTGTTGGACGTAAAAAGCAATTATTGAACAACTTCCAGGCCATTTTTATGCTGAATTCATTGTCACAGGTAACCAGGAACATATCTTCCTCCAAATGTAAACCATAAATTTTTTACTACATGTCACTGGAGTCTTTAACCCCTTACTGACATTGGGCATCACAATACGTCCCTGTACCCTAGGCCTTATTGACCAGGGACGGATTATTACATCATCGTGATCACCAGCGCACACATGCTGTGCGCGAGCGATCGCCTCCGTGTGTCCGCTGATTCTGACACTAAGTGCCAGGAGCGATCCTGCACCACTCCCAGCATGTAAGCCAACTAAAATCCTGGAATCGAACGCAATCGCAGCATTCAGGGAGCCGGCAGCTAGGAAAGTTGCTTGATCATAATTGTAAAAGTATGTAAAAAATAATAATAAATTAATCTAAAGATATTGTATCTGTAAATAAATATTTGTATGAAAAAAAATATAAACAAAAATAATACAAATACTTGGTATGACCCAACCCATAAAACTGTCCCACTAGTTAACTTCTTTAGTGAACAACACAAAAACTAAATAAAGAAGAAAGTAAAAAGCAATGCTTTATCATCATACCGCCGAACAAAACGTGGAATAAAATGCGATCAAATACGAATATAAATAATCATGGTACCGCTAAAAACGTCATCTTGTCCTGCAAAAAACAAGCTGCTATACAGCTCCATCAACAGAAAAATTTAAAAGTTATAACTCTCAGAATAAAGTGATGCAAAAATAATTATATTTCTATAAAATAGTTTTTATTGTGTAAAAGTGCCAAAGCATAAAAAAATATATAAATGTAGTATCACTGTACTGACCTGAAGAATAAAACTGGATTATCAATTTTACCACACACAAAATGGCATAAACCCCTCCCAAAATATACCTGACTTGCTGTTTTTTTTCCAATCTGCCTCCCAAACATCGAAATAAAAAGCGATCAAAAAATGTAATGTGCTCGAAAATGGTACCAATAAAAACGTCAACTCGTCCCACAAAAAACAAGCCCTCACATGTGAGGCAAACTATGGAAAAATTATAGCTCTCAAAAATATGGTGATGCAAATACTAATTTTTGCAATAAAAAGTGTCTTTTAGTGTGTGACAGCAGCCAAACATAAAAACCTGATATAAATATGGTATCGCTGTAATAGCACAGACCCGAACAATAAAGTTTCCTAATCACTTATACTGCACGAGGAATAGTGTAAAAAATAAGTAAAACCAATTCTTCATCTGCTGCTGATTTTTTCATTCTTCCTCCCAAAGATCGCAATAAGGCTCGGCGCACATTTTTCCTGCACTCTGCGCTGAGTGCTTGCATCAGGATTTCCATGTAAATATCTGAAATACATGATTCAGACAGAACCTCTGGTGGAAGATTCCCTATAATGAGGCCGATGGAGGCACTGTGGACGCTGTGTGACCTGTGAGGTGACTGTGTCCATCTTTTCAGAATTGCATAAAAGTTATGTTGGCCACAGTTTTGTTCACTTCTGAAAAGAAGAACACCGATGAACAGAGGCCAGATGGAGTCCAGCGTAACTTTGCTGCTTCATTATAGTGAAAGGATCCCTCAGGGGTTTCATCTGAATCATGTCATTCTGAGATTTAGATGGAAACCCCAAAGTAAGTGGTCAGCGTAGAGCGCTGGATAAATGTGATCCCAAACGTTATGTAAAATGTTCCCAAAAAAAGCTTCTACTAAATCCACAAAAAAGGAAGCCCTCACTCAGGTCTGTTATCTGTTAACAGAAATATAGGGGCCTTCCACATTACTGGTAGCACAAAGGCTTTGGAAAAGCGAAATGGCTCCTCACCTGCCAAAAGAAATTCAGCAAATTCTCTGCTCCCGAATCCAAATGCTCCTTTCCTTCTGAGCCACACAGTGTACCTAAACCACATATAGCGTCCACATGTTTGGCATTTCTGAAGCGATGAGAGCCCACCTAACTTACTGGTTCATGTCTCCAGAATTATGAGCTGGGCATAACGTACTGGTGACTGCAACATACTGGTCACTACAGCGTACTGGTCATTACAATGGCAGTTTGCAATTTTCACTTGGCAACATTCAACATTGTTTTTGGAAAATATCCATGGAGTCAAAATCTGCCCTACAGCTGTATATAAATTCCAAAGGGGGTATAATTTCCAAAAATGGGGTCACTTGAGGGGGGTCTGCTTTTCTAGCAATTATGGGCTCTGTATATAGAATCTGCAAACTGTTCTGGGAAAATCTGAGCCCCAGGAAGCAAATAGTGTTCCGTTCCACCCGAGTCTCTCCGTTTGTCTAAGTAGCACTGTACAGCCACATATGGGGTATTGCCACGTTCAGTAGAAATTGTGGGACAAAGGATGATGCCATTTTTACCCACTTCTTGTATGAAAATGTAAAATCTGAGGCTAAAACAAAAATTTGGTGGTAAAAATGTAGTTATTTTTTCTTCACTGTGCAACAGTATAAAATTCTATGACACACCAGTGGTGTCAATATGATCACTGCACCCCTAGATGAATTCATTGAGAGGTGTAGTTTGTAAAATGGGGTCGGTTATGGGGGGTTCTGTTGTTCTGGCACCTCATGGTATATTCAAGTGGATCACGGCACCTGCAAACCAAAACAGTAAAATGTGGCACTCCTTTCTTTCTGAACTCTGCACTGTGCCTGAAAAATATTTCCACATGTAGGGTATTGGCACACTCAGGAAAAAATGGACCTCAGTTTGTTGTAAAAAAAAATTCCTATTAGCTCTTAGAAACATTAAAAACTAATTTATTCTTTCTTGACCGCTCAATGGTATAAAATTCTGTGAGGCTCATGTGGTGTCAATATGATCACTGCACCGCTAGATGAATTAATTGGAGAGTGTATTTTGTAAAATGAGTACACATATAGGTGGTTTCCGTTGTTCTGCCCCCTCAGGGGCTCTGCCAATGTGACATGGCACCCTCAAACCATTCCAGCAAAATCTGAATTCCAATATGGCACCTCTGAGCTTTGCAGTCTGCCTTAAAAATAGTATTCCCCCTTCATATGGGGTATCAGCATTCTCAGGAGAAATTGGAAAATAAATTGCATGGTGCAATTTCTCCAGTCACACTTATGAAAATGCAAAATTTGGGGCCAAAATAACATTTTGGTGGAGAAAATGTGATTTTATTATTTTCATGGCTCAACTGTCAGGGACACCACACTGCACATGCTCACTGAGCCAGTGCACGTGTCCTGAGTGAACCAACTGTGCCCAAAGATACCTGTAGAGCAGAGCTGCAGCAGCACAAGACGTGTGTTTCTGTGAAACAGGACCTTCCGCAGCATGTGACTGCCAAGTGGCGGAGCCGGCCACACGTCTCTCAGAGGCAGCAGTAATGAATGATGTGTACTGCAGACTCACAGGACCTGTAGCATGTGACTGCTGGGGGCGTGGCCTAAGCTCCAGAGATCTAGGAACTGCAGGAAAACTCCTAGCAGGGTAACGACGAGATAAAGTTACCAAAGGGCAAAGACAGGGACGAAAACCAGGACAAGCCGAGATCAGAGCACAAGATAGCACGACAGTACCAAAGGGTTAGACAGAACGGATAGTCAGGACGTAGCAATAGATCAGTAAACCAGAGCGGGCAATAGACGGTACAAAAGGACAAAACAGTAACGGAGTATCGATAGCCAAGCCAGGAGGTCAGAACCGGAGAAGACAATATTAGCAAAACGTGAGACAGAGAGCAGAGTGAGCAAACAGACCGGGTCATACACAGGAATCAAACAAGCAGAGCAGTATACACACAAACGAGGGGGTCAAATACACAGTCACAACGAAAGTATAGCTGACAGAGAATCTCCCTCTGGACTGGGTATAAATACCCTCCCAGATCCAAAGGGAGGCCAGCAAAAGTTAACCCAGAATGGACAGGACATTAACCATGTCCTATACCATGACATCAACGTTATAAACTTCTGAGAAGCACCTGGACGTTCAAGGTGCTCATCACACATCTAAAACATTCCTTGAGTGGTCTAGTTTCCAAAACAGGGTAATTTGTGGGGAGTTTCCATTGTTTAGGCACATTAGGGGCTCTCCAAAGGGGACATGACGTCCACTAATTATTCCAGGAAATTTTACATACAATAAAGCAGATGACACTCTTTCCCTTTCCTAGCCCTGCCATGTGTCCAAACAGTAGTTTTCTCCGTCATTTGATGTATTATAAATAAGGATAAACAGCCGCACTCAACGAGCATTTTTATCAATGCATAACATGGGAAATTTTATTAGAGTCTCCACAGCAATAGTACAAGTGTCAAAGTAACGTTTCGACCAAAAAAGGTCTTTATCAAACAACACTTTATAGAAGTAGTGAAAAAAGAGGAAGATGAACAATATTAACTATAGTACTGAAAGGTGATTGTCTGTTTGAAGCAGTGGGACCAAGAGTCCCAGGGGTAACTGGCGCTCCAAGGATCTGGAGGATCTGTGGTGATGTATTGGTGTACTCAGGAGAAATTGCACAACACATTATATGGTGCAATTTCACCTGTTATCCTTATGAAAATGCAACATTTGGGCTAAAAACATATTTCTGGGGAATTTTTTATTTTTATTTTCATAGCTCAACGTTATAAATTTCTGTGAAGCACCTGAACATCTAGATCAGTTCCCTGAGGGGTCTAGTTTCCAAAATCATGTCATTTTTGGGGAATTTTCACTGTTTAGGCACATTGGAGGCTCTCCAACGTGACATGGGGGACACAATTGTTCTAGCAAATTTTGCATTAAAAAAGTCAAACGCGTGTCTTCCTTTCCGAGCTCTGTGTTGCGCCCAAACTGGTTTTCTCCCTCATATGGGGTATCAGCATGCTCAGGAGAAATTACACAACAAATTTTGGGGTCCATTATTTCCTGTTACCCTTGTCAAAATAAAAAAATTGGATCTAAAGTAAAAAAAAATTTTAAAAAGTTGAATGTTCTTTTTTTTTTCCACATTTCAAAATTTCCTGTGAAACACCTAAAGGGTTAATATACTTTTCGATTGTGGTTTTGAGCACCTTGAGGGGTGCAGTTTTCACAATGGTGTCACTTTTGGATATCTTCTATCATATAGACCCCTCAGTGACTTCAAATGTGATGTTGTCCCTAAAAAAACAGTTTTGTAAATTTTGTTGGAAAAATGAAAAATTGCTGGTAAATTCAATTTTTAAACCCTTATATATTCCTAAAACTAAAAAGTTTTGGTTCCAAAATTGGGCTGATCTAAAGTAAACATGTGGGAAAAGCTACTTATTAACTATTTTGTGTGAAATATCTCTGTGATTTAAGGAAATGTAAATTCAAAGTTGGAAAATTGCAAAATTTTCAAAATTTTCACCAAATTTCAGTTTTTTCCACAATTAAACACAAGTCATACTGAAGAAATTTTACCACTATCATGAAGTACAATATGTCCTGAAAAAATAATCTCAGAATCACCAGGATCTGTTGAAGCATTCCAGAGTTATTACATCAGAAAATAACAGTGGTCAAAATTGTAAAAATAACCTGGTCATTAATATGCAAACCTTCTTCAGGGTAAAGTGTTAAGATAAGATGGCAACGTTTCAACTATAGGATGGAGAATATAGTCAATTAATATACAGACTTGTTTGCACATATTATTATGCCCTAACACAAGGGCCGGCTCCAGGTTTTTATGGGCCCCGGGCGAAAGAGCCTCAGTTGGCCCCTTTAACACAGACCACGATTCATGATGCACAGATACGGCAGAGAAATATAGGTACAGTACAATGCCAAATACTTCACTTCTTCCATTACATGAGTGATATCTATTGTAAATTGTACAATAGCTCAAAAACCGCCAAATCCTCGCAGCGCACAGTACAGACTGGACAGTACAGTCCTCCATACAATATTATGGGCACCACATAGTCTTCCCCTCATCACCCATATAATACCCCATGCAGGATGTCATGCCCCCATCCCCATATAATGCTCCATACAGAATACTGGACCCAAAATAATGCTCCATACAGAATACTGGACCCAATATAATGCTCCATACAGGATACTGGTCCCCATATAATGCTCCATACAGGATACTGGTCCCCATATAATGCTCCATACAAAATATGGAGCTCTCCTCTGCACTGTGCTGCATTCTGCACTGTTACGGCTCAGGAAAGGGCGCTGTGGAAAGACTCCCATTATCATCATCATTGCCTCCCCATCATCATCATTTTCTCCCCATCATCATCATTGCCTCCCCATCATCATCATTGCCTCCCCATTATCATCAATGCCTGCCCATCATCATCGCCTCCCCATCATCATCATTGGCTCCCCATCATCATCATTGTCTCCTCATCATCATCATCGCCTCCTCATCATCATCATTGCTTCCATCATCATCATTGCCTCCCCATTATCATCAATTCCTGCCCATCATCATCATCGCCTCCCCATCATCATCATTGCCTCCCCATTATTATAAATGCCTGCCCATCATCATCATTGGCTCCCCATCATTATCATTGCCTCCCCATCATCATCATTGCCTCCCCATCATCATCATCACTTCCTTCCCACACACCATCACACATACAGCACCGCAGCACACAAGCACTCTCTCACACACACACAAAGCACCGCACTACATACACACACACTGATACACACAGACAGACACACACACACATACACATCACATCTCACCTGTCCGGCGTCCGCGCGCTCTCTGCCACAGCCGGCCGCTGAATAATGACATCATTCAGTGGCGCTGCTGTGAGAGGAAGCGCAGGCGCCCCCTGAAGCCTGGAGCTGCGGCAGCGGAGGCACGGGGAGAGGTAAGTTTTGTGCCAGCTGCTGCTGGGGCCCTGAGTAAGCGGGGGGGCCAGTGGCGGCGCTGACACTGATCTCCTCCGCTAACGGGCGCCGGGGTGCCAGAAGGCAAGTGGGCTCCCCCACCTGCTCAGGGCCCCGGCACTTTCCCGGGTATGCCGGGTGCTGACGCCAGCCCTGCCTAACACAATCGGGTGATCTGGTGGACAGGTGACATTTTTGTATATTTTCAAAATATTCAAGTACCGTATTTTTCAGACTATAAGATGCATCGGACAATAAGACGCACCTAGGTTTTCGAGGAGGAAAATAGGAAAAAAAAAACTGAAGCAAAAAATGTGGTCAATTCTGTACTTAATATCCCCTATCCTGGTAAATATGGTCCCCTCATCCCCATCCTGATATACATGGCCCCTCATCCCTATGCTGGTATACATGGCTCCCTCATCCCTATCCTGGTATGCATGGCCCACTTATCCATATCTTGATATGCATAGCCCTCATCCCCATCCTGGTATGCATGCCTTCTCATCCCTAGACTCATATGCATGGCCTCCTCATCCCTTTCCTGGTAGGAATGGTCCCCCTCATCCTTATCCTGGCAGGAATGATTCGCCCTCATCCCTATACTGGTATGCATGGCACTATCCTTATTCTGGTATAATTGGCCCCATCCCAATCCTGGTATGCATGACCCCATCCTTGTCCTGGTATGATTGGCCCCATCCCAGTTATGGTATGCATGTCCCATCCTTATCCTGGTATGATTGGCCCCATTCCAGTCCTGGTATGCATGGCCCCATCCTTATCCTGGTATTATTGGCCCCATCCTGGTCCTGGTATGTATGGTCCCATCCTAATCCTGGTATGATTGGCTCCACTCCCATCCTGGTATGCATGGCCCCATCAGAAAAGAGTAAAAAAAAACAAACCATTATGCTTACCTTCCTCCTCTCCCTCGCAGTGTACTGCTCCGGTGCCAGCAACTGCTTAATGCTTCCATGCATACCAGGAATAGGATGGGGCCAATCATACACCACCTCCTCACCTCACCCCCTGTCTGTCGGTGTTCCCCAAGGCTCAGTTCTTGGACCCCTACTCTTCTCCATCTACACCCTCGGCTTGGGACAGCTCATAGAATCCCATGGTTTTCAGTATCATCTCTACGCCGACGACACGCAACCCTCCTGCTTTGAGCAGGGGGTTGGACCAGAAGGCCCAGGAGGTCCCTTCCAACTCTACCATTCTATGATTCTATGATTCTATGATTCTACCTATCTGGACCTGACCTCACCTCCTTACTGACCAAAATCCCACAATGTCTGTCTGCTATTTCTGCTTTCTTCTCTGCTCGCTTTCTAAAACTGAACATGGACAAAACAGAATTCATCATCTTTCCCCATCTCACTCTACCCCCCCACCAGACCTGTCCATCAACGTCAATGGCTGCTCACTTTCCCCAGTCCCACACGCTCGGTGCCTCGGAGTGATCCTCGACTCTGCCCTCTCTTTCAAGCCACATGTCTAAACCCTTGCCTCCTTCTGCCGTCTCAAACTCAAAAATATTTCCCGGATCCGAGCATTCCTTGACCATGAAACTACAAAAACACTAGTGCATGCCCTCATCATCTCCCGCCTCGACTACTGCAACCTCCTACTCTCTGGCCTTCCCTCTAGCACTCTGGCACCACTCCAATCCATCCTGCACTCTGCTGCATGACTAATACACCTGTCTCCCCGTTATTCCCCAGCCTCTCCTCTCTGCCAAGCCCTTCATTGGCTTCCTATCGTCCAGAGGCTCCAGTTCAAAACCCTAACCATGACCTACAAAGCCATCCACAATCTGTCTCCTCCATACATCTGTGACATGGTCTCCCGGTACATACCCACACGCAACCTTCGATCCTCTCAAGATCTCCTCCTCTACTCCCCTCTTATCTCTTCTTCCCACAACCGCATACAAAGCTTCTCCCATGCCTCTCCCATACTCTGGAACTCTCTACCCCAACACATCAGACTCGCGCCTACCATGGAAACCTTCAAAAAGAACCTGAAGACCCACCTCTTCCGACAAGCCTACAAACTGCAGTGATCATCAGTCTACTGAACCACCGCGCGACCAGCTCTACCCTCTCCTAGTGTATCCTCACCCATCCCTGTAGACTGTGAGCCCTTGCGGGCAGAGTCCTCTCTCCTTCTGTACTTGTGTGTGCCTTGTATTGCTCATGTTTACTGTACTTGTCTATGTTTGCCCCTCTTCACATGTAAAGCGCCATGGAATAAATGGCGCTATAAAAATCTATAATAATAATAATAATAATAAATAAGGATGAGCCCAATCATACCAGGAACGGATGAGGCCAATTATACCTACATGCCGCCATGCACGGACTGTGTGGCGGGGGCAGAGCAGCATGGCAGCCCCCGCTGCTCCCCAGCATATAGCACCGTTAGAGCAGCAGTAAGGCCATGGCGGGCTCCTCTCACCCCCGGGCACTATAACATACCTGTGCAGAATGGACCTGCAGAGCCTGCACCCGCCAGGTGAGCTGCCCACTGAGGAGGACATTGCTGCCTATGAGCCGAGTCCTCACACAGGACGCAGCGGGGAATCCGAGCACCTACCGGGGACGCCACGGGACTGGACTGGGACTATGAGTGACCCTGCTGTGGACCCTGACGAAGGAACATAATTCCGAAACGCGCGTCGGGGCGCGTCTTTCCAGTCTTCATTGTTCTATCGTAGGCTCCCAGGTAGTGGTGTTATATGTTTTTACATTGGTGGCACTGGGCAATTTTGCTTGATATCTTGTTTCACAGCGCTGGTATCAGCAACTCTTTTGTTCACATTTTGGTGTGTTTACACAACTTTTGGGATGTAATTTGTGTTGATACATTATGGTAAACATTTTTTGGTGGATTAATATTTTGCACTGTGGTTATATTACGTTTCAGATTATGCACAGCATTTAATTGATTTTTTATGTTTTTATGAGTTATACACTGAGCCATATTTATTTGCATTCTATGCAAGCACATTGCACATCAGCATTATACATATAATATATTTTATATCACAATCCTGGTTGATTAAAATTGAGCCCATAATTATCAAAGATAGACTATTTGAAGTTACTTGTTATTTTTATAATATATATTTTTTAGATTATAAAATTGTATTTTTGATATACCTTGTACAACATTGCTTAAATAAATTCTTATATTGAATACAATTGTCTCGGTGATTATTATATTTTATTATTCACCGGTTGGGATTTCTCCTTTCCTCTTTGGTATCCATTCTCTGGGTTGAGGTGTTTTTCTCAATTCCCGGGTGGTCTGCCATCCACTTTATCTTGACTAGTGGGATTTATTTGTTATTTATTTATTTTATTTTGGGCTATATATTATTTATTAGATAGCACATATATATGTAATATTTTTTGTCTCATTAGTCCCATTTTCTTGTGTGTTTGTGGGGAAGGAAGACGGAGCCCTGGCAGTGCCGGAGTCCGGGGAGTGTGACCTGCTCTCTGGACCGACTATACCCGCGGAGGAGCCAGGGAGCTGCTGAGAAAACTGAGCGCCCTGCGCCTGGCGGAGTGGGCAGTGCCAGTCCTGTGGGGCCACAGGTACAGCGAGGAGGGCAGGATGCGAAGCCACATGGATGCCCGGTACCCAGAGCCCCTGAGCACGGAGGAGTCTCCCCGCAGGAGGGCGCACTCCCTGCCATGGAACCCCATCCCGGAGGCGGAGGATGAGGACGACTCCCTCCTGTGCTGCTGTAAGCTGAAGAAGAAGGTGCAGTTTGCGGACTCCCTGGAGCTGTGTCTGGCCAGTGTCAAGCACTTTCTGCCTTCAGATGAGCCGTTGGTGCCCCCGGCTGTGCTGGCCAGGCTTCAGAGCTACCCCTGGCCGTGCTTGGGCCTGAGCTGGTGGAGGACATGGCCATGCCGGAGGGCCCCGTCCCTGCAGAGCTGCTGGCCAGGCTGGATTAGCAGGGGGTATGCCTGGAGCAGGTGTCCGCCTCTGCCTGGGGGGTGGTCAGGTACGTTCTGGTAAAGGACCCCGGAGAAAGTGCCCAGGTGAAAATCCGGTACACATTTAATGAGTGGTTGTCTTTCCTGGACTGCCCAACCTCTGCCCCCCAACAGAGCACTGCCCCCGGCACCCAGCACTCCCACTTTAACCTTTGTTACCCCCCTTCTACCTCTCTGATACACTTTGCCATATGCTTCACTACCAGTCATGGGCAAGAGATCTGGGACAACAACCATGGGGCGAACTACACTGTGAGCTGCCAGCAGAACTGGCGACCTGAGCTCCAGCCCCGCAGCACAGGCCAGGAGGAGTCTGAGGCTCCCCAGCTCTGGTAGCACCGACACTTGAGGCTGAAAGGGTTAACGGGTCACTCATAAGCACAATGGCACTGACTTGTCCGCTGAATGGCACATTATCCACATTTGGGCAGATACTTGTACTTGTCACCCTCATCAGAAATACTCAACTGTCTAAATGAGAAATGTCCGTCGGCTTCCTGGCAATGTGCAAATCCCTTCCTACCGTTGTGAAAGCGACTACACAATCCAGTGTTCTAGTAGCCACCCAGGAATATACTATATACCTGGCACTCTCTCAGTGGTGGGTGACAGTGACACATGATCTATGGAGGTCACAAAGACATTGCATTCAGTAGGTTTACATAAAAAAGGAAGGGCTTAATTCCCTCTAGCCCTAGTAATCTGTGAATTATCTGCCGATAATGGTGGCATTTATGGAGGATGATGGAATGAACTGGGTGATGGCACTGCGCAACGCTTCTAAATGGGATAATGTGAATAAGTCAGGTTTTTATTTGCCTTCTATCAAGCATCTTCCTTACAATAAGAGACCAATTATACCAGGATGCCAAAAAGAAATGTGCGTGGAATGCAATGAATATTCATTTCTCTTTAGCAGCGGGCGCAGAAGTTAGCCAGAGCTGCCAGCTCCTGCCTCTTTGCCCGCTGCTCCACCGAAACTGCTCCTTCACCTCCTTACTACAGCCAGAGCTGGTACATCCGGACTATAAGGCTGGAGTCACACACAATGTACAAAAATACGGTCTGTTTTCACGGTCGTAATATGCAGAAATGTTCCCTAAACAGTGATCCTTATGTCATTCGACATAAGGCTGCTTTTGTTTGCATGTAAGCATCTGTATGACATCTATATGGCATCCGTATAGCATTTTTCTTTCGCAACCTTGCAAAATCGACATTTAACGGTTTTGAGCCCTGAAAGTAATTGAAATCATCAGCAACCATATTTATTGGCTTTACAACAGGTGGCAGCCTCCAATCTGGCCATTTTTGTTCCGTGCTTGTGTTGGTGTATTTGTGGTTTGTGTGAAAAATATCAGACAGACTTAGTTTCACTTCAACTGAGCAGGTGCTATACAACTGGATTTTGCTACACCGCTTTGGCCAGCCATACCCAGTGATTGTGGATCCGAGGAGGAGGAGACGACTGTGGGCCCATCCGCTTTTAAGGCAACGCCTCACTAAAGGGCATTTCCACCATCTCTATGCATCACTACGGACCCATCCCGACAAGTTTTACCAATATTGCCACTTTTGCTACCTTTATCTTGCCAGCTTTGATATTTTATTGGAGACAGTGCGCCCTGGGATCATCTTTCAGGACACCAGGATGTGTAAATGTATTTCTGCTGAGGAGCGCCTTATCCTTACATTACGGTATGTATTTCTTCTCCTCATACTGTATGTTGATGATGGTTCCACATTTAGTATATAGTTCTGTTTAAAAATTTTGTTTGTTTTAGTCGTAATATGTATCCACAATCAAAACTCCCATTATTAATAATAATATGTGTATTTGTGTCTAAAATCACATTTTAGAATTTTAGAACTCTTTTTATGTTGTTATTGCATGGCTTGATAGTTAGACATTGTAACTTTGATTAATGTGATTTGCTTTTAACCTTCAACATGTTATCTAATTTTGCTTTATATTTTATTTTCTTGTAGCTTCCTCACAACTGGTCTTTCATATGCGGCACTGCATCATGAATTTTTGATAAGAAAATCAACAATATCAGGCAATGTTCGGTCTACCTGTTCCGAGATCTGGTCATGACTTCATCAAGTGGTCATGCCTGAGCCAAAGATGGAAGACTAGTTGTGGATTTCCAGGAGATTTGAGGAGCACTGCCAGTTTCCCAATTGTTTTGGATCCCTGGATGGGAAGCACATCCGTGTGCGTAAGCAGCCTAACTCAGGGTCCCAATTCTATAATTATAAACAATATTTTTCAGTAGTGCTGTTGGCCCTGGTCGACAGTCACTACCGGTTTATAATTGTAGATATTGGGGCCTATGGAAGAACTGGAAACTCTAGAGTCTTCAATTCTTCCATTATGGGTGGGCGGCTGTGCAATAATCAGTTGGACCTACCACCACCATGTCAGCTTCCAGGCTCCAATTTTGAACCTGTGCCTTATGTCCTTGTTGCAGATGAGGCCTTTCAATTGACCCGTCATGTAATGAGGCCCTATTCCCATAGAAACCTGAACCACTGGCGCAGAATCTTTAACTTGCGCCTATAACGCGCACGACCACTGGTAGAGGGCACCTTTGCCATTCTTTGTGCCAAATGGCAAGTCCTCCAGTCAGCCATTCAGTTGAGTGAAGCTAGCGTTAATGAGGTGATCAAAGAATGTATCATCCTATATAACTTCACCCGAATACATGATTACTCCTCATCTGATGGTGCTGAAGTTGTGTATGGCAATGTGGGTATGCCTATTCCACATGTTATCCCTCCCCGTCGTCCGCTCTCTGGACTCAAAGTACGTGATGTGTGCACTAATTATTTTGTAACACCTCAGGGTGCTACTCCCTGGCAAGAGAATGCTATATCTATGTTGTAATTTTTTTTTTTGGTTTATTTAAAAGCTTTTTTGTTCTTGAAGTTTGTGTGTGCTTTCATTTTCTTTGTGGCAAATGTTGAAATATTTTGCTGTCCAAGTTATGAATTAAATAACACAAAATGCGTAAAATTCTAACTTTTTATAAAGGCAAAATATAACTTTGCAAAAAAAAAAATACTCATGGCTTTTGGGGCCATACACATTTGTCCACACATTTTTTTGCATATTTTATAAAACAAAAATAAATAAAAAAAACAAATTTGCGTTATCAACATAACACACAGCCACAAATTATAAATTCTCGTAGGTTGGTGGTGGGAATGGTGGGAGTCCAGCTTCACTTTGTTGCTGGGTTTGATGCCCAACTTGGACCTCACCCTGTGTGGGAACATATTTTGGGCCAGGATGGGTGATGTGGCTAGCATCCTGGTGGTGACAATAGAAGTGGCCAGACCGATATTGTAGATGATACTCCTGTGGATTTTGGTAGCCAAGTGATTCATACCCCCCAATATTGCCATGTCGACCAAAGCCAGGTTGGGACCAGCCTCTAACACTGGGTCTGATCAAGCAACCATATTGGGCAGGTGGATTATAGGCTGCCATTTGGGCCTGTGGAGGCCAATATTGGTTTGGGGTGGATTGGGAAGTGGTGTAGGCACCCGTGGAGGAGGTGGCTCAGATCCTGATAGAGCCTGCATTTCTGGGTTTGAGGAAATTCTGAGCTGGTGACGGAGTGACAGCTGCCATCGCTCCAAAAACTCAAAAACCTCATTTGGGTTATTGGGGGGTGTGCAGGCATCAATCAGGATCTGAATGGATCCTCGCACACGTAGTGTGACCTCCCGGGGTAGTGAACGGAGGTACGGGGCCAGGCAGAGGGCATATGCCTCCTCACCATCATCCTGGGCTGCCCTGGACAGATAATTTAACACCCCCGTATCCATACGCCTCCTTGTGTCAGAGGCATGGATGTCTCTTCTTCTTAGTCGCCACGGCGGGGTATGATGGCATTCTGGGGTGATGCCTCAAGAGGTACAGTAGGGCTCCTGCTAATGCCCTGGTCCTCCTGTTGCGCTACATCCACACTGCATGATGCCACTGGTGGTGCTGGGTCTCGTGCTGGGGCTGGTGCTGGTGCTGTTGGAGGTTGTGGGCTAAAGCTGGAAGGTTCAGAAGATGGGCCAGCCACCTCTTCACCTCCCTCGACAGGACCAATAATTGACTCCGAATCAGACCCTGTCTCCCTCTCAGTGAGGTTGGACTGAGTTCTGTTTTTAAATGTGGAAAAAAAAACTGTAGATATGACCCTAAACAGCATTTGTGAAATGTTGTGTGATGTATGTACTTACGGTCTGAGATCCAGAATGGGAGCCAGAAAGGACAGCCGATCATAATAAATGTATGAAAAAATAGTGGCACACCAAAATAAAAATAAAAAACTTTATTAAGGCAAGTAAGCCATGATTAAAACATGTGAAAATCTGACGCGTTTCAGGTGCAAAAACACACCCTTACTCATAGGATAACATAGTGAAATAACACAGACCACAAATAACAATGAACAACCAATCAAAAAACATTAATAATTAATTAATTATGCACCAGACATGAATGAACCTTGCAATATGAACCCTGTTTAATATATGTAAAAAAGATCATTTCTAGAATTCATTATTTTCGGAAATTTAGTGTCCAACTTCAAAATCCAATATGCATCACGTGTGGATAATAGTTTTTGCTTACAGTATTCCCACCACGTATAGGGTTAGAAATTTTTTCAAGTGCATAAAAAATAAAATGAGTGATATCACAATGATGGACATTTACAAAATTCTTTGGCGCACCCGAATAAGACGCATTCTTATTTTGGATGTTAGCAAGATGTTCTGCTATGCGTTTTTTAATTTTTCTTGTGGTGCAACCAATATACTGCATTCTGCAAGCCATTTTGGTGTGCCACTATTTTTTCATTCATGGTAACAATGCTGTGCTTTTCAGCAAGTTGTGCACCCACCTGCTTTTTCTGATTTGGCTCATCCTATTTGGCTTGAATTGAGGATTTCGTTGAAGCTCCCACACCTCTCTCTCCTGCACATAATAAATGTATTTTCTCTTGGTCGGTGCTGCATCCCCACTCCTGGCCCGCTGCTGACGTTCCCCCCTATATTGGTCGCGGATGCTGTGCCAGCATCTCATGACATCTTCCACTGCAATGTGACACAATAATTTATTAGGACATTGCCCAATTTTCAGAACACTTTAACATATATTTTCAGTGTCATGTGGCCTAGTAAGGTGTCATTTAAACATCAGATATAATACACTGAAAGGCCAAAACTTACATATATTATTATTTTAGGGTCTAATGGGAAAACATGTTATTTTGCACATTAACATGATTTTTAAAAAGGATAGAACTTACTAATTTGTTGCTGGCTCTTACGTAGCTTGTCCTCTTAATCATGAAACATTTGGACACAGATCCTCCTCCATGCCACCTTTTTTTGGGCCCGGTCAGAATAATGTGCGTCCCTCTGGTCCCACAGTTCTGGCCTCTCTTGGACCAGAATGATATGCATTTCCATGTTGATTTATGTGGACATGATGGTGGACTCCGTGAAGGCATTGTTCCAGGATGTCTGGCGCACTTTATAAGCTAATTAGCATGTCAAAGCTTCCTGATAATGGCTGAGTATATTTCCTGTCACCTGGAGAAATCTTGCGCATTTCTCGCAAGTCACACATCTGGTCCGTGTGTAATTTGTAGTTTTCTCGCCCCCATAGACTTGCATTGGCCGTAATACGCCGACAATAGCAGCATGCTGCGATTTTCTCAGACCGTATAATACGGCAGAGAAAAAATCGGCTGATGGGAGCTGCCCTATAGATTAACATTGGTCCTAGTGCAATGCGTTGTTTTTGCGCTTCGCACTCTTCCTTATTTCTCGCTAGTGTGACTCCGGCCTAAGACGCACCCCCCATTTTGAGTGGAAAAAAGTGTGTCTTTTAGTCCGAAAAATAAGGTATTTATTAAAATGTTAATAAAGGTGAACACATACAGTCATGGCCAAAAGTTTTGAGAATGACACAAATATTATATTTTCACATGATCTGCTGCCCTCTGGTTTTTATGTGTGTGTTTGACAGATGATTTTATCACAGACAGAAATATAATAATTGCAAACATATGAGTAACAAAAGCTTATATTGACAGTTAGAATGAGTTAATGCAGCAAGTCAATATTTGCAGTGTTGACCCTTCTTCTTCAGGACCTCTGCAATTCTCCCTGGCATGCTCTCAATCAACTTCTGGACCAAATCCTGACTGATAGCAGTCCATTCTTGCACAATCAATGCTTTCATTTTGTCAGAATTTTTAGGTTTTTGTTTGTCCACCCGTCTCTTGATGATTGACCACAAGTTCTCAATGGGATTAAGATCTGGGGAGTTTCCAGGCCATGGACCCAAAATCTCTATGTTTTGTTCCCTGAGCCATTTAGTTATCACCTTTGCTTTATGGCAAGGTGCTCCATCATGCTGGAAAAGGCATTGTTGATCACCAAACTGCTCTTGGAGGGTTGGAAGAAGTTGCTCTTGGAGGACATTCTGGTACCATTCTTTATTCATGGCTGTGTTTTTAGGCAAGACTGTGAGAGAGCCGATTCCCTTGGCTGAGAAGCAACCCCACACATGAATGGTTTCTGGATGCTTAACAGTTGGCATGAACAAGACTGGTGGTAGCGCTCACCTTGTCTTCTCAATTGGGTTCCGAGTCAAAAGGGGATTCATCAAGAAAATAACTTTATCCCAGTCCTCAGCAGTCCACTGCCTGTACCTTTTGCAGAATATCAGTCTGTCCATGATGTTTTTTCTGGAGAGAAGTGGCTTCTTTGCTGCCCTCCTTGAGACCAGCCTTGCTCCAAGAGTCTCTGCCTCACAGTGCGTGCAGATGCACTCACACCTGCCTGCTGCCATTCCTGAGCAAGCTCTGCACTGATGGTAGCCCGATCCCGCAGCTGAAACACTTTTAAGAGACGGTCCTGGCGCTTGCTGGTCTTTCTTGAGCGCCCTGAAGCCTTTTTGGCAACAATGGAACCTCTCTCCTTGAAGTTCTTGATGATGCGATAGATTGTTGACTGAGGTGCAATCTTTCTAGCTGCGATACTCTTCCCTGTTAGGCCATTTTTGTGCATTGCAATGATGACTACACGTGTTTCTTTAGAGATAACCATGGTTAACAGAAGAGAAACAATGATGCCAAGCACCAGCCTCCTTTTAAAGTGTCCAGTGGTGTCATTCTTACTTAATCATGACAGATTGCTTTCCAGCCATGTCCTCATCAACACCCACACCTGTGTTAATAGAGCAATCACTGAAAAGAGGTTAGCTGGTCCTTTTAAGGCAGGGCTGCAATGATGTTGAAATGTGTTTTGGGGGATAAAGTTCATTTTCTAGCCAAATATTGACTTTGCAAGTAATTGCTGTTAAGCTGATCACTCTTTATAACATTCTGGAGTATATGCAAATTGCCATTAGAAAAAGTGAAGCAGTAGACTTTGTAAAAATTAATATTTGTGTCATTCTCAAAACTTTTGGCCATGACTGTACAGTAGAGTTGAGCGATACTTTCCGATATCCAAAAGTATCGGAATCGGAATGGTATCGCCGATAACATTAAAATATCGGCGATACCCGATACCGATACCGGAAGTCCCATGTAAGTCTATGGGAACAAAATATCGAAATTAAAAAAACCCCATTCTTGCCTTGTTGGTTAATTGTACATGAAGGAAAACAAGAAAGAGTAATGTAGAATGTATTGGGGAAGGTTGAGGAGACATTAAAGGCATAGATGTTTAACCCAATCAAATGGAATAGCATAAATATTTTTTTTTTAAAGATGTTCGGATTGACGAAGAAATTGACAATGTTGTTAACGTTTTTTCTATTTTGGAAAATATGTATATTACACAACTTCCATGCTCTTCATCTTCACCTTTTTAACTTTTCACACACTTTCTCCTTCATAATCTTCTGCAGCATCATCTTTTTCATCAAATTATTCTTCATCTTCACCTTCTTTATCTTCTTCTTAAACTTCTTGCTATTCATCTTTGTTAACATTACTCATATTCTTCTTATTAAACTATTATTCTTATTCATATTCTGCTTCATCTTCTTCATCATATTCTTATTTGTGATAGAGAATCCTGTACTTGTAATCTGTCAAAGTATGAATTTTTCATCCTTCCGTTCTTGCTGTCACAAAAGATTTAAATTACAACAGTATTTGTCCGTGTTCAGTTTAGCCTGCAGCAGCAGGCATTTTCCAGGGGCACCACGAGGAGGAACGGACTCACCCCCATACACTGCTTAGTCTTCTTCTGCTTAGAATTTAGAGCATATATTTTGCTCTTCATTTTGGTCTTATACTTCATGTTCTTCTACTTTTAGATCTTCTGCTTATTGTTCTTGTGTCTCTTGTTCCGTATCTTGTATTTGTAGCACAATCTTGTACCAGCTGATGTTACTGGGACACGGTTACTAAGCAGGAGGTACCTGTGCTCCAAAGCACTACCAAGGACCAGCAGACGTTGCTGGAACTTGGATACCGAGATGGAGGCACCTAGGCCAAAGGCACTGTGGAGAACCAGCTGACGGTACTGGAACCCGGAGGGGCAGCAGAAGGAAAAGAGCCAATGGCACAACCGAGGACCAGCTGACGTTACTGGGACACGGTTACTAAGCAGGAGGTACCTGTGCTCCAAAGCACTACCAAGGACCAGCAGACGTTGCTGGAACTCGGATACCGAGATGGAGGCACCTAGGCCAAAGGCACTGCGGAGAACCAGCTGACGGTACTGGAACCCGGAGGGGCAGCAGAAGGAAAAGAGCCAATGGCACAACCGAGGACCAGCTGACGTTACTGAACCCCAGTAACACAGGAGCAAGTGTTGACTGTGCTAACAGCACTTCCGAGCAACAACTGGCGGTGTTGGAGCCCAGGGTCAAGGAGGATGTTTAAATACTAGATCAAGTAATTTCCTTGTTACTGTCAATTTTAAATGTCTATACTTCAAACAAGAGAAAGATAACCTTTACTACCATAAGATGATGATTTCATTTAAACTAATATCTAGATAAATAAAGAATTGACAAACATAAACACATACATTAACATGTTGAACAGCAATGCAAACCACAAAATAAATTAGTTAAGGAATCTGCTATACGGTTGTACATAAAAGCATACAAGTACATATCTGAATCCATTAATGATGGATAAGTAACAGTATGTACACCATTTTTATTGTATAGACAATGAATGTCTGACTTCAAAACATCATCAGCATTACAAGTTATCTGTGATATTACTAAAATGTTCCATTTGCTGAATAATGTCACTAAATATTTTATACAAAATTATACAATTTCCATCATGTAATACTCATAATATGTGGCAATAATCATTTTTATTAACAAACATAACCTTTAAAAAGTGCATAGTGCATAGTGAAAATTGCTATTTATGGCTGACTGTCGACTTGGAAGCATGACAACAGATAGATAAGGTATATATAGATGAGACTGCATAGCCACAGATGGTGAATGGCGATGTAATACTGTACCTCAATAAAGTGTGCGTCACTACTACATAATTTTTTTTTATATAGCTTTATAAACAGGGTACATGGATGTATGCTTGTGCCTTTGTTTTGACGCACAGACTGCCTTCCTGCTGAGACGCATTGGGTAGTGAACAGTTGTGTGCAGTGTTCACTGCAGTCTCTGCGGAATAACCACACTTAGACCTTATAACTTTTCAGACTTTCTTTATCAATCTACCAAGATGAAGAAGGCAGGGAGTAAGGCACGTGGTCGTGGAGTTTCTTCAGGGAGAGGACGTGGGGATTCTGTGGCTGCTGCGGCCCCCAGTGACACAGCATCCACCAGTTTTCCCCGTGAGTGTTCCTTTATGCGCACTTTTGTAGGAGCTCGGAGTACCCCCCTGCTGCGGGAAGAACAAATTGAAGCCGTTGTTGTTTGGATGTCAGCCAATGCATCGACTTCAATTGCTTCCACCTCCTCTCAGGACCACAGCACTGTTGGGCAACCATCTGTCTCTTCACCGCCTGGCAAATTGCCCAGGCAGTCAGAGAGTTCTGTACAGGAGCCAGCTGAGTGTCTGCTTCTGTTCTCAGAATCTATTGGCTTGCAAACAGGGGCCCAGCCAAGCAGCATTCTGTAATGTGAAGAGGGAGTATGCAGTGATGCGCAACAGCTGTGTCTCTCTGAATCTGAAGAGGCGGGTGAGACAGTGCCGATGGTCAGCACACCGCAGAACGCATCTGATGATGATGAGACCCAGGTGCCAGTTTCTGTTGAGCATGGTGCTGGCCAGACCACCCAACAGCAGGTGTTGGAAGAGGGTAGTGGAGATGATGAGGTCCAAGACCCAACATGGCATGAGGAACAGGAAGGTGGTGGGAGCAGCTCAGAGGAATAATAATAATATTTATTTATATAGCGCCATCATATTCCGCAGCGCTTTACAGTTTAGCAGTTTCAGAACACAAGTCATAAGTAACAACGTTAACAATACAATAATTTAAGCTAAATAAGTCGCCCCTGCTCGTGACAGCTTACAATGTACAATGAGATGGGGGAGATACAAAGTATAGGTGTTTATATACAATGGTGCATTTACAATGATGTTCCAGCCATCTTAAGGGACTGAGGGATGGAGATAGTGAATGGGCTAGAGACACACACACAGTTACACAGAATACATAGAATGACTTTGATTAGTGAATGTGATAGGCCGCTCTGAACAAATGTGTTTTGAGGGAGCGCCTGAAACCATGCAAATTGTGGATAGTCCTAATTTCTTGGGGTACAGCATTCCAGAGGATTGGCGTAGAGCAGGAGAAGTCTTGGAGTCGGGAGTGGGAGGTACGTATTAGTGCAGAGGTTAGTCGAAAGTCGTTTGCAGAGCGCAGCAGTCGGTTAGGCCGATAGATAGAAATGAGGGAGGAGATGTAGGAGGGGTGCTGCACTGTGGATAGCTTTGTGGCTGAGAACCAGTACTTTGGTTGAAAGCTGGGAGAGGCCTAGAGAAATGGTTAGTGATAGAAGGAAGATAGAGGAAGACATTGCCCCAACGGTACAAACAGGAGGGAGAGTTAGGCTGCAGACTCGGTTGCCTGTAGCCTCCAGTTTGGCACCTGTTCGGAGCAGTTGTCTTCCAAAAGTCAAAACGTGCGCTCCCAGGACTTGCACTGCGTGGTCCTTTTTTCACACACTTGCACATGATATTTGCTATGTGAAATGCAAGCTGTGTAATCAAAAATTAAAAATAGCTAAAAGTGTCAGTCACCTCAATACCACAAATATGTGGAAACATGTGCGGACAAAGCACGTAGTTGAGTTACAAAGACACACTGGAGATGTAGGCCAACCTACAGCAGCACCTACATCTTCAGGTTGTGTTGAAGCCTCTTCATCGAGCTCACACACAGCTGGTTCTGCTTCCTCACAGGATCGCCATGGAAGAACCTCGGCCACTGTTGTCCAGAGACAAACTGTTATTCCACACACAGCAGCAAGTTCCCTGTCATCCTCACACTCCCAGGCCACAAAACAGCCATCGGTAGCACAGGCATGGGATAAAAGACGGCCATACTCCGCAAACCATGCACGAGCACAGGCTCTGAATGCTGGCATTGCAAAACTCCTGTCCCTTGAAATGCTGTGATTCAGGCTGTTGGAGACAGACAGTTTCCGTAACTGAATATCATTGTCAGTCCCACAATACAATGTGCCAAGCCGATTTCATTTCAGCAGGCAAGCCGTCCCTGGTCTGCAAAAGCATGTTGAGGGAAAAATTAAACATGCGCTACTAAAAGCCCTCAGTAGCAAGGTCCACCTGACCACCGATGCGTGGACCAGTACCCATTGTTATGATCTGCTACAACCAGTAAGGAAAGAAGGGAATTCTGTCCCTACAATACAACTAAGCTGAATCCCTACGATGTAACGGGGAACCTGATCCTGCGACCAGACCCGCTAAAGTCCTCATCTAGTGTGAACGAAGACCTATAGTTGCGAGGGAGTAATCCCTACAAGATCTAGGGACTGGGAGAAAAGGTGGACACCTCCTAACATAAATTGTAGCATGGATAATTAAACAGAAAAATAAATACTTTGTGATCCTAACATCAAGCAAAACTGACAGATTAAGGCACCTAAGCACCCGGCTAGCTTAACAGTAGATAATACAATGAAGTCAAGCAAAGCCAGAAGGGCGGAGCCAGACTAAATAGGGAAAAAAGGTCATGTGACCAGCAAACTGAAACAAAACCTAACAAGAGGGTTCTAACACCCATGGCCAGGGACAATACCTTTCCCTCACTGCCCATTGGGTCAATGTTGTGCAGCCGGGTACTGATCTTGCGAGTGGCGCTGTACGTGTTCTGCCAACTCCAAGGATTGCAGGAATCAAGTCTGTACACATTGATTCCTCCTCCTACTCCAGTTCCTCAGAATCATCGCTGCAGGAGCCGTCACGGTCTACCTCCACATGGACCCGTGAACGTTTACCTGTTGCGACCGATATGAGCACAGCCGTGTCCAAATGTCAACAGGCCGTCCTGAAATTAATTTCCATGGGGAATCTTAGCCACACAGCGCAGGAGCTCTGTAATGCCATAAAGCAGGAGAGCGACGTGTGGTTTTTGGAAGAGAATCTACAGGCAGGCTTGGTAGTGTGTGACAATGGCCGAAATCTGGTGTCAGCTCTGGGCCTTGGCAACCTCACTCACATACCATGTCTGTCATATGTGCTCAACTTGGTCGTGCAGAGTTTTTTGAGGGACTATCCGGATCTTGATGCACTGCTGCACAAGGTCCGCCTAGAGTGCGCTCACTTGCGACGTTCCAGCATGGCCAGATCGCTGATTGCAGCTCTGCAACGCAGATTTCACCTTCATGAACATCGCATCATATGTGACGTACCCACCAGGTGGAATTCCTCGTTACATATGTTGGAGCGGTTGTGTGAGCAGCAGCCAACAGTAATGGAGTATCAGCTGCATCAGGCGCAGTCAACTCGCAATTTGCGCCGTTCACACTTCACCACTACTGAGTGGGCCTCTATAATAAGAATAATAATATTATTTATTTATATAGCGCCATAATATTCCGCAGTGCTTTACAGTTTAACAGTTTCAAAACACAAGTCATAAGTAACAACGTTAACAATACAATAATTAAAGCAAAATCAGCCCCCCTGCTGGTGAAAGCTTACAATCTACAATGAGGTGGGGGAGATACAAAGTACAGGTGTTTATATACAATGGTGTTTTTACAATGATGGTCCAGCCATTTTAAGGGAGTGAGGGATGCATGGAGATAGTGAATGGGCTACACACACAGAATTACACATAGAATGACTTTGATTAGTGAATGTGATAGGCCACTGTGAACAAATGTGTTTTGAGGGAGCGCCTGAAACCATCCAAATTGCGGATAGTCCTAATTTCTTGGGGTAGAGCATTCCAGAGGATTGGCGCAGCGCGGGAGAAGTCTTGGAGTTGGGAGTGGGAGGTACGGATTAGTGCAGAGGTTAGTCGAAGGTCGTTTGCAGAGTGCAGCAGTCGGTTAGGCCGATAAATATAAATAAGGGAGGAGATGTAGGGGGGTGCTGCGCTGTGGAGAGCTTTGTTGGTGAGAACCAGTAATTAGAATTGGATCCTATAATGAATGGGCAGCCACTGCCAGTGTAATGAGTGGCGAATAACTCTATGAAGGATATCTGCCACGTTTTGCGTGCGTTTGATGAGTCAACGCGGATGGCGAGTGCAGATGATGCACTAGTCAGCCTGACTGTCCCCCTTATCTGCCTGCTTCAAAAAACACTGCAAGCACTAAGGGATGAGGTTTTGGAAGAGGTGGAGGATGAGGAGTCACAAATTCCATCACCTTCTGGACAGTCAGCGCAACGTGGTTCCTCACAAAGGGCTGGAGGACTTTCAAAGTACCATGCTGTATCAACAATTGAACCTCCAGAGTCGCTGTCTATATTTTCATAACCATTACAAACTTTTAATGTATTTACAAAGCACATAATGTACATTTTTTGTCTATCCTTTTGTAATGCTATTGTGTTTCCATAAACTGATGTTACAGAATTATGATACAAAGTTTTTAAAATTTGAGTTTTAAATTTTGTAAATTTATATGTATTTCAAGGACTTTGTGAGGAGGATGAGGAGGAGTCAATGGAGGAGGAAGACATCGCTCCAGAGGGAGGTAGACAATGCTCTAGTCAGTATGTAGACCAAGGGTGGGGTGATGCACAGCAGGCAGAGATGACGCCTCTTGCAGGGGACAACGTTTCTTGGCCAGTTGGGAGTCTGCAGCACATGGTTGATTTCATGCTGCAGTGGCTGAGAAACGACCGCCGCATCGAACACATTCACACCACGTCTGATTATTGGGTGTACACCCTCCTAGACCCTCGCTACCGGGACAACTTACAAAGCCTCATCACACCGTTGAACCGGGAGCGTAAAATGCGGAAGTACCAAGACACACTGGTGCAATCCATAATGTTCTCCATTCCAGCCGAGAGCGCTGCTGCTACTGCTTTACAAAGCAGCTCTGTGCGTCGAGGCAGTGGAGACAGCTCTGCAACAAGAGGGAGCACAAGCAGCGCCTCTGCACAGGGCAAGAACAGTATGTTCCAAATGTGTCGAAGTTTTGTGGCAGCGCCACCAATGTCTACACCATCCGAGACGGCTCCAGTCAGCAGGAGGCAACATTTCCGTAAGATGGTGACAGACTACATGTCTTGCCCTCTCAGTGTACTCCCAGATGGCTCTTCCCCATTCAAGTTTTGTGTCTCTAAGCTGGATACATGGCCAGAGCTTAGCCAGTATGCATTGGAGGTGCTGGCTTGCCCTGCTGCCAGTGTATTATCGGAGCGCGTCTTTACTGCTGCAGGTGGTGTACTAACAGACCGTTGCATGCGACTATCCTCCGATAATGAGAACGGCTTACTTTTCTGAAAATGAACTAGGCATGGATCTCGCCTGAATTTGCCTGTCCGGTTTCAGATTAACTAACTGGTTGGCAACGTTTTCCATGTCTCCTGTTATGTTCATCTTTCTACCACCTGAGCTATACTCCCTGGGCTACAACACTGCCAGTTGCTGCTCAGAAGTGTCGTGTCCACAGACCAATACACAAGCTATAGTGATAGTTGGGTTCAGTAACGCCTGCTGTTCCCCTGCTGCGTGTCTGACAAAAATTAATGCTGCTAACTCCAAATTAAAGTTCAAATTAAAGTTCAAACATCTCATACTAGGCCTCAGGCTACACCCTCCTTGACCCTGGGCTCAGAAGTGTTGGATGCACAGATCAAAACAATCGATGATGTGTTTGTGGGGTTCAGTAACGCCTGCTGTTCCCCTGCTGTGTGTCCGGCAAAAATTACTGCTACCTAGCTACACATGTTGAAAAAAACATGACATGTTAAAGTGGCTAGTGCTACACATAGATATCAGGCTACACCCTTATTTCTAAGCTGTAAACAAGTGAAACGTCAAATTAAAACCATTCAATGATTAGTGTTGGTAACAAATCTGTAACTAAATAATTGTGACATATTATGGCAGATATCCACATGTCTAACACAAATGCTAACACAAAAGCATACTTATGCTATAGGGTACTGATGGTGAACCTTCTCACTCCATAACTTTGACAAATCCAACTCACATCATGCCTCAAATGCTGCAATGTTGGAAGTGCATAATGTGGGTTGAACTTTGACAACAGCTGCAGTGCGAAGGTTATCCTTCTGTGTTCTTGGCTTTTAAATAAAAGCATACAAGTAAATATAATAATACATTGTTGATTAAGGGACATGATGTACACCTGTAATATTGTGCAAACAATGGATGTAGGACTATTCCTCTTCAACATTACTTATATTTGTGTCATTTGAAAAAATACATATTTTAGTTAAAAATTAAAAACCCATGTTCAGTAGCTGTGAAAGGCCCGTTTGTGTACTTCTATATTGTTTGCAACCAATGTATTGTATACGGATGGAAGCACGTCACTGTAATAGATTTGAATTATTTTAAATAGAATAAAGCAGCACCAATTTTAGAAAAATGACAAGGATGAGCCAGTGACAGACACTCAGCAGAGTACACGCAGCGGTGGTTGAAGAAGTAAATGGAGCGTGATCTGCATTTAAAAAAAAAAAAAAAAAATACCTCACAGACTGCAGTGAACACTGAAACACAACTATTCACAATCTGTGAAAGGCTACTCCTTTGTCTACTTCTATAGTGTTTGCAACCAATGTATTGTATACGGATGGAAGCGCGTCACACTAATAGATTAGATTTTTTTCAAATATAATGGAGAAGCACCAATTGGAGAAAAATGAAAAGGATGAGCCACTGAGACACGCTCAGCAGAGTACAAGCAGCAGTGCTTGAACAAGTAACTGGAGCGTGATATGCACTCAAAAAAAAAAAAACACAGACTGAAGTGAACACTGAAACACAACTGTCCACAATCTGTGAAAGGCTACTCCTTTGTCTACTTCTATAGTGTTTGCAACCAATGTATTGTATACGGATGGAAGCGCGTCACACTAATAGATTAGATTTTTTTCAAATATAATGGAGAAGCACCAATTGGAGAAAAATGAAAAGGATGAGCCACTGAGACACGCTCAGCAGAGTACAAGCAGCAGTGCTTGAACAAGTAACTGGAGCGTGATATGCACTCAAAAAATAAAAAACACAGACTGAAGTGAACACTGAAACACAACTGTCCACAATCTGTGAAAGGCTACTCCTTTGTCTACTTCTATAGTGTTTGCAACCAATGTATTGGATACGGATGGAAGCGCATCACACTATAATTTCTATTGAATGGAGCAGCTAGAATTACACTAAAGAAAAAAAAAAAGAGTCTGTGAGTGACACGTGCAGATGCCTACAGACAGCGTTGGATGCAGAGCAAACTGCAGCGTCACCTGCACTCACACACACCTTGCAGAGCTGTTAAAACAACACTGCAGGCAAAAGGAAGCTTTACACAGCGGTTGGTGATAGCCTGCCTACAGCACAGTACACTAAATCGCAATCTCTAACTGTCCCTCAGAGTCAGCAGAGTAGCGTTCTGTCCCTATCTGAATTCACAGCACAGTGACGCTAAAATGGCGGCGGCGCCTTTTATAGTGCATTCTGACATCATTTCAGCAGCCAATCACAGCCATGCCATTAGTTAAGATGACCGCAGCATTACAGGATGTGCCCACACTTCGTAGGATTCCTCATTGGCTGACTAAAATCACATTGCCTCTCAAAGAATTATGGGAACTTCCGATTCCGGTATACGATATTGAAAAAGTATCGGAATTAAGTATCGGAATTCCGATAACGCGAATATCGGCCGATACCCGATACTTGCGGTATCGGAATGCTCAACACTACTGTACAGTAATGTCTGAAAGTGTTTGCACCCTTGAAATTGTTTGTAAAAATTAAGTATTTCTCCCATAAATTTTTTGCAACTAAACATGTTTTGTTATGCACATGTTTATTTCCTTTGTGTGTATGGGGACAACATAAAAAAACTGAGGAAAAAAAGGCAAATTGTAATATTTTTCCACCAAATTCCAAAAATGGGCTGGACATAATTATTAGCACATTTCCAAAATTGTGGGTAAACAGGTGTGGGCAATTTGAAACTCACATCTGAAACCAGATAAAAAGAGGAGAAGTTGACTCATTGTGCGTCTGTGTGAGACACACTAAGCAGGGAGAAGAGAACAGAGGTCTTGAGAACAAAAAACTTGTTAAACAATATCAACAATCTCAAGGTCACAAGTCCATGGCCAGAGATTTTAATGGTCCTTTGTCCACGGTGCGCAACATAATCAAGGAATTTACAACCCTTGGAACTGTAGCTTATCTTCCTGGACGTGGATGGCAGAGACAAATTGATGAAAGGTTGCAACGCAGGATAGTTCGGATGGTGGATAAGCAGCCCCAATCAAGTTCCAAAGAAATTTAAGCTGTCCTGCAGGCCTAGAGTGCATCATTGTCAGCGCGAACTTGGTGCCTCTGGCACTGGGTGCCTAAGCTGTGTGCAAGGCTTCAGGAAATCTGAAGATTACCAAATTATTTTGGGTCTCAATATAGTGCCCAGTGTCAGAAAGCTGAATTTGCATCCTTGATCATAGGTCTTCCAGCAGGATAATAACCTCAAAAATACTTCAAGAAGCACCCAGAAATAGATGGAAACAAAACACTGGAGAGATCTGAAGTAGCCAGCAATGAATCCGGATCTAAATGCCATTGAACACCTTTGGAGAAAATTGCTGTTGAGAGAAGGCACTCTTCAAATACGAGAGACCTGGAGCAGTTTGCAAAAGATGAGTGGTTCAAAATTCCAGTTGAGAAGTGTAAGAAGCTTGTTGATGGTTATAGGAAGCGATTGCAGTTATTGATTCAAAAGGGTGTGCAACCAAATATTACGTTGAGGGTGCCAACAATTTTGTCTGGCCCATTTTTGGGGTTTTGTGTGAAATGATGTCCAATTTACCTTTTTTTCTCCATTTTTTTTGTGTTTTTTTTCCAATACATGCACAGGAAATAAACATGTGTATAACGAAACATGTGCAATTGCAATGATTTTCTGGAAGAAATATTTCATTTTTGGAACAATCTCAAGGATGCCAGCACTTTAGACCATGACTGTACATTTTCATACTTTAACGTTTTACCAAAGAAAATGCTGTGTAGCCCACTTTATACTTTACTGTGTATTGGGAAGAGATGGACTCACTTTTAGTAACCTTTTTCTAAATTTTCTAAAGTTTTTAGTCACATTGAGTGCTGTTTGAGCTATCGTGGCTAAAGAATGTAATCTGTTTGACCTTAAAATTTGCTAAAGTGTGCCATTAGTCAAGAATAATAATTTACTATGAAGTAAATATGTAAAATATTTCCTCAAAGGTTGGAGTGATATGGCCCTCTTTTACATGGGACGATGTCTTTCAAATTCTGCACTGAAAATTTGCAATAGATACGCTGTTTTTCCTATTTTTCTGAACTTTAATAAGTTGGAAACAGATTTAATTCTGGATTGCTATGTAATTACTGTGGAATATCTATTAACCCATAATATCTGAAGGAAAATTCGATGTTAGTGCATAAATACAACACGTTATTCATAATCAAGTTTGGATGAAAATCTCAGCTATACATGTTTCACCGCAGTATTAAAAGCTATGAATTGCATAAGTGAAACAGCATAAAAAAGACAGGATCACACCAGAAGATGGAGCAAGCACACTAAATATACAAAGCAGGAAAGCACTATTAATCTAGAAACTATAAAAACAAATCTGGATCCACTGATTTAGACTTTTTGTATATTTAACTTCAAAATTGTCAGTGAAATATAAAAACATATTATAATAACTATTAACCAGAAAATATTTCGCATTGGTCAAATTACCATAACCCATCACCATAAAATGAAGTATATGTATTTTTATAAAACTGTATTATTGCACAGTCTCATTCGAATATGTTCCATCTTCAGGCCTCCATACACATTACAGAAAAGCTGTTGTATGCCTCAACTAAAGATGTTAAAATGATATTCAAAAAATTCCAAAGCCTAATGATTAAAAGTCAATAAATATAGGGCAGCAACCATCACTCCTTTATATCTTATCCATAATATTCAATATGTAGTTTGAGTCTTACTTTACATTGCCATGTGTTTTATCAGCTGTTGTAGAAAATCAGATAACTGTCCTCCTATTGTCCAAGGGGGAGAAATAACATTTTTCTGGACATTTGTGATTGAATGGAATTAAGGGGTCACCACTAGGGTTGAGCATTCCGATACTGCAAATATCGGGTATCGGCCGATATTGGCTGTATCGGAATTCCGATTCCGAGTTCCGATATTTTCGTCATATCGGATACCGGAATCGGGATAGTCACTGTCACTGTCAGTGTCCGTCGGTCGGGTCTGTCAGGAGTCAGCGGCACTTACCTGGCAGAAGATCTCGGCGGTCACGGGCTGGACTGCTTGATGGCCGCAATCTTCTTTCCCCGGCGGTCACATGCAGTTTCTCGCGATAACTGCAGTGACTGCTGGGTAATCCCGGCCGTAAAGCAGTCAGTCCGATGACGTCACCGCCGGGGAAGCAGGTAATCAGCTGTGCTGCGTCGCGATGACAGGCTCTGCCTGTCATTGCGATGTAGCAGAGCTGGATCGTCGTGGGACTGTCGTTATGGACTGCGTCGGACAGGTGGTATACTGTTGGTTTGTTTTTTTTTCTTTTTTTACAGGAGATCGATGGCGTCGCAGGAATGAGAGTATAATAAAATTAATGAAAACTGTGTTGTCTCTTTATTTCATTAAAAGACTTTTTTCTTGCTTTGTCTTTTTTTTAAACATTTAAAAACTTTGGGATTAATAATGGATCGGTGTCTTATTGACGCCTCTCCATTATTAACCGGGCTTATTGTCACCGTGCAATCAACGGTGACATTAACCCCTTGTTACCCCGCTTGCCACCGCTACAGGGCAAGTGGGAAGAGCCGGGTAAAGTGCCACAATTGGCACATCTTTTGATGCACCAAATGTGGGGCTGCTGTAGCCTGGTATTATCAGGCTGTTGAGGGCCAAAATCCATGGGCCTTGACAGTCTTTTAATACCAGGCCGCAGCAGTCTGCATTTTACTTGGCTGGTTAACAAAAATAGGGGGGATCCCCACGCCGTTTTTTTTTTCGAGGGGATCCCCTATTTTTGTTAACCAGCCAAGCTAAGCAGACTGCTGTGGCCTGGTATTATCAGGCTGGCAAGGTCCATGGATATTGGATCCTTACCAGCCTGAAAAACCAGGCCTCAGCGGTCTGCTTCATCTGGCTGGTTAACAAAAATAGGGGGGACCCCACGCCAATTTTTTTCGAGGGGATCCCTATTTTGTTATAGCCAAGATATCAACTGCTGTGGCCTGGTATTATCAGGTGGCAAGGTCCATGATCTTGGTCCTTACAGCCTGAAATCCAGCCTCACGGTCTGCTCATTGGCTGTTAACAAAAATAGGGGACCCCACGCCAATTTTTCGAGGGGACCCTATTTGTTAATCAGCCAGATATGCAGACTGTGTGCCTAGTATTATCAGGCTGGCAAGGTCCATGGATCTTGGCTCCTTAACAGCCTGAAAATCCAGGACTCAGCGGTCTGCTTCATCTGGCTGGTTAACAAAAATAGGGGGGACCCCACGCCATTTTTTTTTCGAAGGGAACCCCTATTTTTGTTAATCAGTTCCCTCTGACGTCACTGATTGTGTCCCTGGCTGACCTGAAGTGAAAGTGGAAAGCAATCAATTAAGCTTTCCACTTAAGGGCCCGTCTCACATAGCGATATCGCTACCGAGATCGCTGCTGAGTCACTAGTTTTGTGACGCAGCAGCGAGCTCACCAGCGATATCGCTGTGTGTGACATTCAGCGACGATCAGCCCCCTGCCGGGTATCGCTGATCGTCGCTGAAATGTCAGGACCTTTTTTTGATCGCTGGTTTCCCGCTGACAGGCACACATCGCTGCGTGTGACAGGCGGGAGACCAGCGATCCGCTGGTAACCAAGGTACACAGCGGGTTTCCAGGCGCGGGGCTGTGCCTAGAAACCCGCTGTGTACCTTGGATACCAGCGCCCTGATGCAGGGAGCTGGTATCCAAGGTACACAGCGGGTTTCCAAGCGCTGCGTGGAGCCTGGAAACCCGCTGTGTACCTTGGTTACCAGCGGATCGCTGGTCTCCCGCCTGTCACACGCAGCGATGCGTGCCTGTCAGAGGGAAACCAGCGATCAAAAAAAGGTCCTGACATTTCTGCGACGATCAGCGATACCCGGCAGGGGGGCTGATCGTCGCTGAATGTCACAACAGCGATATCGCTGGTGAGCTCGCTGCTGCGTCACAAAACTAGTGACTCAGCAGCGATCTCGGTAGCGATATCGCTATGTGAGACGGGCCCTTAAGCGATGTTACCCGCAGTGTCGCTGTCCCAGATCGCTGCCTGAGCTGCCAAACAGGCGATACACCAGCGATCCTGACAAGTGCATATCGTTGTCGGGATCGCTGGTGTATCGTTATGTGACACCCAGCCTTTACTCTCCTGTCAGGCAGGAGAGGAACTCATTCATTTGGGGTTTACTGTGAGGCTGCAGCATTAGCTGCGGTCCCTGCAGTAAACATTAACCCTTTCTGAAGGATTACACCATGGGACCTGACTGTGCATGGGATAGGTAAGAATAATTTTGCTTTTTTATTTTATTTTTATTACAGGAAATGGTTTTTGCAGTAAAATAAAACATGGTCAAAAACATGTGTCTTTATATCATTAAAATGATTTTTAATTAAAGTGTGAAAGTGTGTGTGTTTTATTTTTATTTCATGCAATAGGATTAATAATTGATAGTTGTCTAATTGACAGCTCTCAAATATTAACCTGGCTTAAGGTCACCTTTCAATAGCAAGGTGGCTTTAACCCCATATTAACCCATTCGCCACCGCTACAGGGCAATGGGAATAGACGGGCAAAGTGCCAGAAAGGGCGAATCTAATTATAGATTTGTCTTTCCTGGGGTGTCTGGGGGCAGATGTTAGTAGCCGGGGGGGGCAAAAATAATGGTCCCTCTCTGGGCTATTATTATATGCCCCCACTCACTGGCTTTGTCTGTCTGGTTGCGAAAATAGGGCGGGAGCCCACGCATTTTTTTTCAGCAATTTTACACCTCATATATATATATACATGTCATTGAATTTGTGACACATATATATATATATATATATATTTATATTTGTAGTTCATACACTTCTACATAGTATAATAGCCGCTAATTCAATTGCCGGCTTTTGTGAAAATGCAGAACCCGACATGAAATGACACTTGGTGTACATAGGGTTAACCATGTCTTTTCATGTCCTTTGCTATCTAATTTGCACAAACAATTAAATCAGTCTATGTGTGCAAAATTTCACACCTGTAGGGGTTAATTAACCCCTTCACCCCCAAGGGTGGTTTGCACGTTAATGACCGGGCCAATTTTTACAATTCTGACCACTGTCTCTTTATGAGGTTATAACTCTGGAACGCTTCAACGGATCTTCGCGATTCTGAGATTGTTTTCTCGTGACATATTGTACTTCACGTTAGAAGTAAAATTTCTTCGATATAACTTGCGTTTATTTTTGAAAAAAAACGCAAATATGGCGAAAATTTTTAAAATTTTGCAATTTTCAAACTTTGAATTTTTATTCCCTTAAAACAGAGAAATATGTCGCACAAAATAGTTAATAAATAACATTTCCCACATGTCTACTTTACATCAGCACAATTTTGGAACCAAAATTTTTTTTTGTTAGGAAGTTATAAGGGTTAAAAGTTGACCAGCGATTTCTCATTTTTACAACAAAATTTACAAAGCCATTTTTTTTAGGGACCACCTCTCATTTGAAGTCACTTTGAGGGGTCTATATGGCAGAAAATACCCAAAGGTGACACCATTCTAGAAACTGCACCCCTCAAGGTACTCAAAACCACATTCAAGAAGATTATTAACCCTTCAGGTGCTTCACAGGAACTAAAGCAACGTGGAAGGAAAAAATGAATATTTAACTTTTTAGCCACAAAAATGATCTTTTACAAACTTTTTTTTTATTTTCACAAGGGTAAAAGGAGAAAATGGGCAGATAAGGTTGTTATGCAATTTCTCCTGAGTACGCCAATACCCCATATGTGGGGGAAAACCACTGTTTGGGCACACGGCAGAGCTCGTAAGGGAAGGAGCGCCGTTTGACTTTTTCAAACTAAAATTGGCTGGAATTGAGATTGGACGCCATGTCGTGTTTGGAGAGCCCCTGATGCGCCTAAACAGTGGAAACCCCCACAAGTGACACCATTTTGGAAACTAGACCCCCTAAGGTACTTATCTAGATCTGTTGTGAGCACTTTGAATCCCAAGTGTTTCACAAAAGCTTATAATGCCTGGGTGTGAAAAAAAAAAAAAAACAATTTTCCACAAAAATGATTTTTTAGTCCCAAATTTTTGAATTTTCCCAAGGAAATTGGACCCCAATAGTTGTTGTCCAATTTGTCCTGAGTACGCTGATACCCCATATGTGGGGGGGGGGAACTGTTTGGGTGCACGGCAGGGCTTGGAAAGGAAGTAGTAACGTTTTGGAATGCAGACATTGATGGGGGTCATGTTCCGTTTGCAGTGCCCCAGATGAGCCTAAACAGTGGAAACCCCCCACAAGTGACCCCATTTTGGAAACTATACCCCCCAAGGAACTTATCTAGATCTTTGGTGAGCACTTTGAACCCCCAAGTGCTTCACACAAGTTTATAATGCCCGGGCATGAAAATAAAAAATCCTATTTTTTTCCCACAAAAATTATATTTTAGTCACTAATTTTTTATTTTCTCAAGGGTAACAGGAGAAATTGGACCACATAAGTTGTTGTCCAATTTGTCCTGAGTACGCTGATACCCCATATGTGGGTGGGAACCACTGTTTGGGCGCACGGCAGAGCTCGGAATGGAAGGAGCACCATTTGACTTTTTCCAACCAAAATTGGCTGGAATTGAGATTGGATGCCATGTTGCATTTGGAGAGCCCCTGATGTGCCTAAACAGTGGAAACCCCCCACAAATGACCCCATTTTGGAAACTAGACCCCTAAGGAACTTTTCTAGATCTTTGGTGAGCAATTTGAACCCCCAAGTGCTTCACACAAGTTTATAACGTAGAGCCGTAAAATTTAAAAATCATATTTTTTCCACAAAAATGATCTTTTCACCCCAATTTTTATTTTTCCAAGGGTAACAAGACTCCAAAAGTTATTGTGCAATTTGTCCTGAGTGCGCTGATACCCCATATGTGGGGGTAAACCACTGTTTGGGTGCATGGCAGAGTTTGGAAGGGAAGGAGCGCCGTCTGACTTTTTCAACGCAGAATTGGCTGGACGCCATGTCGTGTTTGGAGAGCTCCTGATCTGCCTAAACAGTGGAAACCCCCATAAATGACGCCATTTTGGAAACTAGACCCCTCAAGGAACTTATCTAGATGTGTGGTGAGAACTTTTAACCCCCAGGTGTTTCACTAAAGTTTATAACGTACAGCCGTAAAATAAAAAATCTTTTTTTTTTTTTACAAAAATGATTTTTTCGTCCCCAATATTTTATTTTCACAAGGGTAACAGAAGAAATTGGAACCCAAAAGTTGTTGTCCAATTTGTCCTGAGTACACTGATACACAATATGTGGGAGAAAACTACTGTATGGGCGCACGTCAGGGCTCGGAAGGGAAGTAGTGACGTTTTGGATTGCAGACTTTGATGGAATGGTCTGGGGGCGTCATGTCACATTTGGAGAGCCCCTGATGCACCTATACAGTGGAAACCCCCCACAAGTGACCCCATTTTGGCAAATAGACCCCACAAGGAACTTATCTAGATGTGTGGTGAGCACTTTGAACCCCGAAGTGCTTCACAGAAGTTTATAACGTACAGCCGTAAAAATAAAAAATCTTTTTTTTTTTTACAAAAATGATTTTTTCGCCCCCAATATTTTATTTTCACAAGGGTAACAGAAGAAATTGGAACCCAAAAGTTGTTGTCCAATTTGTCCTGAGTACGCTGATACCCAATATGTGGGAGAAAACTACTGTATGGGCGCACGTCAGGGCTCGGAAGGGAAGTAGTGATGTTTTGGATTGCAGACTTTGATGGAATGGTCTGGGGGCGTCATGTCGCATTTGGAGAGCCCCTGATGCGCCTAAACAGTGGAAACCCCCCACAAGTGACCCCATTTTGGAAAATAGACCCCACAAGGAACTTATCTAGATGTGTGGTGAGCACTTTGAACCCCGAAGTGCTTCACAGAAGTTTATAACGCACAGCCGTAAAAATAAAAAATCCTTTTTTTTTTTGCAAAAATGATTTTTTTGCCCCAATATTTTATTTTTACAAGGGTAACAGGAGAAATTGGACCCCAAAAGTTGTTGTCCAATTTGTCCTGAGTACGCTGATATCCAATATGTGGGAGAAAACTACTGTATGGGTACACGTCGGGGCTCGGAAGGGAAGTAGTGACGTTTTGGATTGCAGACTTTGATGGAATGGTCTGGGGGCGTCATGTCGCATTTGGAGAGCCCCTGATGCGCCTAAACAGTGGAAATCCCCAACAAGTGACCCCATTTTGGAAAATAGACCCCACAAGGAACTTATCTAGATGTGTGGTGAGCGCTATGAAGCCCCAAGTGCTTCACAGAAGTTTATAATGTACAGCCGTAAAAACAAAAAAATATTTTTTTTTTGTACAAAAATGATATTTTCGCCCCCAGTTTTTTATTTTCCCAAGGGTAGCAGAAGAAATAGGACAAATTGCACAATAACTCTTGGGGTCCAGAGTACGCTGATACCCCATATGTGGGGATAAACTACTGTTTGGACGCATGGCAGAGCTGAGAAGTGAAGGAGCACCGTTTGACTTTTTCAACGCAGAATTGGCTGGAATTGAGATCAGACGCCATGTCACATTTGGAGAGCCCCTGATGTGCCTAAACAGCGGAAACCCCCCAATTCTAACTCCAACCCTAACCCCAACACACCCCTAACCCTAGTCCCAACCCTAACCACAAACCTAACCCTAACACACCCCTAATCCCAACCCTAACCCTAATCCTAACTTTAGCGCCAACCCTAACCCTAACTTTAGCCGCAACCCTAACCCTAACCCTAATGGGAAAATGGAAATAAATACTTTTTTTTAATTTTATTATTTTTCCCTTACTAAGTGGGTGATAAAGGGGGGTTTGATTTACTATTTATAGCGGGTTTTTATGATTGGCAGCTGTCACGCTAAAAGACGCTTTTTATTGCAAAAATAGTTTTTGCATCATCACATTTTGAGAGCTATAATTTTTGCATATTTTGGCCCACAGAGTCATGTGAGGTCTTATTTTTTGCGGGACGAGTTGACGTTTTTATTGGTACCATTTTTGAGCACGTGACGTTTTTTGATCGCTTTTTATTTCGATTTTTGGGAGGTTAGAATGAACAAAAATCAGCAATTCATGAATTTCTTTTGGGGGAGGCGTTTATACCGTTCCGCGTGTGGTAAAATTGATAAAGCAGTTTTATTCTTCGGGTCAGTACGATTATGGCGATACCTCATTTATATCATTTTTTCATGTTTTGGCGCTTTTATAGAATAAAAACAATTTTATATAAAAAATAATTATTTTAGCATCGCTTTATTCTGCGAGCTATAACTTTTTTATTTTTTCGCTGATGATGCTTTATGATGGCTCGTTTTTTGCGGGACAAGATGACGTTTTCAGCGGTACCATGTTTTTTATATCGGTCTTTTTGATCGCGCGTTATTCCACTTTTTATTCGGCGGTATGATGATAAAGCATTGATTTTTTCCTTCGTTTTTTTTTTTTAAGGGGTTCACTAAAGGGGTTAACTAGTGGGACAATTTTATAGGGGGGTCGTTACGGACGCGGCGATACCAAATATGTGTACTTTTATTGTTTTTTTTTTTATTTACAGGAAGAAGTGAATTTATTGGGAATTTTTTTTTTTTTTTTTATCTATTTTGGATTTTTTTTTTACACATGTTTATTTTTACTTTTTTAACTTTTTTACTTTGTCCCAGGGTGGGACATCACAGTATTTTATCAGATCGCTGGTGTGACAGTGTGCACAGCACTCTGTCACACCAGCGATCGCACAGGCATAGATGCAGGCTTCTCAGTGCCTGCTCTCGGCAGGCACTGAGGTAGCCGCCTCCCTCCAGGACCCCGGCGCCATCTTGGATCCGGGTCCTGGGAGGGAGGAAGCCCTCAGAGCAGCGCGATCACATCGCGCTGCTCTGAGGGTCTCAGGGGGGCGCGCAGGGAGCCCCCACCCTGCGCGATCCTCCCCTGTGCCCCCAGTACACCGCGATCATGTTTGATCGCGGTGTGCAAGGGGTTAATGTGCCGGGAGCGGTCCGTGACCGCTCCTGACACACAGTCATGGGTGTCAGCTGTGATAATCAGCTGACACCCGGCGGCGATTAGCTGCGCTCCCCTCAGGAGCGCAGCTGATCGCCTATGACGCACTATCCCGTCCCCGTCATACGGGCCCAGGTACCATGGACGGGATAGTACGTCCGATGGCAGTAAGGGGTTAAAGGTGTAAATTCGTAGCAAAAAAGTCCGGTTTTTTTACAACGAATTTACACCTTTAATTAACCCCTACAGGTGTGAAATTTTGCACACATAGACTGATTTAATTGTTTGTGCAAATCAGATAGCAAACGACATGAAAAGACATGGTTAACCCTATGTACACCAAGTGTCATTTCATGTCGGGTGCTTCTGTCTTTTCACTGAAGCCGGCTTTACCCGGCAATTGAATCAGAGGATATTTTACTATGTAGAAGTGTATAAACTATACATATATGTATATATATATATGTCACAATGACATGTATATATATATATATATGTATTCTATGTGTGTATATTTAGTGTTTACAAGGAAAGAAAGAGGTTTTTTTAGTTGCGATATTTTGTTCCCATAGACTTACATGGGACTTCCGGTATCGGTATCGGGTATCGCCGATATTTTAGTGATATCGGCGATACCATTCCGATTCCGATACTTTAGGATATCGGAAAGTATCGCTCAACTCTAGTCACCACAGATCATTAACATTTTGGTACTCTAAAAAAATATTTTCAAAACTCTCTATTGGGAGTTCTAAGTGTCCATGTTGTTCAAAAGATCTTTACCTAACTTCTTGTACCGGGTAGACTTAAAAACCACCAAGAAGCTACCCTCATTAGACCTCCTAATCATCAAATCAGAATTTTTAAATTGATAGGTTTTCATTCTATGCTCTTATCTTGATTGATACTCAATAGTACCAGAAGCCATTTTATTAGTTTATCCTGAGCCAGGGATCTTCAGGCCACTCTTTAAAAGCCTGGTCTACTGACCACAAAAGACCTATCCACATCATCATTATTAAAGTGGTTGTCTAGCCTTAGAGTAAAAGCTTGCAGTCACTCTATGTAACTGCAGACTTGTGAATCCTCACAGTGGACACACTGCTCATTGTGAAGATTCTCCGATGCTGAAAACAGAAGGCACATGACCTCAAGTATGTGATTTGCTCACACGCAGTTACATGCTGACTAGATGGGCGCTTTCATTGAGCATTACTTAGAATGTGGTCAGAAGTATGCAAATTGCATTCTTGTGGTCTCATGACCGCCTACTCCCGACACTGGAGAATTCTCACAGCACGCAATGCTCTCACTGTAAAGGTACTGTCACACTAAGCGAGATCACTAGTGAGATCGCTAAAGCGTCAGCGATTTTATGACGCAGCAGCGACCTCGTTAGCGATGTCGCTGTGTGTGACATGTAGCGGCGATATGGCCCCCGCTGCGATGTCGCTGATCGTTGATGAACGTTCTGAGCCATTTTTTGGTCATTGGTGTCCCGCTGGTGAGCCTGAATCGCTGAGTGTGACACCCTTTATGAACGACTTTACCAGGGGCGCAGGCGGGACTAGGTTTTCCCAACGACCGCAGAGGTCGTTATACAGATCGCTGATCTCTGATGAGATCTTTGTGTTTGGAAGCTAACTAGCGACCATATAGCAATCGCACCACCGATCTCGCCAGGTCGTGTTGTTGTCGTAATCGCTGGTGCGATCGCTAAGTGTGACAGTGTCTTTAGGATTCACAAGTCTGCAGTCACATGGAGTGACTGCAGACTTGTACCTTTAGCCCATAAGGCCCCTTTAAACTTTCAAATAAAGTAAGCTAAAAGATGAGCAAATTTATTTGAGTGGAATTGAGTTCTCCTTAAATTTTAAGAAAAAACGATTTTTGTAATTTTCTTGGCGAAAATTCAGCAAAATGGCAACAGCTGCCATTTTGTTGAACTATTGAGGGTCACGCAAACAGTTAAAAAAATAACAATGCTTACCTTACTGCTCAACTGTGTTGCTACCGCCACAGCCCCTGTCCAGTAGTATAGTCTCTCTAGACCACAAATCAAAATAAAAATAGGATGTAGAAAATAAATACAGTAAATAATACTCACCACACTACTCACCTGTCCCCAGTTCTAAGCTATCCAGTCCTCAATACCTCTTCTGTTCCTCCTACCCCATTGTGCATCCTCTTCTGTCTCTTACATCAGTCAAGGACTTCTGGCACAACCAGTACTCTGGCTTTGTTTCTACATGCTGCATCTTTGTGGCACATGTCATGATGCCATTATGTTACGAAACGCTTCATCTAAGTGATGGCATGGCGCGCAGAGACGTCAGAGGCCTAGGCATGCCGGAAAACCTGGCATTGAGTGAAGAGGTCAAAGATTATGCTGACGATGGAGAAATTCGATAAGCAAAGGCATGGAAGACTGGATGGCAGTACTGGTGAAGTGGGAAGTAAGACCGTTCTTTACACTCAGTCAAGTTTGAAATTATAATTTCATTTTTTTCTAACGTTTTTTAAATCTTTATGGAGCTTTCTTTATATTTATGGTTTGTTATTTTTATCATTGTTTCTAAGTTAGTGTAGAAATAATATCAGTTCTATCTAAATAATTGACCACAAAATATCCAAGTAGAGTGATACTATGAACAAAAATAGTGCTGCCTTAGGATACTCCTGACAACTGCGCCATTGTCTGTTTTGTAGTGTAGTGCTGAGAATGGAGCCAAACTTTCTTAATGAAGTGGGATCAGGAAAAGAGGCGCCTTCATCTTGGAACAGTTTCATGTCGTGTATAAAGTTAGCGTCCAACATTGTTGTTGGCATTTCAGGAATTATTTCTGTGGGAATATTTCTCTGTTTCCCCACGGAATCCTTAAAAGATGCGAACTGAAGATGTCTCTCATAATATCTCATGCAGCAAAGATTGGGAAATTGTTACACAAATGTAATATATTCTGGATTATTTTCTGTCAATAGTTTTATAGCATAAAAAGGGGATTTTATTGTTCATGATGCGTATGAGTATTCGGGATTTTGGACAGTATAAATGTTCTAGTGTTTATTAGCGGGAATAGTAGAGAGCTGTAGAAGTGAAAGATGTGAGTTCTGTGAAAGATGGAAATTCCAACGTTAAAATTGATTTTTGTTGTTATTACATTACACAATAGCTGACAGAAAAAAAGCAATGTAGGATGCTATAATTCTAAGGAATATTGTTTTCTGCTAATGCAAGATTCCTAATAATGGACTCAACTTATCTAGCAGCAGATTTAATAGATATCACAAGTCTGTGACGCCTGTATATATACAGTTAGGTCCAGAAATATTTGGACAGTGACACAAGTTTTATCATTTTAGCTGTTTAACAAAACACATTCAAGATACAGTTATATAATCTATATGGGTTTAAAGTGCAGACTCTCAGCTTTAATCCTAATTGAAATAAGGGTTTAGGAATTACAGCTCTTTACTATGTAGATACCTCTTTTAAAAAGGGCCAAAAGTAATTGGACAATTATCTTAAAAGCCCTTTAATGGGCTGCATGGGCTATTCCCATATCAATTCATCATCAGTTAAGCAAGTAAAAGGTCTGAAGCTGATTCCAGGTGTGACATTTGTATTTGGAAGCTGTTGCTGTGAATCTACAACACACGGTTAAAGGAGCTCTAAATTGAAGAAAACAGACCATCATTAGGCTGAAAAAAAATCAAGAAATCCATCAGAGAAATATCAGAAAAGCTAGGAGTGGCCAAATCAATAGTTTGGTACATTCTGCAAAAAAAGAGCGCATTGGTGAGCTTGGGAACTCAATAAGGCTTGGACATCCACGAAAAACAATAGTGGTAAATGATCATAGAATACTTTATGGAGAAGGCATGGAATGGTTCATGATGCAAAGCACACCACATCCTCTGTAAAGCATGGTTGAGACAGTGTGATGGCATGGACATGCATGGCTTCCAATGGTGCTGGGTCACTAGTGTTTATTGATGGTGTTAAAGAAGACAGAATTAGCCTGATTAATTCTGAAGTGTACAAGGCGATTTAACCAAATGCAGCAAAGTTGATTGGACAGCTCTTCACTGTACAGATGGACAATGACCAAAAACATGCTGCAAAAGCAACCCAGCTTTTTTTTTAAGGCAAATAAGTGGAATATTATGCAATGGCCGAGCCAATTATCAGATCTCAACCCCATTGAGCATGCGTTTCACATGCGTAAAACAAAACATCATGCCAAAAGACCCACAAACAAGCATCAACTGAAGTCAGCTGCAGTAAAGGCCTGGCAAAGCATCAGAAAGGAGGAAACTTAGAGTTTAGTGACATCCATGGTTTCCAGACTTCAGGCAGTCATTGCCAGCAAAGGATTCTCTACAAAGTAGTAAGAATGAACATTTCCTTTATAGTAAAGTTAATTTGCCCAATTAATTTTGAGCCACTGAAGTGAGGAAGCTTTGTAGAAAAATGGTTTCAATTGCTAAATGTTTGCAAGGATATTGTTATTCATCCCCTTGTAACAAGGGGCATGGGGTGGTAGTCGCAGGTGAGTCCACTAAAGCACAGTCAGTCCACACTCTGACCCTTTGCACATGAAATGTCAGTTCTAGCCCCAGCCCCGGGTCACAGTGGGTTACCTCAGTCCTGTGGCTGTTCTTCAGGATGGGAAGGCATCCTCCAGATAAACCACACTTCACACTGTATAGGGCCCAACAGTGGCAACTTGTATTTTAATAATAAGGATGTAGAAATAAACAAGAGATGTAAAATTCCTGTTCTGTCACTAGTCATAGCAACGGCTGCAGCAGCAGGGGCAATGCCTTCCAGTTGGCTTCCAGACAGGTTCCAGGAGCTGCAGACTCTGTTGGGACACACACTTAATCCTTGTGCCCACTGCCAGGCACACCTCAGGCAGCTTTGTCCCCTTCAGGGGCACGGCCATCTCTCAAAAGGGGAGCACGTCCTGCCACGGGCATACCTGCCCTGGCTCTGACTTGCAGACAGGGACTTCCTGTCTGCTTGGAGGTGCTGGCTCAGCCCCCTAAATCAACCCTAGACTAACCTTACACTACAGACATCATGCAGTACAGTGGTAGAACATTTGAACAAGGCAAACACAGCACGTATGTTACAATGATGCAGCATAAAGACATTATAAGCACAGTACATGAACACAACAAGACATTGAGACATTAATAAACAGGTACACCATCCGGGTACCACATAAGGTGCCCGGGCCCAGCGCACGGGAGACAGGGGGCAGCGCACGGGAGACAGGGGGCAGATGAGGGTCTCCGCCACCTCCTTACACCCTTTAATTAAATCTTACACTCTCCACTTCAATTGCATCTTAGTTGTTTCATATATATATATATATAACACACACACATTACAGGTATCACATAATGTGGTTATCTGTCTGAATGACATGTATTGAATATAGTCCTAAGCTAAGCAATACATTTTTACTTTCATGCATATGTACTGTATTATGTTTAGAGTTGTCAGGAAAAGAAGATTTGTTAACTGTGTTGGAGTAATTCTAATTTAAGATTGCACTTAACTTTTTTTTGTGTAGATATAACATTTTCGGATGGAATGATTTGAAGTGCACAAGTTCTGTTCACTTTAGTGTTCTCCTTACAGGCATGTTAATTATATGACTCTGGTTTGAGACCTGGATTTGTTTTGGCAATCTAGTCTGGGATCGGAGCAACTACAGAGGTAGGCGATGTCTGCATAAATGAGAGGTCAAAAACATTGGCAGCCATATCTATAAATTTAAGAAGAAGTTGTCATAACGGTTCACTCTGGATGGTGATAATTTGGAAAGAGACTATCTAGTCAGAGTAGAATTCATCTGGGAGTCACTGGACATGTAGAGGAGCTGTTACCTTTCCTGACATGTCTGTTATAGTAAGTCCTGTATATCCTATGAGATAACAATTTTAGGTCAACTCCATCTTGAAGAGTATGAATAAGCTCCACCCTAAAGACTCATTCAGCCTTTTGTGAAGCATGTTCCGAACACAGACTGTAATGCAAGGGTTGACCCGAACATGAGCACAGACCATGTTACACAGACATGTGAATGAGACTTTAATAGAAAACACTTTGTGAGTTAATTAATTGACTTTAACTGTGGAGTTACATTTGCTGTGCAAAGCAATACATTGAGATTCATGCAATCTTGTAGACTGTCACTAACTAGTTGAAACAGTAGCAGTGCTACAAAAAGTCTCCATGTAGCCCTGTCCTGTTTGTTTAGTCTTTTGCTAAAAGTCTGCAGTCACTCTCTGTAATCGCAGACTTATGAATTTCCACAGAGTGCACAGTGTACACTGTCAAGATTCTTTGGTGTTAGTGGCGAGAGCAAGCAGTAATGTAACCGCAAGTATGCAATATGCATACTTTAGGCCACATTCTGACTAGATGTGCGCAGCCTCATACAATAAAAGTGAATTGAGCAAGGTTGCACAGGTTTGTCAGAACGTGGCTGCATGTATACCAGGAACTTATGGTCATATGACCACCTGCTATCACCTCTGATGCTGGTGAATCCTCACAGCGTGTGGTGTGCACGCTATGAGGATTCAGAAGTCTGCAATCACATAGAGTGACTGCAGACTTTTACCACAAGACTTAACAACCCCTTCTATTTAGTGATGAGTGAGTATGCTCATTACTCGGGTTTTCTCGAGCATACTCGGGTGTTCTCCAAGTATTTGGGCGTGCTCGGAGATTTAGTTTGTGTTGCCGCTGCTACATGACTTGCAGCTGTTAGACAGCCTGAACACATGTGGGGATTCCCTAACCAACAGGAAATCCCCACTTGTATTCAGGCTGTCTAAATTATGCAGCTGTGGCGACACAAACTAAATCTCTAAACAATGCCCAAATACTCGGAGAACACCCAAGCATGCTCTGGAAAACACGAGTAACGAGCATACTCGCTCATCATTACTTCTAATATAAACCACTTTGATATCCAAAGTCCATTTTAACCAGGCAACATGTGACTTCACGACTAGTTTAGATCTGGTAAGTAACTACTATGCCTGGGTGTTTCTGTCAGGCAAGTAGCTTATTGTAATTTACTTAATAAATTAACCGATCTGGCACAGAAAAACAAATGGCTGTCAATATTAAAAAAAATCACACATTATACTTAAAGGGGTTGTCCCATGAAAAAAGTAAGTTTTAATCATTGTACCTTTTCACAATTGGATGTGTTAAAAAATACTCATGTGCTGAGATATCTTATAAATGTGTACTCCTGTGTACTGAGTAATGGTTCTGTCTGACCGTAAAAGAACATGCTCATCACATGCATGGGAAAAAACCCTTTAAAAAATATCAATCATTGGTGAGGGAAAGAATTCTTTATAGTTAGAGGATCATATTTCTGACAGTCTTATCACAAGAGATGGTGACAATAAAAAAAAATGACAGAATGGAAAGAAAATAACATTTTTTAAATTTCTGGCTGTATAAGGATTTCTAAATTATAATAAATTATGATAATTTCATCCAGTGAAGTCATCTGGCTGCTTTTGTGGATTTTTTTGCCCAAAAGATACGAACTCGGCTACAATCGCCAACTGGGATTTGTTTTCTCGTCTCTGTTAGGTCTGAGATAGGCATAACTTGATCAACGTGTCGAATTGATGCTTAAGTAACATTGTGGTGAAATGATCTTGTTTTTGTGGTAAATCTCAATGTAAAGTATCAGTCGAAAAAATATTAATATCTTCATGATGTCTGCCTGCCTCATCCTTTGCAGCCCTGTCTTCTTATGAAATGGAGGCTTTGATTTCATTGCCAAAGAAATCTTTTCATAATCAGTTGACGGCTTCAACGTGAGGTTAGTTTTTTCGTCTCTTTTACTTTTTTTTTTACAGTTTTATGTAACGCACACTTGTCTATTGTTGAAAAGTAAATTGTGAAAAGATAAAAAATGAATCCATTTGTAAACAGTTATTTCCTATGAAAAGTCAAGATGGCCACCAGTAGACCTACTATCTAATAGCACCGAGACTGTTTACAAAGTAAAGAAAAATTTGTCCCAGACTATGAACAATCAAGCCTGTGGTAGGTATAACCACAAATGTAATTCAGCTCTGACTTCTTACTTGGGATTGGTGAAATAATCTGATTACAGCAGATGCTGTTCTTATTTTCATTTGGCTTCATTTTAGTGTAGTAAAATTACTTCCAGGGTGTACTCTAAAGAAATCCCTCTGCTGTCTGGATCCTTTATACTTGATAGAAACTTACATCTTGTACTGTGTTTTTTTTCACAATTTTTTTTTCAATTACTATGTTAACCCCTTTCCCACCACAAAAATAGCCATACATCCCTATGACCTGGAACTTATTGGCCTGGAACGTATGGATACGTCCCAGCTATTTTGCTTGCACACAGACTGAGCACATGATCGCCGCCGGGTGTCAGCTGATTCTGACAGCTAACACCCGACTCTCAGTGCCATGAGCGGTCCAACACCACTCACGACACTTTGATCAATCTCGATTGCAGCATTTCGGGAGCATGCAGAGGAAAGACAGCCCTTCTGTCCTTGGATCAGTGACGTAAATGCAGGGTCCCAATCGTTGCCATGCTGACCCAATGTTGTCATGACAACATCTGGGTCATCAGAGCTAGCACAGTTGCTTGATCATGCGCAGAGCATGAATAATTTTGTCTTCAGTGCAATGCTGACAGTTTGCATAGCAGAGGAATGCTCCTGCATCTTTATGTTATGCAAGCGATCAGCTTGCAAAAAATGAAAGTGGGACAGAGTAAAAAAGTTTTAAAAGTTAACATTAAAAAAAAATTAAAAATGTTTTTTTAAAAAAATAAAAAAAATTGTACTGATGAATACATTTTTTTATGAAAAAAATAAATATATAAACAATAAAAGTACACATATTTTGTATTGCTATGTCCAGAATGACTCGACCTATAAAACTAGTCTTTATTCAGCCACCATAAAATACGACGTTTCGGCCATTTTCAGGCCTTTATCAAGTATGATAAAGGCCTGAAAATGGCCGAAACGTCGTATTTTATGGTGGCTGAATAAAGACTTGTTATACTTCACCTGGATTGGATGCTGTTCCTATTTTTTCGTTGGACTGTTGTTCATTTGGATCCTTGAACGCCTGAACGTGCATCCGTGCTAACTCCCGAGTGCTGTCAGCTGCTTGAATACTTGTCGACCTATAAAACTGTCCCACTAGTTAACCCCTTGAGTGAACACCCTAAAAAAATGCAAAAAACAATTCTTTATTATCATACCACTGAACATAAAGTGGAATAAAACGTGATCAAACAAGAAGAATATAAATAAATTCAACCACAAAGGAAAAATGCCAGCCAAGAAATAAAATATATAAAAAATTAGTAATATAATAAGATTATAATAATCATATGCCGGCAATATGGACTCAGTAACTATTTGGACAGTCGCATATCCAATAAAAGCATAACCAAGAGAACACACACAACGACCATAAGTCCAATATAAAATATATTTATTATGATAATAAAGATATAAACAAAGGGATTGGAGTTAAAAACAATGCAAAGGTATATTCACATACAGTGCCTACAAGTAGTATTCAACCCCCTGCAGATTTAGCTGGTTTGATAAGATGCAAATAAGTTAGAGCCTTCAAACTGCAAACGATAGTAGGATTTATTAACAGAAGCATAAATCTTACAAAACAAAAAGTTATGTTGCTCAGTTGAATTTTAAAAAATTTTAAACATAAAAGTGTGGGTCAATTATTATACAACCCCTATGTTTAATATTTCGTGGAATAACCCTTGTTTGCAATTACAGCTAATAATCGTCTTTTATAAGACCTGATCAGGCCGGCACAGGTCTGTGGAGTTATCTTGGCCCACTCCTCCATGCAGATCTTCTCCAAGTTATCTAGGTTCTTTGGGTGTCTCATGTGGACTTTAATCTTGAGCTCCTTCCACAAGTTTTCAATTGGGTTAAGGTCAGGAGACTGACTAGGCCACTCCAACACCTTGACTTTTTCCCTCTTGAACCAGGCCTTGGTTTTCTTGGCTGTGTCTTTGGGTCGTTGTCTTGTTGGAAGATGAAATTACGACCCATCTTAAGATCCTTGATGGAGGAGCGGAGGTTCTTGGCCAAAATCTCCAGGTAGGCCGTGCTATCCATCCTCCCATGGATGCGGACCAGATGGCCAGGCCCCTTGGCTGAGAAACAGCCCCACAGCATGATGCTGCCACCACCACCATGCTTGACTGTAGGGATGGTATTCTTGGGGTCGTATGCAGTGCCATCCAGTCACGTGTGTGGTTGGCACCAAAGATCTCGATCTTGGTCTCATCAGATCATAGAACCTTGAACCAGTCTGTCTCAGAGTCCTCCAAGTGATCATGAGCAAACTGTAGACGAGCCTTGACATAACGCTTTGAAAGTAAAGGTACCTTACGGGCTCGTCTGGAACGGAGACCATTGCGGTGGAGTACGTTACTTATGGTATTGACTGAAACCAATGTCCCCACTGCCATGAGATCTTCCCGGAGCTCCTTCCTTGTTGTCCTTGGGTTAGCCTTGACTCTTCGGACAAGCCTGGCCTCGGCACGGGAGGAAACTTTCAAAGGCTGTCCAGGCCGTGGAAGGTTAACAGTAGTTCCATAAGCCTTCCACTTACGGATGATGCTCCCAACAGTGGAGACAGGTAGGGCCAACTCCTTGGAAAGGGTTTTGTACCCCTTGCCAGCCTTGTGACCCTCCATGATCTTGTCTCTGATGGCCTTGGAATGCTCCTTTGTCTTTCCCATGTTGACCATGTATGAGTGCTAGTGTTGAGCGATACGATACTGCAAATATCGGATATCGGCCGATATTAGCTGTATCGGCCTTTCGATTCCGAATACCGATATTTTCGTCATATCGAATACCAGAATCGGATTTGTCACTGTCACTGTGAGTGTCCGTCGGTCGGGTCTGTCAGGAGTCAGTGGCACTTACCTGGCAGAAGATCTCCGGCGGTCACGTCCTGGACTGCTTGATGGCCGCCATTATCTTCTCCCTGGCGGTCACATGCAGTTTTTCGCGATAACTGCAGTGACTGCTGGGTAATCCCGGCCGTAAAGCAGTCAGTCCGATGACGTCACCACCGGGAAGCAGGTAATCAGCTGTGCTGCGCCGGGATGACAGGCTCTGCCTGTCATTCTGATGTAGCAGAGCTGGATCGTCGTGGGACACTCGTTACTATGGACTGCGTCGGACAGGTGGTATACTGCTGGTTTTTTTTTTCATTTTTTTACAGGAGATCGATGGCGTCGCAGGATGAGACTGTAATAAAAGTAATGAAAACTGTGTTGTTGTTTTTTTTATTAAATTAAAAAACTTTTATATGAACATTCACCCGTCCGGGTACATCAACAATTTAGCTATTTACATACAGGGACCCTGTCCGGGTTATTTATAATTCTTTGCAGGGGTGTTCCAGGTACCACCTGGTACTCTTCTGATGCTTGCCAAACATCCGAGACACCAAGGACCACCAGGACCTGATGACGTCGTGTGGCCTGTACAGTCAAGTCGTGACCCGCTATCTGGGTCTGTGTGGCCACCTCTTTCATCTCCCTCCGGGTCTGGACCCCTATGTCCCGGACTGAACGAACCCCAGGGGGCCTAACAGGTGCCGGGTACGGGCCAGCTATAGTTATCATGTCCATAGCTGGGGCTGCTGAGGAGACCACTGAGGGAGGCTGGGGAGATTTACAGCATGGGGTGGGCACTTGTGCAGAGGCCTGGATGTGGGAGGCTGAAGGCTCCGAGGGTCTCACAGGTTCCTGACACTCTGGGGAGTAGGGGTCGCACCTGGTAACATTTAGGGCGTACCATCCATTGTAACCCCAGTGTCGGGTGTAAGTCACCAAGTCTCCTGGCAACAGGTCCCTCCCCGGGTGTCCTTCTGGGAGGTGAGTCTCCACGTCCCGCCGGGTCACAAAGACTTCTAAATAAAGTCCAGGCTCCTGGATGAAGCCCCAACCACCTTTCAATTTAAAGCTCCGTACTGCACCCTTACGCCGCGGCTCCCTCAGGGTACCTTTATCTTTTCTCATCCGGTCCTTATCTGCCCGGTCCTTCTCGATGTGACGTTGGCGAAGCTTCTGGGATTCGCGCTGCTCCCTTTGTCGCTCTGCTTCCTTCTCCCAACGTCTCCACTCTTCCTCCTGACGCCGGTTGTAATTCTCCTCCAGCATCTCCATGTCTCCACCATCAAACTGCAGCTTACGATGTCCGGTTTGCGGCAGCTCTCCTGGCGCCCCCCAGTCCTGGCGGCGCTCACCTGCGGAGGAAGCAGCCGGCTCTGGAACAGATGACAGTCGGGGCTCCGGTACAGACAGGTAGACCTCTGGTGCCTGCGCGGCCTCCTCCATGAGGACGGGTGTCGCTTCTTCTGTCTCAGCGACGGGGGCAGACAGCGGGATCTGGGGTGCTGCCGGTGCAGAGTTTTTTGCAGGAACGGGTGCCTCCACTGCGACAACGTCAACCGGATCACATTGCAAGGGCTGGGATGCCCGCACGGACTCCTCTACTAGAACGGGTGCCTCACCTTCCGGTACAGACACTTCAGGTAAGAGGGATTGGCGCCGCTCCAAGTTTAGTTTTAGGGCACGCCAGCTGGCTTCCATCCTGGCGACCTCCTCCCGGTGCCGGGCCAGGCCTCTTAGGGTATCCTCCGCTTCTTGCAGCGTAGGAGGGTTTCCAGGCCGGGTGCCCAACGGTGGTTCCGTGGCGATCGGGTCGCTTCCGTGGGGGGAGAGCTCTGACTGCTCCATCCCTTCACACTTCTGCTCGTGTCCATTAGCCATCTCTGCCAAGTCACATGTGTCATTAGCATCTGGAGAGGGCCCCTCTTTTGTAGTGAGGCGGGACCTTCGTGTTAGTTTCCTCACACTGAGGAGGATGAGGAGGCGGAACTGAAGAGCTGTGGGGCACGATCTTACATTGCAGTACCATTTAGAGTGGTCGGCCATCGTTTTCACGCCACTGAGTGAGTGTACACCCACGAAGAGCACGCCCTTCTTCTTCACCAGTGCCTCGTCGTGACGCAGATATGGCGGAAAAATGGCAAATACATTCTCTGATGATTTTAGCAATTCTCAAGCACAAAACCAGTTCAATTCAGGCACACAGGACTCGCTTATAGCGAGCTACAGAATCCTGTTCGTGACGCCCAAGTTGAGTCGCACAGAGCCAGAGGTTTTGGGGGTACTCGGCACCGAGCCTGTCGACTTCTATGGGATATGTCACGGCTTTATCCGGCAATTAAATCAGAGTCTATTTTACTATGTAGAAGTGTATAAACTATAAATATATGTATATATATGTCACAATGACATGTATATATATATATATTATGTAGTCTATGTGTGTATATTTTGTGTTTACAACGAAAGAAAGGGTTTTTTTTGTTGCGATTTTTTGTTCCCATAGACTTACATTGGACTTCCGGTATCGGAATCGGATATCGACGATATTTAGTGATATCGGCGATACCATTTCGATACGATATTTTTAGATATCGAGCAGTATCGCTCAACACTAATGAGTGCTGTTCACAAGTTTGGGGAGGGTCTTAAATAATCAGAAAAGGCTGGCAAAAGAGATCATTAATCCACACATGTGAAGCTCATTATTCTTGGTGCCTGAAATACTTCTTAATACTTTAGGGGGACCAAACAGAATTCTTGTGGTTTGAGGGTTGAATAATAAATGACACTCTGAATTAACTTTTAACCCCTCTCTGACATTAGACGTACTATCCATAAAACCCGTGCCATTCTGCCCATGGACGGGATAGTACGTCATAGGCGATCAGCTGCGCTCCTGAGGGGAGCGCAGCTAATCGCCGCCGGGTGTCAGCTGATTATCACAGCTGACACCCGTGACTGTGTGTCAGGAGCGGTCACGGACCGCTCCCGGCACATAAACCCCTAGCACACCGCGATCAAACATGATCGCGGTGTACTGGGGGCACAGGGAAGCATCGCGCAGGGAGTGGGCTCCCTGCGCGCCCCCCTGAGACCCTCAGACCAGCGCAATGTGATCGCGCTGTTCTGATGGCTTCCTCCCTCCCAGGACCCGGATCCAAGATGGCGCCGTGGTCCTGGAGGGAGGCGGCTTCCTCAGTGCCTGCTGAGAGCAGGCACTGAGAAGCCTGCTGCACTGCCTGAGCGATCGCTGGTGTGACAGTGTGCTGAGCACACTGTCACACCAGCGATTTGATAAAATACAGTGATGTCCCACCCTGGGACAAAGTAAAAAAGTAAAAAAAATAAAAATAAACATGTTATAAAAAAAAATCCAAAATAAATAAAAAAAAAAAAAAAAATATTCCCCAATAAATTCATTTCTTCCTGTAAATAAAAAAAACAAAACAATAAAAGTACACATATTTGGTATCGCCGCGTCCGTAACGACCCCCCTATAAATCTGTCCCACTAGTTAACCCCTTTAGTGAACCCCTTAAAAAAAAAAAAAAAAAACGAAGCAAAAAATCAATGCTTTATCATCATACGCCGAACAAAAAGTGGAATAACGCGCGATCAAAAAGACCGATATAAATAAACATGGTACCGCTGAAAACGTCATCTTATCCCGCAAAAAACGAGCTGCCATACAGCATCATCAGCGAAATAAAAAAAAAGTTATAGCTCGCAGAATAAAGCGATGCAAAAATAATTATTTTTTATATAAAATTGTTTTTATTCTATAAAAGCGCCAAAACATAAAAAAATGATATAAATGAGGTATCGCCATAATCGTACTGACCCGAAGAATAAAACTGCTTTATCAATTTTACCACACGCGGAACAATAAAAACGCCTCCCCCAAAAGAAATTCATGAATTGCTGATTTTTCTTCATTCTAACCTCCCAAAAATCCAAATAAAAAGCGATCAAAAAATGTCACCTGCTCAAAAATGGTACCAAATAAAAACGTCAACTCGTACCGCAAAAAATAAGACCTCACATGACTCTGTGGGCCAAAATGTGCAAAAATTATAGCTCTCAAAATGTGGCGATGCAAAAAACTATTTTTGCAATAAAAAGCGTCTTTTAGCGTGACAGCTGCCAATCATAAAAACCCGCTATAAATAGTAAATCAAACCCCCCTTTATCACCCCCTTAGTTAGGGAAAAATAATAAAATTAAAAAAATGTATTTATTTCCATTTTCCCATTAGGGTTAGGGTTGCGGCTAAAGTTAGGGTTAGGGTTGGCGCTAAAGTTAGGATTAGGGTTAGGGTTGGGATTAGGGGTGTGTTAGGGTTAGGTTTGTGGTTAGGGTTGGGACTAGGGTTAGGGGTGTGTTGGGGTTAGGGTTGGAGTTAGAATTGGGGGTTTCCGCTGTTTAGGCACATCAGGGGCTCTCCAAATGTGACATGGCGTCTGATCTCAATTCCAGCCAATTCTGCGTTGAAAAAGTCAAACGGTGCTCCTTCACTTCTGAGCTGTGCCATGCGTCCAAACAGTAGTTTATCCCCACATATGGGGTGTCAGCGTACTCTGGACCCCAAGAGTTATTGTGCAATTTGTCCTATTTCTTCTGTTACCCTTGGGAAAATAAAAAACTGGGGGCGAAAATATCATTTTTGTACAAAAAAAATTATTTTTTGTTTTTACGGCTGTACATTATAAACTTCTGTGAAGCACTTGGGGCTTCATAGCGCTCACCACACACCTAAATAAGTTCCTTGTGGTGTCTATTTTCCAAAATGGGGTCACTTGTTGGAGATTTCCGCTGTTTAGGCGCATCAGGGGCTCTCCAAATGCGACATGACGCCCCCAGACCATTCCATCAAAGTCTGCAATCCAAAACGTCACTACTTCCCTTCCGAGCCCCAACGTGTACCCATACAGTAGTTTTCTCCCACATATTGGGTATCAGCGTACTCAGGACAAATTGGACAACAACTTTGGGGTCCAATTTCTCCTGTTACCCTTGTAAAAATAAAAAACTGGGGGCGAAAAAATCATTTTTGCAAAAAAAAAAAAAAAAGATTTTTTATTTTTACGGCTGTGCGTTATAAACTTCTGTGAAGCACTTCGGGGTTCAAAGTGCTCACCACACATCTAGATAAGTTCCTTGTGGGGTCTATTTTCCAAAATGGGGTCACTTGTGGAGGGTTTCCACTGTTTAGGCGCATCAGGGGCTCTCCAAATGCGACATGACGCCCCCAGACCATTCCATCAAAGTCTGCAATCCAAAACGTCACTACTTCCCTTCCGAGCCCCAACGTGTACCCATACAGTAGTTTTCTCCCACATATTGGGTATCAGCGTACTCAGGACAAATTGGACAACAACTTTTGGGGTCCAGTTTCTCCTGTTACCCTTGTGAAAATAAAATATTGGGGGCGAAAAAATAATTTTTGTAAAAAAAAAAGGATTTTTTATTTTTACGGCTGTGCGTTATAAACTTCTGTGAAGCACTTCGGGGTTCAAAGTGCTCACCACACATCTAGATAAGTTCCTTGTGGGGTCTATTTGCCAAAATGGGGTCACTTGTGGGGGGTTTCCACTGTTTAGGTGCATCAGGGGCTCTCCAAATGTGACATGACGCCCCCAGACCATTCCATCAAAGTCTGCAATCGAAAACGTCACTACTTCCCTTCCGAGCCCCGACGTGTGCCCATACAGTAGTTTTCGCCCACATATTGGGTATCAGTGTACTCAGGACAAATTGGACAACAACTTTTGGGTTCCAATTTCTTCTGTTACCCTTGTGAAAATAAAATATTGGGGGCGAAAAAATCATTTTTGTAAAAAAAAAAAAAGATTTTTTATTTTACGGCTGTACGTTATAAACTTTAGTGAAACACCTGGGGTTCAAAGTTCTCACCACACATCTAGATAAGTTCCTTGAAGGGTCTAGTTTCCAAAATGGTGTCATTTATGGGGGTTTCCACTGTTTAGGCAGATCAGGAGCTCTCCAAACACGACATGGCATCCAGCCAATTCTGCGTTGAAAAAGTCAGACGGCGCTCATTCCCTTCCAAACTCTGCCATGCACCCAAACAGTGGTTTACCCCCACATATGGGGTATCAGCGCACTCAGGACAAATTGCACAATAACTTTTGGAGTCTTGTTACCCTTGGAAAAATAAAAATTGGGGTGAAAAGATCATTTTTGTGGAAAAAATATGATTTTTAAATTTTACGGCTCTACGTTATAAACTTGTGTGAAGCACTTGGGGTTCAAATTGCTCATCAAAAATCTAGATAAGTTCCTTAGGGGCTCTAGTTTCCCAAATGGGGTCATTTGTGGGGGTTTCCACTGTTTAGGCACATCAGGGGCTCTCCAAATGCAACATGGCATCCAAACTCAATTCCAGCCAATTTTGGTTGGAAAAAGTCAAATGGTGCTCCTTCCATTCCGAGCTCTGCCGTGCGCCCAAACAGTGGTTCCCCCCCCACATATGGGGTATCAGCGTACTCAGGACAAATTGTAAAACAACTTATGTGGTCCAATTTCTCCTGTTACCCTTGGGAAAATAAAAAATTAGTGACTAAAAGATAATTTTTGTGGGAAAAAAATAGGATTTTTTATTTTCATGCCCGGGCATTATAAACTTGTGTGAAGCACTTGGGGTTCAAAATGCTCACCAAAGATCTAGATAAGTTCCTTAGGGGGTCTAGTTTCCAAAATGGGGTCACTTGTGGGGGGTTTCCACTGTTTAGGCTCATCTGGGGCACTGCAAACGGAACATGACCCCCATTAACGTCTGCATTCCAAAACGTTACTACTTCCTTTCCAAGCCCTGCCGTGCGCCCAAACAGTTTCCCCCCCCCACATATGGGGTATCAGCGTACTCAGGACAAATTGGACAACAACTTTTGGGGTCCAATTTCCTTGTGAAAATTCAAAAATTTGGGACTAAAAAATCATTTTTGTGGAAAATTGATTTTTTTTTTTTTCACACCCAGGCTTTATAAACTTTTGTGAAACACTTGAGGGTTCAAAGTGCTCACAACAGATCTAGATAAGTACCTTAGGGGGTCTAGTTTCCAAAATGGTGTCACTTATGGGGGGTTTCCACTGTTTAGGCGCATCAGGGCTCTCCAAACGCGACATGGCATCCAATCTAAATTCCAGCCAATTTTAGTTTGAAAAAGTCAAACGTCGCTCCTTCCCTTACGAGCTCTGCCGTGTGCCCAAACAGTGGTTTTCCCCCACATATGGGGTATTGGCGTACTCAGGAGAAATTGCATAACAACCTTATCTGTCCATTTTCTCCTTTTACCCTTGTGAAAATAAAAAAAAAGTTTGTAAAAGATCATTTTTGTGGCTAAAAAATAAAATATTCATTTTTTCCATCCACGTTGCTTTAGTTACTGTGAAGAACCTGAAGGGTTAATAAACTTCTTGAATGTGGTTTTGAGTACCTTGAGGGGTGCAGTTTTTAGAATGGTGTCACTTTTGGGTATTTTCTGCCATATAGACCCCTCAAAGTGACTTCAAATGTGAGGTGGTCCCTAAAAAAAATGGCTTTGTAAATTTTGTTGTAAAAATGAGAAATCGCTGGTCAACTTTTAACCCTTATAACTTCCTAACAAAAAAAAATTTTGGTTCCAAAATTGTGCTGATGTAAAGTAGACATGTGGGAAATGTTATTTCTTAACTATTTTGTGTGATATATTTCTCTGTTTTACGGGAATAAAAATTCAAAGTTTGAAAATTGCAAAATTTTAAAAATTTTCGCCATATTTGCGTTTTTTTCAAAAATAAACTCAAGTTATATCGAAGAAATTTTACCACTAACATGAAGTACAATATGTCACGAGAAAACAAACTCAGAATCGCGAAGATCCGTTGAAGCGTTCCAGAGTTATAACCTCATAAAGAGACAGTGGTCAGAATTGTAAAAATTGGCCCGGTCATTAACGTGCAAACCACCCTTGGGGGTGAAGGGGTTAACGTTTAAATAAAAAAAATTTAAAACAAAAATTTTTGCTGCAGTGCATTTCCCACTTCCAGGCTGATCTACAGTACTAATGTCACAATGCCAAGTTAATTCCGCATGTGTCAACCAGCTAAATCTGCAGGGGGTTGAATACTACTTGTAGGCACTGTATATGCTAAGGGAAAAGGGGGCAATATGATCCTGGTATATCAGCAAACAAATATTCAAAGTGCAAGGAAATAATAAAAAATATTAAAGATGTGTATCTTTGTACCGTGTTAGCCAGTAGATAGAAAAATATTTAGACTTGAGAGTCCTCAGTGGTTGATACCTTTTAATGGCTAACTGAAAAGAAGGTAACAAATTGCCTACTACCGCTACATTGATGACATTTTAATCATCTGGACGGAGTCTGAACAACAACTAAAGACGTTCCATGAACAGTTCAATCAATTTCATCCCACCATCAACTTAACACTTAACTACTCCAGCACTGAAATTAACTTTTTAGACACCACCATTAAGCTAAAGAACAATGAAATAGAGACATCCCTGTATCAGAAGCCAATCGACCGTCCAACATATCTTAAATGGGACAGTTTCCATCCTAAACACATAAAAAACTCTATTGTCTACAGCCAAGCCATCAGATACAACCGTATATGTTCCAACCCCATGGATAGAGATGAACACCTTGGTCGCCTCAGAAAGACTTTTTTGAACCAGGGCTACCATCCAAGAACAATTGAAAACCAAATTACAAGAGCCACCAGAATATCAAGGAATCACCTGCTACATTACAAAGCTAAAGAAGAAAATAACCGGGTGCCTCTAGTGGTCACCTACAATCCAAGTCTGGAGATGCTAAGGGGAGCTGCACGGAAACTACAACCTTTACTACAAAAAGATGCCCGATTACAATCCATATTTCCAGACCCCCCACTACTATGTTTTAGGCAGCCCCCAAATCTAAGAAGCATCATTGTCAGAAGCTCCCTGTCCTCCCCAACAGCTGCAGGTACCTTTCCTTGCAAACAAAAGAAATGCAAAACCTGTACATCTATAATGACCACGGACAGGATAAAGATCCCCAACTCCCATCAGGACTACAAGATACCAGGTACTTTCAGCTGCATCACATCTAATGTGGTGTACCTAATTATATGTACTAAATGTCCAACTGGGGGTCTGTATGTGGGGGAGACCGGGCAAAAACTGAGAACAAGGATGAATTCTCATCGCCACACAATAAGAGAAAAAAGAATGGATTTACCTGTGGCCAAACACTTTTGTATGCCCGGTCATAGCATGACAGATATGGAATTACTTGTATTAAAATCTAACTTCAAATCTGAGAAGGATAGAAAAGTCTGGGAATATAAACTTATGATGACCTTTGACACTCTTAGTGCTGGGATGAATATATCCCAGAGTTTTATGTCGTTCTACAACAATTAAGGAATCTGCCTCCCTGACCTTTTAGGGTCATCACAACACAATACCAGACCCCAATCAGAGGGTAATAAAACCTTCACTCCTTATCTATGAACTAGTCATATTTATGTTAATCCCTCTGCCATAATGACAGTTCTGCTTCATGTCACTTGTCCTACCTATTGCATTTTTTCTGTGCTATTTTGTGTATAAATATGTGATTCTTCAGATGTTGTATTAGTCTATGCCTGATGAAGAGACCTGAGTAGTCTCGAAAGCTTGCAATTTGTTACCATCTTTTCAGTTAGCCATTAAAAGGTATCAACCACTGAGGACTCTCAAGTCTAAATATTTTTCTATCTACTGGCTAACACGGTACGAAGATACACATCTTTCCTATATCAAAATGGAGGATACCAGAATGTACCGCATCTTTATGGAACTGAAACCACTTCTGAAGAAACGTGCACAAATGGACAGCGACATTTTTTTCTTATCTAAATGCAAAAAGGAGAATCTAATTCCCAAAGGACTCTGGATTACAAACCCAATTCTTCACACCTACAATACCCATTATGCACAAAACCTTTGTCACAGGACTTCTGAAAGACTAAGGAACCATCTTTTGCATGTCTGCTACAGCATAAGGAGTAAAGTCCAAGGACAATTGGAAACTCTGAGGAAAACACTTACAGAAAGCACAGAGCAAAAATTACAACAATACTACAACAAACTACGGACCTTTCTGATTCAAAACAAGGAAAAGAAACTACACAGATTGCGCCTCCATTCCGGACTCTATACAAACAGATACAAAACAAAACCAAAACCTGACAACTCTGACAACCACTCCATTCCAGACACAAAAGCATCTAACTGTGTCATCAATCTCTCAGATTACAAACCCAGCAAAGTGGAGCTTGCCGTGCTTTCTAGAGGACTCTCATTTTGTCCTACTAAGGCCCTGGATAAAACCGAACTCTGCAGTGATATGGAACATTTTTTCAGGAGACTGCGCCTGAGGGAATACTTCAATGATACAGAAGATTCAGAAAACACTCGGACTGAAGGAAGAGGGATCCCAATAACCAAGAAGAGGTCAGACTGGACACCTCCACCTGGACGTAACCCTCATTTGGATAAATATATAGACTCATTCAGACATTTGATAAAATCCACCATCATAGCCACCAACAAGAGACAAGCCTCCAACATCAGTGCCCAGGAGAGAAAGGCCATACAGTCTCTGAAAACCAACAAAGAAATCATCATTAAACCTGCTGACAAGGGAGGTGCAATAGTCATGATGAACACATCAGACTATATGAAGGAAGCAAACAGACAACTTACGGACACACGCTACTACAGAAAACTGGAGTCGGACCCTACACAGGACTATTACAAGGAACTAAGCAAGTTGGTATCTTGTCTGTCTGACAAATCCATAAGAGCTGATGACCTGATACCAGAAAGTCCAAGAACAGGGACATTCTACATGCTTCCCAAAATCCACAAAGACGGAAATCCAGGGAGGCCGATTATTTCATGTGTGGACACCCTTACTGAGCAAGTATCTGGATGGGTAGAGGGTGTTCTTAAACCCCTGGTAAAGGATACACCCAGCTACATTCAGGACACAACTGACCTACTGAATAAACTAGCAGCAATAGGTTCTCTACCAGAAGGAACCATCCTGGCCACCATGGATGTGGAATCTTTGTACTCTAATATCCCACACCAGGATGGATTAAATGCCTGCAAAGTCTTCATGGGAAACACCGGGAATGATGCTGATTCTGTGGTGAAACTCACAAAATTCATCCTCACCCACAATTACTTCGAAATTTGACAACAAGATCTATCTTCAGGAGACTGGCACAGCTATGGGAAGTAAAATGGCTCCACAGTATGCAAATCTTTTCATGGCCAAGCTTGAAAGCGAATTTTTGTCCTCCTGCCCCATCAGGCCTCGGGCCTACTACCGCTACATTGATGACATTTTAATCATCTGGACGGAGTCTGAACAACAGCTAAAGACGTTCCATGAACAGTTCAATCAATTTCATCCCACCATCAACTTAACACTTAACTACTCCAGCACTGAAATTAACTTTTTAGACACCACCATTAAGCTAAAGAACAATGAAATAGAGACATCCCTGTATCAGAAGCCAATCGACCGTCCAACATATCTTAAATGGGACAGTTTCCATCCTAAACACATAAAAAACTCTATTGTCTACAGCCAAGCCATCAGATACAACCGTATATGTTCCAACCCCATGGATAGAGATGAACACCTTGGTCGCCTCAGAAAGACTTTTTTGAACCAGGGCTACCATCCAAGAACAATTGAAAACCAAATTACAAGAGCCACCAGAATATCAAGGAATCACCTGCTACATTACAAAGCTAAAGAAGAAAATAACCGGGTGCCTCTAGTGGTCACCTACAATCCAAGTCTGGAGATGCTAAGGGGAGCTGCACGGAAACTACAACCTTTACTACAAAAAGATGCCCGATTACAATCCATATTTCCAGACCCCCCACTACTATGTTTTAGGCAGCCCCCAAATCTAAGAAGCATCATTGTCAGAAGCTCCCTGTCCTCCCCAACAGCTGCAGGTACCTTTCCTTGCAAACAAAAGAAATGCAAAACCTGTACATCTATAATGACCACGGACAGGATAAAGATCCCCAACTCCCATCAGGACTACAAGATACCAGGTACTTTCAGCTGCATCACATCTAATGTGGTGTACCTAATTATATGTACTAAATGTCCAACTGGGGGTCTGTATGTGGGGGAGACCGGGCAAAAACTGAGAACAAGGATGAATTCTCATCGCCACACAATAAGAGAAAAAAGAATGGATTTACCTGTGGCCAAACACTTTTGTATGCCCGGTCATAGCATGACAGATATGGAATTACTTGTATTAAAATCTAACTTCAAATCTGAGAAGGATAGAAAAGTCTGGGAATATAAACTTATGATGACCTTTGACACTCTTAGTGCTGGGATGAATATATCCCAGAGTTTTATGTCGTTCTACAACAATTAAGGAATCTGCCTCCCTGACCTTTTAGGGTCATCACAACACAATACCAGACCCCAATCAGAGGGTAATAAAACCTTCACTCCTTATCTATGAACTAGTCATATTTATGTTAATCCCTCTGCCATAATGACAGTTCTGCTTCATGTCACTTGTCCTACCTATTGCATTTTTTCTGTGCTATTTTGTGTATAAATATGTGATTCTTCAGATGTTGTATTAGTCTATGCCTGATGAAGAGACCTGAGTAGTCTCGAAAGCTTGCAATTTGTTACCATCTTTTCAGTTAGCCATTAAAAGGTATCAACCACTGAGGACGCTCAGTCTAAATATTTCTATCTACTGGCTAACACGGTACGAAGATACACATCTTTCCTATATCAAATGGAGATACCAGAATGTACCGCATCTTTATGAACTGAAACCACTCTGAGAAACGTCACAATGGACAGCGACATTTTTCTTATCTAAATGCAAAAGGAGAATCTAATTCCCAAAGGACTCTGATTAAACCCAATTCTTCAACCTACAATACCCATATGCACAAAACTTTGTCACAGGACTTCTGAAAGACTAAGGACCATCTTTTGCATGTTGCTACAGCATAAGGAGTAAAGTCCAAGACAATGGAAACTCTGAGGAAACACTTCAGAAAGCACAGAGCAAAAATTACAACAATACTACAACAAACTACGGACCTTTCTGATTCAACAGGAAGAAATACACAGATTCGCTCCCTTCCGACTCTATACAAACAGATACAAAACAAACAAAACTGACAACTCTGACACCACTCCATTCCAGACACAAAGCATCTAACGTGTCATCAATCTCTCAATTACAAACCCAGCAAAGTGGAGCTTGCGTGCTTTCTAGAGGGCTCTCATTTGTCCTACTAAGGCCTGGATAAAACCGAACTCTGCAGTGATATGGAACATTTTTCAGGAGACTGCGCCTGAGAGAATACTTCAATGATACAGAAGATTCAGAAACACTCGGACTGAAGAAGAGGATCCAAAACCAGAAGAGGTCAGACTGGCACTCCACCTGGACGTACCTCATTTGATAAATATATAATCATTCAGACATTGATAAATCCACATCAAGCCACCTCTGCTGCCTCATTATAGTGAATTGATACCACGGAGGTTTCATCTGAATCACAAAATTTAGATGGAAACCCCAATGTCAGGCTTCAGCGTAGAGCGCTGGATAAATGTGATTCCAAACGTTATGTAAAATTTTCCTAACAAAAGCTTAAACTCAATCCACAAAAAAAAAGCAAGTCCCCACACAGGTCCATCATCTGGTAACTGAAATATAGGGGCTTCCACCTTACTGGTAGCACAAAGTTACTGGAAAAGCAAAATGGCTCCTCGCCCCTCCCACCCATGGAGTCAAAATAGTCACTACACCGGTAGATACATTCCCAAAGGGGTATAATTTCCAAAATGGGGTCACTTGAGGGAGGGATTCTGCTTTTCTAGCATTTAGGGGCTCTGTATATGGAGTCCGCAAGCTATTTTAGGAAAATCTGCGCTCCAGGAGGCAAATAGCTCTTCATCCTCCCGAGACTCTTCGTATGGATAGGAAGTACTTTACAGCCACATATGGAGTATTGTCACATTCAGTAAAATTGTGGGACAAATTATGATGCCATTTTTACCCACTTCTTGAAAATGTAAAATGTAAAAAAAGTTGAAATGTAATTATTTTTTCTTCACTTCCCAATTGTATAAAATTCTGTGACACACCTGTGGTGTCAATATGATCACTACATTCCTAGATGAATTCATTGAGAGGTGTAGTTTGTAAATTGGGGTCACTTAAGGGGGTTTCTGCTGTTCTAGCAACTTATGGGCTCTCCCAGTGGGGCATGGCACCCGCAAACCATAACAGTAAAATCTGCACTATAGTATGGCACTCCTTCCCTTCTAACCTTTGCACTGTGCCCGAAAAATATTTCCCAATTATATGTAGGGTATTGGTGCACTTAGGAAAAAATCGACCTATATTTGTTTTTTTTAATAGCTTTCCTATTAGCCCTTGGAAAAAGGAAAAACTTGGGATGAAACAACATTTTAGTGTTAAAAATGTATAAAAGTCTATGAGGCACATGTGATGTCATTATGATCACTGCACCACTAGGTGAATTTATACGGGAGTGTAGTTTGCAAAATTAGTTCACATATAGGGGGTTTCTGTTGTTCTGGCACCTCAGGGGCTCTGCCAATGTGACAAGGCACGCTCAAACCATTCTAGCAAAATCAGAACTCCAATATGGCGCTTTTTCTTGTCTGAACTTTGCACTGTACCTCAAAAGTAGTATTCCCTCTCGAATAGGGTATCAGTGTACTCAAGAGAAATTGCACAACAAATTATATGGTGCAATTTCTCCTGTTATTATGTGATATTAATGTCAAATCTGACTGGACAAAAAAAGGACATCGGTGTACACCACCATTAAATGATGGAACATAGAAAAAGGGTGAAGAGGGGAAAAGGATGTGTAATAAAATGTAACCTTTATTTATAATTGGGTAAAATAAATTAAAAAGAGTAAGCATACATCCATATAGGATGTATATTGGATCACAGATATTATGTAATTATTGTGTGATCCACTAATACCCGATGGATCGTAGTGCAAGATGTTGTGTTGTTGAAAAATTATAATAATCATAATCCCTGACTATTGTCCCTTATAGAATTAGAAATCAGGTTAGATTGAATAATCTATCAGCCTAGAGATATTGTAACTCCAATGACCCTATATTATATTGGATAATAGAGTGCTATATGTGTGCTCTTTGTAGGTAGACCGATAATAGTTATCATTATATGACAGTGGATGTAGCTGAATTAAGCATCCATATCAACCTATTCACAGTGTATCAGGATGGTCACTATATTGTGGCTTTGGTGTGATTATAAATGCCCTGATAGCATGTGAGTGCTTGCATAGAGGTAACACTAGCATGATTTAGGTGTAACAGTCACGCTAGTGTGCAGGTAATCGGCAGGCTTCTATGGGTAAGCAAGCAATGGCCAAGCATACCGTGAACATACGTTAGCCGACAACGCTCCACTGGGAGCCGCATATAGATGTGTGCGGCTGATACAGGTGAGCGTGTATCACTCGTGCATGCATGGTCTCCTATTGTGACATGTGTCAGTGTTGGTCAGTATATCCAGCAAGCCTTTATTGATACATAGGCTGTCACTGAAGCGGCGATCTGCATGACTATGATTAAGTTACTATCTCGACTATATTGTGCACGTGCAATTACACCGGGACAAAGTCCATGACGTGCTTTTTTGCTATTTCTAAGGACCAATTTCTCCTGTTATTCTTGTGAAAATAAAAAAAATTGAAAATTAGGGCTAAAACAACATTTTAGTTGGAAAATGTGATGTTTTTATTTTCATGGCTCAACATTATAAACTTCTGTGAAGCATCGAGGGGTTTAAGTTACTCACCACACACCTTAATACATTCCTTGAGGGGTCTAGTTTCTAAAATGGTGTCACTTGTGGGGAGTTTGCATTGGTTAGACACATAAGGGACTCTCCAAACGGGACGTGACGTCCGCTAATGATTCCAGCAAATTTTACATTCAAAAAGTCAAATGGCACTCCTTCCCTTCTGGGCCATGCTGTGCGCCCAAACAGTAGTTTTCTCCCACATATGAGAAATCGTCATGCTCAGTAGAAATTTCACAAGAAATTATAAGTTGCAATTTTTCCTGTTACCCTTATGAAAATGCAAAATTTGGGGTAAAAAACATATTTGTGGGGTATTTTTATTAGTTTTACGGCTCAAAGTTATAAACTTCCCTGAAGCACAAGGGAGTTCAAGGTAGTCACCACACATTTAAATATATTCCTTGAGGGGTCTAGTTTCCAAAATAGTGTCACTTGTGGGGGATTTCCACTGTTTAGGCACATCAGGGCTCTCCAAATGGGACATGGCGTCCGCTAATGATTCCATCAAATTTTGCATTCAAAAAGTCAAATGGCGCTCCTTCCCTTCCCATCTTTGCTCTGCTCCCAAACAGTGGTTTTCCCTCACACATGGGTATCGGCATGCTCAGTAAAAATTGCACAACAAAATTTGGGGTCTAATATTTTTTATTACCCTTGTGAAAATAAAAAAATTGGGTCTAAAGTAAATTTTTTGTGAAAAAAATTTAAATGTTCATTTTTTTCCACATTCAAAAAATTAATGTGTAGCATCTGGGGGTAGCGTTTCTCCTTGCGGAGAGGGACATGTTAAGCATGCAGAGAAGAGGAGACTTTTAAGCTGCAATGCTCCTCTGGGAAATATGCAAATTGAGAGGAAGAGGACAAGAACGCTAGTGTCACCTACAGGAAGTAGCAATCCTAAAAGTCAATGGTGATCCTTTAACAAGCTTTGTCACATGACTTAGGATGGTTTTGGCTTTTATCCTAAGTCATGTGAAGCCTCTGAAAAGTTAATGAACTTCTTGGATGTGATTTTGATCACTTTGAGGGGTGAGTTTTTAGAATGGTGTCACTTTTGGGTACTTTCTATCAATCATATAGACCCTTTAAAGTTTCTTCAAATGTGAGGTTGTCCCTAAAAAAATGTTTTGCAACTTTTGTTGGAAAAATAAGAAATTACTGGTCAACTTTTAACCCTTTTAACTTCCTAACAAAAAAAAGTTTGTTTAAAAATTGTGCTGATGTAAAGTAGACATGTGGGAAATGTTATTTATTAACTATTTTGTGCGATATGACTCTGATTTAAGGACATAAGAATTCAAAGTTTGAAAATTGCTAAATTTTCAACATTTTCAACAAATTTCCATTTTTTTCACAAATAAACTCGTCATATCAAAGAAATTTTACCACTATCATGAAGTACAATGTGTCACGAAAAAACTTTCTCAGAATCAGTAGGATTCGCTGAAGCGTTCCAGAGTTATCACCTCAGAAATAACAGTGGTCAAAATTGTAAAAATTTACCAGGTCATTAATGTGCAAACCACCTTGGGGGATAAAGGGGTTAAAGATTAAAGTGTTTAAACTGCTTGCTGTACTGTCTGCTGTTGGTATACTATATATAATAATGTATGTATACATATGTGTAATTATATAATTAGAAAACACTTGAGACCAGGCATTAGAAATTTGACTATAGTTAGTAAATGTCCAAAAGACCAAACTAAAACCCCCAAAGGTATTGATTAAATAAGAATAATATTAATACAATAGTTATAAAATGGGTATTCCAGCCTAGGTCATGTTAATGAATATGTGAATAATGCTTAAGTAGTAAGAAGAGTGATCCATAGGAACCCACTGCTCACTAAAACAAAGCGCCCAGTGCATAACTATAGTTCCTAGAAGTACATTCAGCTGAAATATGCTCCGGCGTCGGTGGGCCCCCTCTCCTGCACAGGCCTGGACGCAGCAGCATCTTCTACAACTGCGATGGCTATGCCCCTGACCCAGCCTCCATCCCTTTTCAACATTTAGAAAGGCAGTGAGGAGGAATTCTATCAACTGTTGTCTATTGGATGGTGAGGGCATGTTATATTCAGTTTTTTCTTCCCCCTACTTTTCTGTGCATTTTGTGGATCTCTGCTGAAGACTTTATACTATAGTTGTCCTGATGGGGCCCTGATCAGTCCCACTGTTTGGTGATGAGAATTTTTTGGTAGTGGACATGAGTGGAAGACTAACAATTCCTGCATCTCAGTTTTACAGTGGATAATATACATCTATAATATTACATTTTCCAAGATGCAAAAAATGCAGAGATTTGTGCAGACATTGAATAAGCGTAAGCAATGCTGGGAGATTTCATCTCTGAAGCTTGCAGCATTGTGATGTATCTCTGGGATATAATACAAGCTGTAACTCAAATCCAATAAAACATATATAGTGCAGTGTAGTTTAAAATGACTTAATATTTTGTATCCGTACATTACCTTGAGTTAGTTGAGTTAACTTAATAGTATATATTATCTAAGTGTATGGCTAACTAGAGGGTTTACTGTGCCAAGCAATTACATATTAGTCTTATTTATTTATTTTATTGAGAGTCTCCTGGAAACATTGTAGTTTACTTTTACCTTTATATGCAAGAGTTCAGAAATGATTAAGAGCAGATTTTGCACTGATTTATTGCCAAGGGCCTCTACTCGCTATAACAGTTCCTGTTCTCTCAGACATGGGCCTCTGCAACTTGTATGGCCAAAATATTGTTCTAATTATCAGCTTTATTTATTAGACCTCTTGGAATCTGTGAGCTTTTCTTTTGCTTCAGTCAAGAGAAAAAAACAACATACTAGGAGGAAGTGAGTCCAGGTGAATCCTTTCTTAGTAATGTCTTGTAAAGAAATTAAAAGTGATGACAAGTTAGCCAACATGTCTGCAATAGACAAGATTTAATATTTCGGTACTTGTTATTCTTCAACAGACATATGAAAACCATGAAGTGTAAATGTAATAGTGTTGAACACAGCTCACCTGTGTATTTGAACAAGACTTTGAAGGAAAGTCCCTGGGGATCTGCAAACCACCATTCCAGCTTTGTGATACATAAAACATTGAATTAGATGTCAGAGGAGGAGACTAAGAGCCGGTGACCCAGCACATGGGACTGCCATCTCCCCGCTTCTCTGAGCACCCTCGCTACCGGCAGAGTCTGCGTGCTCCGGCGCCTCTGCTGCCTACCGCGCACTTCCCCCCTCTCAGCTTCCGACGCGGACGTGGCTAAACTGGGCCTTGGCGGCGGTGACACTGAGGCTGCGGCCTACATCCCCCGGCTCCCGGTGAGAGGAGAGGTTCCCACCGACGAGCGCTTCACAGTGAGTACTCACCGTGTCGCTGAGGAGAGGTCGCTGCCTGGCCGACTGCACCGCTGGACCCAAAGGCAGGAGGCAGGAGAGCGGAGCTGGGCCGGATACGGGAACTTTTACCCGCCCTGTGGGCGCCATCTTGCTTGGCGCATGGAGGTGCTGGGGGAGAGGGAGACAGAAGTGGGGAAAGTTAGATGGCACCGCTGGGCTCTGTGGAACTGGCTAGATTTAACGCCAGCCAACTGAAGACCAGGCAATATTCCCCCACTTCCCCCTGCGCATAAAGCCAGACTCACCACTTGGCAAACAAAGCCCATTCAGAGGGTAATACATAATAGAATCTATAATAAGCTCTGAGAGAGCGTGATAACAATATACCTCCTAAATAGCTGCTGTGAGGAAAAAGGAGACAGAGGATACAAACAAGGGAGGTGAGAGTCTAAAAAAGAACCCCTTGGATAAGTGTCTAATGTATAAAATACTAGCTCCTTAGACCCGCTTGCCATTCCTGGAATTCTAGTGGGAATTTTCTAGATACTCACATCTGGATTAATTAAAATACATACTTAGAAGCGAACCCAAAGAGGTTGGACATGAAGTCAAATATCAAAAAAGACCTAATACTACACCTCGCCATAAAGTTCATTTAAGCTACATTACTGGAAATAGCGCAAGGTCCAGTGCCCGTAATGCCTTTCTAAGCTACGTAGCTTGCCGGCAAGGGGGAAATGACAACACTCTGACATCATTTAAATCCTGACCATACAAAAATTAAGCATGAGGAAGACTACAGTAAAAACCCTGAAAAGTTCTACCAGAGCTGCTAAATCTCTAACGCAAGCCGACGTTGACAAATTTTTGAAAAAACAAGCCACCCTCCCAGACCCCATCAAATCACCGGGACGTATTGATTCACAAATAGAGGAAGATTCAGATTCAGATCTAGAGAGAGACTCAGACAGAGGGGGGGCAACAAGAGACACCCTAATGACCCGCTCATTCATTAAAAGAATCCTCTCAAAAGTTATGGAACCTATAGGAAGGGAATTGGCTGAAATACAACAGGACTTGTCACAACAAAGCCACAGACTGGAAGCGGTTGAAAACTATCAGACAACACTGTCACAGCATTCCAACAATTTATATGACTGTCTCAGTGAGCATGAGCATCAGGTGCATACGATTCAAAATACGCTAGTAGATCACGAAAACCGTGAGCGCAGAAACAATATCCGAATTAAGGGGCTCCCAGAATCAGTAGCCTTCGAAGCATTAACTAAAGCGTCAATAGAGATCTTCAGCAAGCTATTGCAAGAGGACGACACTAGAGACATTGAGCTCATTAGAGTGCACAGATCTCTGCGACCCAGACCCAAACAAGGGGAACCCCCAAGAGATGTGCTTTGCCGGTTCCTTGACTACCGAGTGAAAGACTTGATACTCCGCAGAGCGCACAAAACACAAGAGATCATATATGAAGGTGTACGAGTCAATCTCTTCCAAGACCTGTCGGCCACAACGCTCAAAAAGCGGAAGCTCCTAAAGCCATTTACGGAAGCTCTGATGCAAAAAGGCCACCGCTTTCGCTGGCTGTTTCCTTTTGGGATATTTATAACAGCTGGAGATAGAAAACTTCAGGCCAGATCGTCTGTGGACATCAAAGAAATATGCAAAACTTTGGACATTACACTGGAGACCTTCCCTATCTAAGAAACATTCCATTCAGTCTCCAGTCTTCAACGCCTATCAGCTCCGACACCTTGGCACTTGGTGGGAACACCAAAATCCCAGAAGCAAAAGAAGAAAAACAATAGGACCCCGTCCTCCAAAGGAGATGAGGGAGAGGGGTGAAGAAGAGATCCAATACAGATCTGTCACCCCATCATAGACTCTACGATGGCTTCTAAAAACCCATGGTTAATAATACTACTAGTCTTAGTTTAGTATCCACACTTGAAATAGTGTTAATTCAATGCTAAGTTTTTCATATATTGGTGTGGACTTGACCCCATTGTTGTTTCGGATTTAGAGAAAGATCCCCCCCTAGAAGCCCGCAAGAATGATGAGCAAACTTAATAATATTATTTGTTGCAGTTCATTGAATATTGTGTTGAACATAATTTTCATTGTATTTTTTCTCTTTTTCCAATTCTGTCTTTTTCCCACCCTCTGCTATCTCTCTACCCATCCCTCTTTCCCCAATCCCAGCATCAAAAGGCATCTGTATCAGCCGTGGACACACACACAAAGAATCCTTAGCCACCTCACCAACAATGCCAATGGCTACGCATGATAAGGTATTTTCTTTTGCCTCCTTTAATGCAAATGGCCTTAATTCACCGATCACCAGACGACAAACATTAGAGGCTCTCAAGAAACAAAAAGCTGACATCCTAATGGTCCAGGAAACACATTTCAAACTAGACAAAATTCCCCAATTTGAGCGAGTACATTATGACACGTGGTACCATGCAACAACAAACCAGGTGGGCTCGAGGAGCATCTCTGTGGCGATAGCGAGAGGAGTGCCCTTCCAGTTTCATAAGGCACTAATAGACACCAACGGCCGTTATGTATTTGTCAAGGGTCTTTTAGCCGGAAACCTGACCACTATTTGCAGCTTATATGCTCCTAATAAGAAACACATGAAGTGTCTGATAGCCACCCTCAACAAGATAGAAGATTTCAGGGAAAGAATTTTAATTATAGGAGGAGACTTAAATATAGCATTAGACCCCATGATCGACACCACAAAAAAGAAAAGCGCGATATCCCACAGGGATCTCATTAGAATTCAAAAGAAATTGGGATCTATGCAGATGTTGGACATTTGGAGGTATTTACACCCCAACGATAAAGATTTTACATACTATTCTCACCCGCACATGACCTACCACAGACTAGATTATATCTTTATCCCAAGGCAGTTACTCCCAAATGCCCGGGCTTCAGATATCCACCCTAATATACATTCAGATCACTCCATAATGTCTCTCGAAATGACACTTGTCAAACCATTTTCTATAAATAGAACATGGCAACTGAATGATTCGATACTAACAAATCCAGAAGTCCGCTCTCGAGTCACCAAAGTGCTTAATCAGTACTTTGACCAAAATGACACGGGGGAAGTCGCAGCCCCGATTCTATGGGAAGCACACAAATCAGTAATTAGAGGAGAATTGATATCCATTACTTCATACCAAAATAAGAAATGCCAAGAGGAGGTAAAAACTTTATACGAAGAAATTTTTAAGCTGGAGACGGAGCATAAAAAGCAAATGGATACTACACTGTTGAACTTATTAACTAAGAAAAGCAGCATCTGAAAGACATCTTAAATAAAAAATCAGCTAAATAGTATGCCTCATGGGGAACTAAAACGTTTGTGCACGGGGATAAGGCCACTAAATTAATGCTCTCTAGAATACGGAAACGCCAAGCTCGCACTTATATCCACTCAATTAAAATGCCAAACGGGCAGAGCTCCCAAAATTACTCACAAATTGAGTCAGAATTTCTGAAATACTACAAACAGCTCTACAACCTGCGTCCGACGGAGTTAAAACTAGACAAACAAAACAGAGAAAAAAGTATCCAAAATTACTTGACCCGACTGAAACTGCCTCAGTTGACAAATAAACAACAAAACAATTAACTAGACCCCTTAGTCTGGAAGAGGTCTGATCTGCCCTGTCAAAGAGCCCAGGTGGGAAGGCACCTGGACCTGATGCTCTATCAATCATATATTATAAATCTTTCTCACCAATCTTAGCCCCACGCCTGCTGAATATGTATAATGCTATATTGGGTGAGGATTTTTTCCCTGCCCAAACATTAGAAGCTAAAATATCATTAATTTTCAAAGAAGGTAAAGACCAAGAACAATGCGGTAATTACAGGCCGATATCATTGTTAAATGTCGATCTGAAACTATTTGCAGGCATGTTGGCACGTAGAATAGCCGAGTTTTTACCGACAATAATTTCCTTAAACCAGACGGGCTTTGTGGGGGGAAGAGAGGGGAAAGATAACGCGTATAAAAATATTGCATCTCATGCAATATGTGAAAAAGAATAAGCTTCCACTAGTTCTCCTCGGGACGGACGCGGAGAAGGCCTTTGACAGGGTGGATTGGACCTACTTGGAGGCAGCACTATTAAGATTTGGATTCCTGGGTCAGTTGGTCTCAACTATAATGAAGTTATACAAAGATCCCAAAGCCCGCATTGGAATCAATGGCTCGCTAACAGACACATTTACCATTAAAAACGGCACACGGCAGGGCTGTCCATTGTCACCACTGTTTTTTTTTTGCTGGCAATGGAACCCCTGTGCAACAGAACAAAGAGATATAAGGTATCAGAATTAAAAAGGAACATTACAAAACAGCGGCTTTCGCTGATGGCCTGCTGGTCATGATGACAAAGCCACTCAAAAGTTTTCCGGCCCTTATGAAAGTCATAGACGAATATAGTAGCCTCTCTAATTTCAAGGTGAATGTGTCCAAGTCTGAGGCATTGGATCTAAACGTACCGCAGCTCACTCTTAATAAATTAAAGACTTTATATCCATTCACATGGCCCAAGAACTATATCACTTATTTGGGGATTAAAATAAGTAGATCTGACAAAGATTTGTTCACACTCAATTATCTCCCACTATTAGATCATTCCACAGCTCCAATTAAGTCATGGAGAGATCCATTCGTATCGTGGATGGGGAGGAAAAACCTTTTAAAAAGTCTGATATTACCGAAATTTACCTACGTGTTTCAAATGTTGCCAATTCATATCCCGGAATATTATTTAGCCAAAGTAAATTCTCTTTTTTCAAAATATATATGGAGGAGCTCAAAACCTCGTATAGCATTCCACACACTGGCACTGCCTAAAACGAGTGGCGGCATGGGAGCCCCTAATATTAGGAACTATTATTATGCAGCAGTGTTGCCACGATCAGTAAACATTATACGAGGATCACAAGACAAACAGTGGCTGGCAGTGGAGAGAAAACTTTCACCTCAGCCGATTAGATCTCTCTTACTGACCTTTACTGGTCGAGATTCTCTCCCTCCACATCCAAATACGCTCACAAGCGCCTCCTTAAGATTTGGTTGAAAACCTATAAATCCCTTGTACCCCCTTCATCTCATATTTTAATGCTTACAGACGTCCTTGATATTCCCCATGGATACCTCAGCTAAGGCCGAGCCCCAGGGGCAAAAAATCTCAATAGATCAGATGAGGGATGGGGCACTCCTCTCGCTACCTGAGATGTGCAAATTTCCTGGCTTTGCGAAAATGAACTTTGTACAATATTCCACACTGAAAGTAATGTTGAAAAGAATGTGTTATAATACAGATATATTACGTAGGACCACAGCATATGAAGTTCTATGTTCCAAGTCAGTCAGTTTGTTTGTTTAAAAAGAGCTTTTACAGAAAAATAGGAAAAGGATCTTGGACGCACATTTTCTCGGGAACAGGTATTTCACATATACAAACACTCTCGTGGCCCGACGAAATGTGTAAAAACCCAAGAATATTCTTATAAGGTTGTATCCAGGTGGTACATGTCGCAGACACAATTTCAGACCTGGCAAGTAAATTCACATACTAACTGCTGGAGATTTGGAAACGGGGATGGAGATTATCTCCATCTATGGTGGTCCTGTCTAATTATAAGCCAATTCTGGACATCAACAGAAATCTGCATTATTGAATTTTCCAGCATGTCCTGAGGACAAACAGATTTCCACTCTGGTGTACCACATCATTGCAGCTGCCAAACTTCTGATACCAGTGCATTGGAGAACCACAACTAACCCCACATCCCGGGAAATGCTGTACAAAATAGACCAATTGTACTGTATGGCGGAAGTGGTGGCTTGCGTCAACCCTGCTCGAACTACCTTCGAGAATGCTTGGCGCCCTTGGATTCTATACAGATCGAGCGATATCTTTGTAGCAACGCAACAATCGTAATAGTTTTTGTCAAGCCGACTTGGAAGTCCCACTCCCTCTCCCCCTCCCTCTCCCTTTCTGCTTTTCTCTATCTCTCCTCTTCTTTGCTGTCCTGAAACTACTTCATGACTATTACTCTCATATCTAATTAGTTACCAATATAAACTAACAACCTTTTCTCAGGCAGATTAGTCAAATTACATACATAGTTCACAGAATATTGCTATTAGACGAGCGTCTTGACAACTATTTTCTGTGACCTTATCTCTTGTTTATTGATTGTTGTATTATTTGTTATTGACTATCTTTAAATCAATAAAAAGATCATTGAAAAGAAAAAGAATAAGATGTCAGCTTCAAATGCAATTCATATTTTCAACTAATATGGAATTTTCTTAAATATCCAATATTATAGAGAAAATTTCAGTAAAAAAATATACTCAACTTAACCTTATTCTTGAGGACTGATCAGTATTATTGGAATGGTGCCACAGGGAACAAAGAAATGGGTTGTGACTAGAGATGAACTAATCAATTCACGGAGGATCGATTTTGCAATTTTGAAATTTCTTGTAAGTTCGAACATTTTGAGATTCAATCTGCGGTCACCAAATAAAAACTTGTCTGGCACTATTCCCCACACTGCTGAAGCATCAGAGAGCAGGCAAATGTAATTTTGCATTGCTTCTCAATATCCCCATAATGCCCTGCAGCTATGACATCTAGCAAATTATCCTACCTTGTACAGTGGTGGTCAGTACCTGGGCTAACGCAGATCAGTGGTTCCCAGTGGAGCACAGTTTGTAAGGCAGCGTCATTTTAGTCACCAAGGTCCCCTGTGTGACGCTAGTCAGTTCTCACGGCAAAGCCGTGAGTCACAGTGGTCAGGGAGTCCAAGGTCAGAAGCCAGGAGGGTACGTCATAAACATAAGGAAGAGACAAAAGCATAGTTAGGTAACGTTCCGAGGGCAGAGTACTGGGATGATAAAGGATCAGAGCTGAAGGGGCTAAACAGGCGGATGGCAGAACGAAGTCCAAGGTCAGGCAAAAGATCAAGCATATAGAACTCAAGGCACACGGAGCACAAAGCACAAACCTCACAAGATGAATGTACATCTGGCAGTGGTCTGAGAGAAGTTGCTCAGTTAAGTAGGCATGGCCATTACCCGGGATAGTGAACACCTGAGACAGCCTACACCTCCCAGTCACAGATTGGCTAGTCAAGCTGTCAATAAACACACTGACAGCTCAGCCCGCCCCTGAACCAGACTGGATGGTCATGCTGTCAATCAAAGTATTGACAGCTTCAGCACGCCCCTGTACAAGATTGGATGGCCGAGCTGTCAGTAACTGCATCCCAGACACCCTGAGGGGTGGAACTCTGACACCCCGGTAAGTCTCTCTCTTCTGCAAAAGAAGAGAGAGACTTATGATCAGCAGGGTCTTCTCTCTAGCCTGTAAAGTGCAAAGGCGGGTCTTGTTGTCATATGCAACAGATCAGAACTTATATGTGAAGGAGGACTTTATGCTGACCTGACAGTAGATGGCGATGTTGTGTAACGTTTCCTTCTTTAATGTATTGTATAAGAATTAGTCTCTGTTTAGTTTCACTTTCGTTTTGTTCCTGTTAGCTGATGCAATGCTGTAATGTCTGTGCATTATTCCTTCACCTCATGTTCAGAGAACTAAACGCTTGTTATCCCATACAACTTGCTCTGTGAAGTTTCCTCTGCAAAGTTGTGGATTCAGAAGCTGTGCAACAGGTTATGGGCCCAGACACCCAGACACCCAGACCCAGGCACCCAGATACAGCGTACCCAGAGCACCAGAGAATACCAGATACCCAGGACACTGGAACTCAGCAAGACCCTGGTGAATGCAGAAGAATTCTTCAGTGCAAGTCTCTCCAAACAAGTAAGATAAGTTAAAAATGATGAATAGCACAGAGCTAAAACTCACAGTAGCTAAACTGAATGATGAGAACTATCAGCTATGGAAGTTCAAAGTAGAGATGTTATTGTCTAAAGATGATTTATGGGAAGTAATCACTACAGATAGACCTGATGAAGATAATCAGACATGGGATAGAAAAAATAGACAAGCGAGAGCTACCATTAGCTTATTAGTGGATGATGCTCAATTAATACATATAAGAAATGAAGAAACAGCAAAAGGAATGTGGGAAGAATTAAGAAAGCTATATGAGAGACCTAGCTTAAATCACAAGTTATTTCTACTAAGAAAGCTTTACAATATGAGACTAAATGCAGACAGTGACATGCAGAAGCATATATTCTCAATGATGGAAGTGATATTACAGCTAAGATCTATTGGTGAAGATATTAAGGAAAGCCATATAGCAGCAATTTTATTGTGCAGTTTACCAGATTCATATACAGCTTTAATAAATGCACTAGAGACAAGACCAGAAACTGACATTACATTAGAGTTTGTGAAGACCAGACTCATAGATGAATATCAGAGAAGGAAAGAGCAAACAAATGATTCTTCTACTGAAAAAGATAATGGAAATGCTCTTAAAGCTACAGAACTTAAAAAACCCTATAATAAAGAGACAAGAGAATGCTTCAGATGTAAGAAAAAAGGTCATTTAAAGAAAGACTGTACTATATGGAAACAGAACAGAAATTACACTATAAAGATAATATACAGAAGCTGAAAAACACAATTTCTGATTCATGTGAAAATAATTGGAATGGCACATTTAAAGTAACTGATAAGAAATCATCACTTGGTTGGTTTATTGATTCAGGAGCAACGAGTCATATGACAAGTGACAAGAATTTCTTTACTGATCTTGTTTTAAATAAGAAAGTAGCCATTTATCTTGCAGATGGAAGCAAAATAACCGCAGAAGGTATCGGACAAGGTATGCTAAATTGTTCAAACAAGTTCGGACAAGATTCAAAGATACTTGTACAGGATGTGTTGCATACCTCCCAACTGTCCCGGATTGAGCGGGACAGTCCCGATTCTGACCCCCCCGTCCCGCTGTCCCGCTGAGGACACTATGTGTCCCACAGTGAGATGAGCCGCCACGCCCCCCATGCACCCCTTGCTGCCCTAACTGTCTCTACAGCCTTAGCCTCTCACAGCTAGCAATGACGCTTCTATTGCTGTAGTCTTCTGTGCCCACAGGACCTGTGATGAGGTCACAGGAGAGGAGGAGTCGGGGTCACATGATCAGTGTCCTCGTTGTGTGCAGGACTCTGCTGTGATGTTGTCATGGTGTTGGATGAGGGTAAGTGTGTGTGGGGTCGGGACTCGGGTTTACAGTGTGGATGTAGCAGAGCCGTGTGTGTACAAGGTGTACGGAGCGGAGCCATGTGTGTACGAGGTGTACGGAGCGGAGCCGTGTGTGTACGAGGTGTAAGGAGCGGAACCGTGTGTGTATGGAGTGGAGCCGTGTGTGTACGAGGTGTACGGAGCGGAGCCGTGTGTGTACGAGGTGTACGGAGCGGAGCCGTGTGTACGAGATGTACGGAGCGGAGCCGTGTGTACGAGGTGTATGGAGCGGAGCCGTGTGTATATGAGGTGTACGGAGCGGAGCCATGTGTGTACGAGGTGTACGTACGGAGCGGAGCCGTGTGTGTACGAGGTGTACGGAGCAGAGGCGTGTACGGAGTGGAGCCGTGTGTGTACGGAGCAGAGCCGTGTGTGTACGAGGTGTACGGAGTGGAGCCGTGTGTGTACGAGGTGTACGGAGCGGAGCCGTGTGTGTATGTGGTGTACGGAGCGGAGCCGTGTGTGTACAAGATGTACGGAGCGGAGCCGTGTGTGTACGAGGTGTACGGAGCGGAGCCGTGTGTGTACGAGGTGTATGGAGAGGAGCCATGTACGGAGCGGAGCCGTGTGTGTACGGAGTGGAGCCGTGTGTGTACGAGGTGTACGGAGCGGAGCCGTGTGTGTATGAGGTGTACGGAGCGGAGCCGTGTGTATGAGGTGTACGGAGCGGAGTCGTGTGTACGAGGTGTACGGAGCGTAGCCGTGTGTACGAGGTGTACGGAGCAGAGCCGTGTGTATGAGGTGTACAGAGCGGAGCCATGTGTGTACGAGGTGTACGGAGCGGAGCCGTGTGTGTACGAGGTGTACGTACGGAGCGGAGCCGTGTGTGTACGAGGTGTAAGGAGCGGAACCGTGTGTGTATGGAGTGGAGCCGTGTGTGTACGAGGTGTACGGAGCGGAGCCGTGTGTGTACGAGGTGTACGGAGCGGAGCCGTGTGTACGAGATGTACGGAGCGGAGCCGTGTGTACGAGGTGTATGGAGCGGAGCCGTGTGTATATGAGGTGTACGGAGCGGAGCCATGTGTGTACGAGGTGTACGTACGGAGCGGAGCCGTGTGTGTACGAGGTGTACGGAGTGGAGCCATGTGTGTACGGAGCGGAGCCGTGTGTGTACGAGGTGTACGGAGCGGAGCCGTGTGTGTACGAGGTGTACGGAGCAGAGGCGTGTACGGAGCGGAGCCGTGTGTGTACGGAGCGGAGCCGTGTGTGTACGAGGTGTACGGAGTGGAGCCGTGTGTGTACGAGGTGTACGGAGCGGAGCCGTGTGTGTATGTGGTGTACGGAGCGGAGCCGTGTGTGTACAAGATGTACGGAGCGGAGCCGTGTGTGTACGAGGTGTACGGAGCGAGCCGTGTGTGTACGAGGTGTATGGAGAGGAGCCATGTACGGAGCGGAGCCGTGTGTGTACGGAGTGGAGCCGTGTGTGTACGAGGTGTACGGAGCGGAGCCGTGTGTGTATGAGGTGTACGGAGCGGAGCCGTGTGTATGAGGTGTACGGAGCGAGTCCCTGTGTACGAGGTGTACGGAGCGTAGCCGTGTGTACGAGGTGTACGGAGCAGAGCCGTGTGTACGAGGTGTACAGAGCGGAGCCATGTGTGTACGAGGTGTACGGAGCGGAGCCGTGTGTGTACGAGGTGTACGTACGGAGCGGAGCCGTGTGTGTACGAGGTGTACGGAGCGGAGCCGTGTGTATGAGGTGTACGGAGCGGAGCCGTGTGTGTACAAGGTGTATGGAGCGGAGCCGTGTGTGTACAAGGTGTATGGAGCGGAGCCATGTGTGTACAAGGTGTACGTACGGAGCGGAGCCATGTGTATGAGGTGTACAGAGTGGAGCCATGTGTGTACGAGGTGTGCATAGTGGAGCCGTTTGTGTACGAGGTGGTTGTAGCAGTGATGTAGTGTACGAGGTGTACAGAGCAGAGCCATGTGTGTACGAGGTGGATGTAGCAGTGCTGTAGTGTGTACGAGGTGTACGGAGCAGAGCCGTGTGTGTACGAGGTGGATGTAGCAGTGATGTAGTGTACGAGGTGTACAGAGCAGAGCCATGTGTGTATGAGGTGGATGTAGCAGTGCTGTAGTGTGTACGAGGTGTACGGAGCAGAGCCGTGTGTGTACGAGTTGGATGTAGCGGAGCCGTGCGTGTACGAGTTGGATGGAGTGGAGCCGCACGTGTACGAGGTGCACGGAGCTAAGGCTACTTTCACACTTGCGATTTTTGCGCAGCGCATCATGCGCACATGAAATGCATTAAAAACGCATGCAAACGCTTATAAACGCTGCGATATTTAGTCGCATCAGCGTGCACATTATGACCAAAAAACGCAGCGTTTGTATGCGATTTCATGCGTTTTTGCATGCGTTTGCGTTTTTTTTTTCGGCGCATGGGTTGTCTACGTGTCACATTTCTATCAACTCTGTCTCTATCATCTGTCTCTATCATCTCTATCTCTATCATCTCTATCATCTCTGTCTCAACTCTGTCTCTATCATCTGTCTCTATCATCTGTATCAACTCTGTCTCTATCATCTGTCCCTATCATCTCTGTCTCTGTCATCTGTATCAACTCTGTCTCTATCATCTGTCTCTATCATCTCTGTCTCTATCATCTCTGTCTCTATCATCTCTGTCTCTATCACCTGTCTCTATCATCTCTGTCTCTATCATCTCTGTCTTTATCATCTCTGTCTCTATAATCTCTGTCTCTATCATCTGTCTCTATCATCTCTGTCTCTATCATCTCTGTCTCTATCATATGTATCAACTCTGTCTCTATCATCTGTCTCTATCTGTATCAACTCTGTCTCTATGATCTCTGTCTCTATCATCTGTCTCTATCATCTCTGTCCTATCATCTTCTCTATCACTGTCTATCATCTCTGTCTCTATCATCTCTGTCTCTATCTCTGCTCATCATCTGTCTCTATCATCTCTGTCTCTATCATCTCTGTCTCTATCATCTGTCTCTATCATCTCTGTCTCTATTATCTGTCTCTATCATCTCTGTCTCTATCATCTCTGTCTCTATCATCTGTGTCTCTATTATCTCTGTCTCTATCATCTGTCTTTATCATCTGTCTCTATCATCTGTCTCTATAATCTCTGTCTCGATCATCTGTCTCTATCATCTCTGTCTCTATCATCTCTGTCTCTATCACCTTTTTATCTACACTCCTCACAATGTTGCTTGTGTAGGGGTTGTTTAAACAAGTGTTTAGACATTATTTACTCCAAAATCGCATGCGCGCAAAAGCGCTGACGAGCGCAAAGCCATGCGCACCCATAGACTGCAATGTTATTTTTTGCGCACACGTGCGCACGCGGGTTTTTTGAAAGCGGTTGGGCGGAAAAAAAAGCAACATATAGCGTCTAGCGCGTATGGGCGCACACCTGGAAAATGCGCAGTGCACGCCAAATGCAGATGAACGCGTGCAAGCGCTAGACCATGTGCCCGCCATGTTAAAGATAGGGGAACATTGCGCATGCGTCCGATAGCGCATGATGCGCTGCGCAAAAAAACGCAAGTGTGAAAGTAGCCTAAGCCGCACATGTACGAGGTGCAAAGAGCGGAGTCACGCGTGTAAGAAATGCACGGAGTAGATCCGCGTGTGTGCGAGGTGCACGGAGCGGAGCCGCGCATGTACAAGGTGCACGGTGCGGAGCTGCGCATGTACGAGGTGGATGTTGCAGTGCTGTAGTGTGTACGAGGTGCACGGAGTGGAGCCGCACGTGTACGAGGTGGATGTAGCAGTGCTGTAGTGTGTACGAGGTTTACGGAGCGGAGCCGTGTGAACGAGGTGGATGTAGCAGTGCTGTGTGTGTACGAAACGGAGCCCTGTGTGTGTGAAGTGTACGGAGCTGAGCAGCTCAGCTCCGTACACACAGGGCTCCGTGCTTGAGCCGTGTGTGTACAGAGCGGAGCAGAGCCGTGTGTGTATGGAGTGGAGCCTTGTGTGTATGTAGTGGAGCCGCGTGTGTACGAGATGTACGGAGCAGAACTGCGTGTGTACGAGGTGTATGCTGCAAAGCCGCATGTGTACAAGGTTTACGGAGTGGAGTCGTATGTGTACAAGGTGTACAAAGCGTGGCTGCATGTGTACAAGGTGTACGGAGTGGAGCCTTGTGTATACTGAGTGGAGCCTTGTGTGTGCGAGGTGGACGGAGCTGAGCCGTGTGTGTACAAGGCACAAAGCGGAACCGTGTGTGTATGAGGTGTGCAGAGCCGTGCGTGTACAAGGTGTATGGTGGGGAGCATTCATACCTCCCAACCGTCCTGAATTCAGCGGGACACTCCCGATTTTGGGAGTCTGCCCCGCTGTCCCGGCTGGGAGCTTTTCCCGTGGACACAGGAGTACATGCCGGAGCCCCAAGGAGCACTTTAAAATTCGCACATGATGTTCCACCAGAAGTGATGTGCTGGAAGATGACCGGAAATGAGATAATTTCGGGAAGAGATTGTGACGGAACCATGGAGGCACTTCAGGGAATGCTTCAGATCCATCACCGTGTCCTCGCCTTGGAATCGGGGATGTCGGCCATGTGAGCGGATCATGATATGTCCAGCACCGGGAGGCTCAGGTGGGCACTACAATGGGAGCCGGGCTGCTTTAGTATCTTTATAAAATCTTTATTTCTTTCTCTCTGTTTCTTTCTCTCTCTCTGTTCTTTCTTTCTTTCTTTCTGTTCTTTCTTTCCCATCTTTCTTTCTCTCTGTTCTTTTTCTTTCTTTCTCTCTGTTCTTTCTTTCCCCTCTTTCTTTCTATCTCTGTTCTTTCTTTCCTTTCTTTCTCTCTCTATTTCTTTCTTTTCTCTATCTCTCTGTTCTTTCTTCCCCTCTTTCTTTTTCTCTCTCTCTGTTCTTTCCCCTCTTTCTTTCTTTCTTTCTCTCTGTTCTTTTTTTCTTTCTCTCTTCCCCTCTTTCTCTCTCTCTGTTCTTTCTTTCTTTCCCCTCTTCTTTCTCTCTGTTCTTTCTTTCTCTCTCTCTGTTCTTTCTTTCCCCTCTTTCTTTCTTTCTTTCTTTCTTTCCCCTTTTTTTCTTTCTTTCTTTCTTTCTTTCTTCTCTTTCTTTCTTTTTTCTCTCTTCTTTCTTTCCCCTCTTTCTTTCTCTTTCTCTCTGTTCTTTCTTTCCCCTCTTTCTTTCTCTCTGTTCTTTCTTTCCCATCTTTCTCTCTCTCTCTCTGTTCTTTATCTTTCTTTCTCTCTGTTCTTTCTTTCTCTTTCTTTCTCTCTCTGTTCTTTCTTTCTTTCCTCTATTTCTTTCTGTTCTTTCTCTCTGTTCTTTCTTTCTCTTTCTTCCTCTCTTTCTGTTCTTTCTTTCCCATCTTTCTCTCTCTCTCTGTTCTTTCTTCTTTCTTTCTTTCTCTCTTTGTTCTTTCTTTCCCTTCTTTCTCTCTCTCCCTCTGTTGTTTCTTTACCCTCTTTCTTTTTTTCTCTCTGTTCTTTTTTTCTGTCCCCTCTTTCTTTCTCTCTCTGTTTCTTTTTCTCTATCTCTCTGTTCTTTCTTTCCACTCTTTATTTCTTTCTCTCTGTTCTTTCCCCTTTCTTTCTTTCTCTGTTCTTTTTTCTTTCTCTCTCTGTTCTTTCTCTTTTTTTCTCTCTCTGTTCTTACTTTCTTTCCCCTCTTTCTTTCTCTCTATCCTTTCTTTCTTTTTCTCTCTGTTCTTTCTTTCTCTGTTCTTTCTTTCCCTTCTTTCTCCCTCCCTCTCTGTTCTTTCTTTCTTTCTCTGTTCTTTCTTTCCCATCTGTCTTTCTTTCTCTCTCTGTTCTTTCTTTCCCCTCTTTCTTTCTCTCTCCTTCTCTGTTCTTTCTTTCCCCTCTTTCTTTTTTTCTCTCTGTTCTTTTTTTCTGTCCTCTTTTTCTGTACTTTCTTTCTTTCCCGTCTTTCTTTCTTTCTCTCTCTGTTCTTTCTTTCCCGTCTTTCTTTCTTTCTCTCTCTGTTCTTTCTTTCCCCTCTTTCTTTCTCCCTCCCTCTCTGTTCTTTCCCCTCTTTCTTTCTTTCTTTCTCCGTCTCTGTTCTTTCTTTCCCCTTTCTTTGTTTATTTCTTTCTCTCTCTACTACTTTCTCTCTGTTCTTTCTTGCTTTCCCCTCTTTCTTTCTCTCTCTCCTTTCTCTCTGTTTTCTTTTTTCTCTCTCTGTTCTTTCTTTTACTCAGTACCAGTGTGCCCACAGTACCAGTCAGTGTGATCACCAGTGCTGAATGGGTGTGGTTGGGGCGTGGACATGGGTGTGACTAGTTGGGAAATGGGTGTGGTTGGGCATGGCGTAAAACATGCCGCGGCGCGCGCAGCGCGCCGCAACCTTTGTCCCTCTTTTCCATCATCAAAAGTTGGGAGGTATGGTGTTCTATGTTCCAAAATTGGAAGGCGGATTATTATCTGTGAAAAGTTTAACAGCAAAAGGACTTACAGTAAAATTCAAAGATAATGAGTGTGCAATTCTTGCAGGAAACAAGTTGATAACCAAAGTCAAGGCAGATGAACAATTATATCATTTTGACAAACCAAAGGAACAGATGAAGGTATGTACACATGATCACAAAAACTGTATTCACATGTGGCATAGACGTCTAGGACATAGACACCCAGACAGTATAAGGGAACTACATAGAAAAGAATTGACAAAAGATTTAAAGATATCAGATTGCTCAATTACCATAAGATGTGAATGTTTTATAAAATCCAAAGCCACAAGGATATCTATTCCAAAAGAAAGTGAGATGAAAAGCAAAAAAACACTTGATTTGGTGCATACTGACGTATGTGGACCCATGAAAGTGACTACATCAGGAGGCAATAGATACATGTTGACTTTTATAGACGACTACTCAAGATACACAGTCACATACTTAATTAAGAACAAAAGTGAAGTTTTTGATAAACTTGTAGACTATGTAACAAGATCAAGTAACAAATTTCAAAGGAAGCCAATTGTCATCAGAAGTGATAATGGAGGTGAATTTACAGGTCACAGAATAGAAGACTACTTAAGACAAAATGGAATAGAACATCAGAAAACTGTTTCATACACACCTGAACAAAATGGAGTAGCAGAAAGGAAAAACAGAACTCTAACAGAAATGATGAGATGTATGCTGACAGATTCTAAACTACCAGAGAAATATTGGGGTGAGGCAGGAATGACAGCTACATATCTACAGAACCAACTTTTTTCCAGAAAACTGAAGAAAGCTCCATATGAACTGTGGCAAGGTATGAAACCAAGTGTCAATCATTTAAAAGTTTTTGGATGTAAAGTTTTTATATTCATTCCAACAGAAAAACGTTCCAAACTTCAAAACAGATCCATGGAAGGAATATTCGTTCGATATAGTGAAAACTGCAAACGATATAGAATCCTAGATCCCAAAACAGACAGATTTACAGTGAGTAACAGTGTGACATTCATTGAAGATTTAAATGAAGACATTATGATTTCAGTTGAAACAAAAAATGAGAAAAACAATAGTGACATAACTGAAGAAATATCTGATGAGAAAGAAGTAGAAATGAATGAAGAACAAAATACTGAAAGTGAAGAATCACAACTACAAACAGACACAGAACCAAGACGTTCAATAAGAGAGAACAAAGGAAAACCACCAAAACGCCTCTCATACAAGGCAAGTACAAGAAAAATGTATAAATCTATCTCTTGGGAAGACATAGCTCGACTTCCAGAAGAAGAAGACTATGATGAAACATTTGCTCCAGACATCTGGATGTAAAGACAGCTTTTTTGAATGGAGATTTAACAGAAGACATTTACATGGAACAACCTCCAGGATTCAAAGATGAAAGAAATCCAAACTACAGAAAAGCATATATGGTTTAAAACAAGCAGCTAAAGCGTGGAATGACAAAATCACGGAAGTACTAACAAATGAAAAATGTCAAAGAAGCAAAGCTGATCCATGCTTGTACACAAAAAGGCTGAGTAATAGATGGATTTATGTACTCATATATGTAGACGACATTTTGATTTGTTTTAAACAAAAGGGATAAAGAAAACATTCTAAAAATCCTGAAACAAAATTTTGAAATCAAAGACTTGGGAAATGTAAAACAGTACCTAGGAATACAGATAGAAAGAGAAGAAGATGGAAGTTTCCTACTGAATCAAAATCACATGATTCAAGACATAACAGAAAAATTTGGACTAAATGATGCAAAAACAGTAAAGTCTCCAATGGAAACTAATTATCTCAAAGAGATCAACAGTGAAGAAAATATGCTACCAAACAATGAAGAATACAGAACAGCATTAGGAAAACTACTGTATCTAGCGACCATTACAAGACCAGACATCGCAGCAGCAGTAGGAATCCTGAGTAGAAAGGTATCAAAACCAAATAAAGCTGATTGGAATGCCGTGAAGAGAGTAATACGTTACTTGAAAGGAACTAGCAATGTTAAGCTGAAATTACCCACAGGTGATAATTGCATTTTAACAGGATATGTTGATGCAGATTGGGCTGGAGATCCAACTGACAGAAGATCTGCCAGTGGACATATTTTTTTTCTCTCAGGTGGACCAATAAGTTGGACAAGTAAGAAACAGTCAATTGTGACACTGTCTTCAACAGAAGCAGAATATGTTGCAGCAGCACATGCGAGTCAAGAAGTACTGTGGCTAAGACAATTGTTAACTGACCTAGGACAACCACAGTTGGAACCAACAAAAATAAAAGAGGACAATCAAGATGTCTTGTTCTTGCTCAGATGGAAAGAGTCAATCCAAGAACCAAGCATATTGATGTGAAATATCATTTCTTGAGAGATCATCAGGACCAAGGAGTATTAAAGTTGGAGTATTGCCCTACTGAAGAAATGACAGCGGACATTTTCATGAAGGCTTTGAATGCTGATAAACATCAGAGACTAATAAAAAAGTTGGGTTTGATTAAATAAGTCCTTACTGTTGAGAAAGGGTGTTGTCATATGCAACAGATCAGAACTTATATTATATGTGAAGGAGGACTTTATGCTGACCTGACAGTAGATGGCGATGTTGTGTAACTTTTCCTTCTTTAATGTATTGTATAAGAATTAGTCTCTGTTTAGTTTCACTTTCGTTTTGTTCCTGTTAGCTGATGCAATGCTGTAATGTCTGTGCATTATTCCTTCACCTCATGTTCAGAGAAGTAAACGCTTGTTATCCCATGCAACTTGCTCTGTGAAGTTTCCTCTGCAAAGGTGTGGATTCAGAAGCTGTGCAACAGGTCTCTCTTTCTCTTGGCTGTAAAGTGAAAGCTCCTATTGTCAGCTGAGTTCTCTATCTCTCCCACATGTATTTTCCGAGTAATTATAAGATTTCATGGGATTGAGATTTGTGCAAATTTATTCATTACATATCTAAATTTTTGGGGATTCGAATGTCAAAAAATCTCAAAAAAACTCTAGTTGTGCGGATTGTAAGAAGCATGTGCTTTTCATTTCTTTGGACATTAAGGTGATTCAGATAAATGTGTGCTTCTTTTGTTCTGGAGAGGACTGTAGGCTAAATAATTGTATTCACTATAATAGAATAATACTCAAGTATCTTTTCTTAGAACTCTGAATTGTGCCATTCATCTGTTATTACTGCTAGAGATTAATGAATACATTGACAACTGGGTGGGTGACTCATTTACTGCAGAGTTCCAAACCTCCTCGAGCATTAAACAAGATTGTGTGCAATGAACGTAATTGCATGTGCTTCCATGGCTGAGAAGTGGCATACAAGCTTTAAATTACTAAGTACAGTGTCAAGTGACGGATGGCGTGGCGCCCCCCCCACCTCATGGGAATCTGAAACAGTGAAAATGTGTTCTGTTGGGTGACAAGTTCTCTATTTGACAGCCTGATAGGTGAGTTTGGGTTTGGCAAATGCCAGGAGAAACTTACCTTCCTAACTGCATTATTCCAATTGTAAAGTTTGGTGGAGGAGGGATAATGCTATGAGATTGTTTTTCAAGGCATTTTGGAGAATTGTGTACTATACAAATGTATACCATCTATGTAGGAAAAATGTGTTTTTTTGCAGCATGACTGTGCCCCAATGCACAAAACAAAGTCAAAGTAAAGGCATGTTGGGTGAGATTGGTGTGGGAGAACCTTACTGGCACACACAGGGGGTGCGCGGGTAATGGCCGCCGGGTGTCAGCTGATTCGGTCTCAGACCGCTCCCAAGACTTTAACCCCCGAAATGCTGCGATCGAACAGATCACATCATTTCAGAAGCCGGCAGAGTGCTGACAGCCTCTCTGCCTTTGGATCAGTGTCTCTGTCAGTGCAGAGCTGACAGTTTCTATAGCATGCAGATGCTGCTTCATCTGCATGCTATAGAAGCGATCAGCCTGCAAAAAAAGATAGTCCCATAGTGGGGCAAAGTAAAAAAGTTAGAAAAAGGTAAAAACATTTTTTAAATAATTTTAA
>JARQOD010000001.1:906801152-906904175 GCA_033576555.1 Oophaga sylvatica | reverse complement strand
TCAGAAGAGGCCCTGAACCATTAAGTAGTGCCTGCCTTTAATGAATTTGATGACTTCCACTCCAGCAAGACTGACACAACTCAAGCACACGCTACACCAGTCTTGATGAATCGGTCCCATAGTAGATATATACCTCTTGAAGGTTCAAATGTGCAGACACCATTCTCCTGCAAAACTGTATGTACTTTGTATTCCATAACTGGAACCCTCTTCAAAATATTTTGATTTTATACTGTATATAGTTTATGCTAACATTATTTATAATAATAATTCTACATTCTGTCAGGATCATTGCAGGTCATTTAGAACATGTGGCATCTGATTGCATGGATCTACAGCAATGTATTCATATCCTGACATTAACTAGAAAGCAGGCTGTACCTCAAACACAGCTTATCAAGTCATCTATTTTATGTGATGATTGTTAAGGGAGTTTATTTGTGGCTGGGACATTCATTTTTCAACCTATTTATTTTCCTGCCACATTGGAAATGAAACAGGTTGATCATTTACGATGTTATTGACTGTTGCATTTCAGCACTGACTGCATTTCATGAGCTTGTCTGTGAACATTTCAGTCTTTCAATAGAAGAAAACCACCTCGAAGTTTTATTATTATTAGAATTTTTTCCCCTGATACAATACTTATATCTGCGATTGCCAGCAATACTTGATGAAAAACATATGATGGAAGTTGTTCTCCAGGCAGTAGGATAAAAACAAGCAGATGGGACATGATTGAGAAACTGAAAACTTAAAGGACCTGATTTTTTATTCTTTTGAACTAGATCAATCAAAGAATGAGAAATTTCAAAATTGTAATAATTAAAAAATATCCATGTCTGTAGATATTGCAGGGGTCGTGCACGCTACCGTATTTTTAGTCCAAGTGCTATCCGATAAACAGAAACGGGTCATATTGAACTGCATTGATTTTGCATGGTATGCACCAAATTTCCTCAGCTTTGCCAAATTCCTGTGACTGTGTTTTGTGAACTGCATTTTTTTGCATGGTATGCACCAAATTTCCTCAGCTTTGCCAAATTCCTGTGACTGTGTTTTGTGAACTGCATTAATTTTGCATGGTATGCACCAAATTTCCTCAGCTTTGCCAAATTCCTGTGACTGTGTTTTGTGAACTGCATTAATTTTGCATGGTATGCACCAAATTTCCTCAGCTTTGCCAAATTCCTGTGACTGTGTTTTGTGAACTGCATTAATTTTGCATGGTATGCAATCATCTATGCAGCTTTTTCTCTGTTTTTGACTGTTTATGAAGTGCATATAGTATCCCTGGCATTTCACTTACCCATCTCCCTGTATTCACAATGCATTCATTCCCCTTGTGTCTTCCATGCATACCTGAGTTGCCAGTCCCTTCCCCTCTTTTATTAGCTTTGCTTAACTGTGACCATGTGGTCTGGGTAATCACGCCCACAACCCCCCCTCACAGCGGCTTCCTCTCAAGTGCACATTTAGCCTCAGCCATGAGTCTGACCAGACGAGTCTGACCTCCATCTTTCAACTTCCATCTTTCAAATTACAGATTTCTAATTACTATACTATGAATTAGACTAGAATTGGACTGGAATTTGACTGTAAGTAGACAGAATATATAACCACTACATGTTTCTTTTTCTTTTCACTTTCACCCCCATACTACTTACTTTCTTCCTATTCCCTCTAATCCCCCCACCTAGTAAGGAAGTAGTCATTTCCCCCTCCATTCTCCCCAGACATCTCACCTTCTCCTCAGAACTGTTCCTCCACATACAATCCTTTTTCTCCAGAAACACACGGCCACACCATGTCTTATCCTGTTCCCACCTTCTAACGCTCTGTCTGTTACTCCTCACTGCTGGTGACATATCCCCAAATCCTGGCCCTCCTCAACACATACCCACACTCACTTCTATCACCCTGCCACGATCCTCTACACGTCTTTGCAACCATGATAACCTCATACCCATTCACCCAGCCCCCACTCCCCCGGTCCCCCTACCTGGAGCACTATGGAACGCACGCTCTGTCTGCAATAAACTGTCATTTATCCACGACCTCTTCATCACCAATAAACTCTCCTTCCTTGGCATCACCGAAACCTGGCTCACCCCCTCTGACTCAGCCTCACCAGCTGCACTCTCATACAGTGGATTCCACCTATCTCACACCCCCCGCCCCAGCAACAAACGTGGTTTGGTCCTATCTGATACCTGCTCCTTTGCCCCAATTCCACTACCCCCCTCCGCTACTACTCCCTCATTTGAGGTGCACTCCGTCCGCATCTACTCCCCCTCCAACCTCCAGCTGGCTGTCATCTACCGCCCCCCAGAACTTGCCATCTCCACCTTTCTCGATCACTTCACCACCTGGCTGCTCCATTTCCTCTCTGTTGACATCCCCACTATCATCATGGGTGACTTCAACATCCCCATTGATGCTTCCACCCCAGCGGCCTCTAAACTTTTATCGCTCACTGCCTCCTTTGGCCTCACTCAATGGTCCTCTGCGGCCACTCACAAAGATGGTCACACGCTCGACCTTATCTTCACCCGCCTCTGTTCCCTTACTAATCTCACTAACTCACCCCTTCCCCTGTCTGACCACAACCTACTGACGTTCTCTTCTCTCTCCTCTTCTAGTGCACAACCCCCACTCCACAAAGTCACTCACCCTCGCAGAAATCTCAAACACCTCAACTTACCAATGCTCTCTGAGTCCCTCCTCCCTCTTACAGACATATCTTCACTTCATGACACAGATTCTGCTGCCACCTTTTATAACACTGCAATAACAGCAGCACTTGATTCGGCTGCCCCCCTCACACATAGCAAAACTTGTACAATCAACAGGCAGCCCTGGCTGACCAGCCTCACCAAAGAACTGAGACGGGCTTCCAGGGTTGCTGAGCGGAGATGGAAAAAATCCCGCTCTGCCGAGCACCTAACCGCATACAAGCAGTCCCTCACCAGCTTCAAGTCCACACTCACTGCTGCAAAGCAAACTTACTTCTCATCTCTCAAAACCTCCCTGTCTCACAACCCTAAACAGCTCTTCAACACTTTCAATTCTCTACTCTGTCCCCCAGCACCTCACCCTTCTCCTCTCATTTCTGCTGAAGACTTTGCCTCTTTCTTTAAGCAGAAGATCGATACAATCAGAGAAAACTTTGGCCCACAGCCCCCATTGCCCCTCTTAGCTGCTCAACCCTCTTCCTCCAAAGCCAACTTCTCCACCATGACAGAAGATCAGCTTTCCACCCTCCTATCAAGATCACACCTCACCACTTGCATGCTTGACCCGCTCCCATCCCACCTCATCCCTAGCCTCGCCACCGTCTTCACCCCTACTCTAACACACCTCTTCAACCTCTCACTTACAAATGGTGTCTTCCCCTCATCCTTCAAACATGCCTCGATCACACCCATTCTCAAAAAGACCTCCCTTGACCCATCCTCTGTGTCTAGCTATCGCCCGATATCTCTTCTCCCTTATGCCTCAAAACTACTGGAACAGCATGTCCATCTTGAACTGTCCTCCCACCTCTCCTCCTGCTCCCTCTTTGACCGCTTACAATCAGGCTTCCGACTGCATCACTCAACTGAAACTGCCCTAACTAAAGTCACCAACGACCTACTAACCACCAAGAGCAAGCGTCACTACTCTGTCCTCCTTCTCCTGGACCTGTCTTCTGCCTTCGACACTGTGACCATTCCCTCCTGTTACAGATTCTCTCATCTCTTGGCATCACAGGCTTGGCCCTATCCTGGATCTCATCATATCTAACAAACCGAACATTCATTGTCTCCCTCTCCCACACCACCTCCTCACCTCGCCCCCTGTCTGTCGGTGTTCCCCAAGGCTCAGTTCTTGGACCCCTACTCTTCTCCATCTACACCCTCGGCCTGGGACAGCTCATAGAATCCCATGGTCTTCAGTATCATCTCTACGCCGACGACACGCAGATCTACCTATCTGGACCTGACCTCACCTCCTTACTGACCAAAATCCCACAATGTCTGTCTGCTATTTCTGCTTTCTTCTCTGCTCGCTTTCTAAAACTGAACATGGACAAAACAGAATTCATCATCTTTCCCCCATCTCACTCTACCCCCCCACCAGACCTGTACATTAACATCAATGGCTGCTCACTTTTCCCAGTCCCGCACGCTCGGTGCCTCGGAGTGATCTTCGACTCTGCCCTCTCTTTCAAGCCACATGTCCAAACCCTAGCCTCCTCCTGCCGTCTCAAACTCAAAAATATTTCCCGGATCCGTGCATTCCTTGACCATGAAAGTACAAAAACACTAGTGCATGCCCTCATCATCTCCCGCCTCGACTACTGCAACCTCCTACTCTCTGGCCTTCCCTCTAGCACTCTGGCACCACTCCAATCCATCCTGCACTCTGCTGCACGACTAATCCACCTGTCTCCCCGCTATTCCCCAGCCTCTCCTCTCTGCCAAGCCCTTCATTGGCTTCCTATCGTTCAGAGGCTCCAGTTCAAAACCCTAACCATGACCTACAAAGCCATCCACAATCTGTCTCCTCCATACATCTGTGACATGGTCTCCCGGTACATACCCACACGCAACCTTCGATCCTCTCAAGATCTCCTCCTCTACTCCCCTCTTATCTCTTCTTCCCACAACCGCATACAAAGCTTCTCCCGTGCCTCTCCCATACTCTGGAACTCTCTACCCCAACACATCAGACTCGTGCCTACCATGGAAACCTTCAAAAAGAACCTGAAGACCCACCTCTTCCGACAAGCCTACAACCTGCAGTGATCATCAGTCTACTGAACCACCGCACGATCAGCTCTTCCCTCTCCAAGTGTATCCTCACCTATCCCTGTAGACTCTGAGCCCTTGCGGGCAGGGTCCTCTCTCCTTCTGTACTTGTGTGTGCCTTGTATTGCTCATGTTTACTGTACTTGTCTATATTTGCCCCTCTTCACATGTAAAGCGCCATGGAATAAATGGCGCTATAAAAATCTATAATAAATAATAATAATATTCGGGACAATGTTATTCAATAGGGAAGTGAAGATGAACTGTTTTTTCATGAATCGAGTGTGAAAAAAATTCAAGGAGAACTGGATCACTGGTAAAGAGAGTACTGGACCACAAGTGCGGACAGGGAACCACAGATGCGGCCAGACAGGGAACCACAGACGCAAACAGGCAGGGAACCGCAGACCCGGAAAGACAGGGAATCGCAGATGTGGACAGATGGGAACCTCAGACATGGACAGACAGGGAACCGCAGATGCGTACAGATGGGAATCGCAGTTGCAGACAGACAGGGATCTGCAGTTGCAGACAGACAGAGAACTGCAGTTGCTGACAGACAGGGAACCGCCGTTGCGGACAGACAGGGAACCGAAGTTACGGACAGACAGGTAACCGCAGATGCGGGCAAACAGGAAACTGCAGACGCGGGCAGACAGGGAACCACAGATGTGTGCAGGTAAAAAAGAACTCTGTTCACAAGGAGTAGACAGGGTCAGGTTAACACAGGACACATACAAGGATAGGTAAGGACAAAACAGACTGGGACAAGTTCACACAGGGTACTTGCAATGAAGTAGCAAGTGTACTCACTAAACACTAATGTTGCACAACAACAGCAGATTAGACATATGCACGTATTTAGACCTGCAGGTTTCAGGGATAGGAACAGGTTCAGATACTGCAGGTTTTAGGGATAGGTACATGTACAGACACAGCAGGTTAGGGAAAGATCCAGACTTGGACGCACACAGGTTCAGGGATAGGTCCTAATTCAGACAAGGACAGACACAAGTACAAGTTCAGGGTTCGGGCCTGGATAATCAGCCCCCAAGATGGCAGACACAGGATAGATCAGACACAGATACAGATTCAGGTTTCAGGGTTCAGGCCTGGGTATTCAGCCACCAGGGTGGCAGGAACAGGAAAGGACCTGGCAACTGAACAGTTGCACACACACTGAAAAAGAATGTTGCCCAGGCACCTCCCAACAGGTGGAGGTGCTTTAAGTACCCAGTGCCTTTCAGCAATAGGCTTGGGACACATTAGGAATGCGCACACTGTTTCTTTTAGAATCAGGAAGTGCAGGCGCGGCTGCCCTTAGCATGCAGCCAGGAAGTATGCACCATTAGATGAGGACACAGAACTTATAGCCCACAACAAGCAGAGGACAGAGAACTCACTGCACAGCCTGGAGTGGTAAGTATGTCTGTATCCCTGCATGGTGAGGGATGGGAAGCCATGAATGGATGCCGACAGTGATGTTCCAGCTACATTCACATCAATTTTGTAATGTACGTTTAGTGTATATGCCAGGGAATAAGGGATAGAGGTCTAAAGAATGTCTTGTTGGCCTTTGTCTTGCTGACCTATTGCAAAAGAGGTATAGAATAGCATAGTAGACTATCCTATTGCTATTGCATCTAACATTATCCAGTCAAGAACATATAAATTTAACATATATATTTTTTATGATGTTGATGGATGGTGGATTCTTGTTTTTTTTAGATGTGATTTTGCCATGCTTGTATGTATGTAAGCAGGTTTGGACTGGCTGTAATGTATAGTATTTTGACCTGCTCTTTAAAAAAGGAAGTCTTGTGACCTGAAAGATATAGACAGGAAGTGGGGGAGAGGAGTTTCAGTTTCAGTTTTAGCCTGATGATGAGAAATGCTGTGTGCTGGAGGAAGAAGGAGAAGAATAAAATACAGTTAAAGTGCTCTCTCTTGAATTTCTTATACCATGTGGACATTACACTGGCCAACAAGGGAACGATAGAATCCTCCTGTGTACCTCTGTGCAAGAATAGGCCACCACCCTCTTATATGAGCAGTACATGGCACTATATACTTGAATCACTATGTACAGACAAAGGCAACATATTATTGATTTAACAATCTGCCCAGTTCATTGTTATATAAATTTGTGACTGAAGATAATGTCACATTTGCAAGTACCTGAAAAATGGGTCCCTGGAGTAGGTAACTCGTGGGTCCTTGGAATCCCAGTCGACACTGTATGTAGGCATTACTTTTAACTAGTATTATCTTTTGTCATGGGTTACATGGAAAAAAAATTGCACCATTTTTTATGTAATTGCCAACTGCTATAATGTGTTCACTGTGTTGCATGGAATGTTGCAATTATTGAGATACCAAATATGTCTGTTGCATTTACTGGTTTAAGATGTTTATTAAAAAAATGTATTACAAAAGTTATACTGGAAAATTGTATTGGAAAATTAATCTATGGCTTTTACATTTAATATTTGTTTTATTTACAAAAAATGTTCTGGTTTATAAAGATATCTGTATTTCAGAACATCTTGCCTGAAATGATGAAGAATACAATTTAGATCTTTAGTCAGAGAAAATTCTGTGACTCTTATCCAATAAACATATATTAAAATATATAAAAATTAATCGCTTAGCACAGTCACACTGTAAGTAGGGCCCTGTGACATTGGAAGAGATTGTAAATGTAGAGAATAAAGAACACACATAGCAAGGAACAGAACAAAATGTTTAATATGATTGCTATATGCCAGTATACAGTATGTCAATCTCCTGAGTTCTTTAGGTCACTGGTCTGATCCCCACAACTCCTCACAATCATCAAATTAAAGAGGCTATCCTTTTGAATGCCTACTGTACATAGACAAAGCAGCTCACCCATATGAGCAACTATGCCTGGTAATGCATAGCATTCTTAAGAACACTTGATTCACAATAATCTTTCAGCATAAACAGGCTGCCAATCACCCTATGAACAAACAAGCATTCATCACTTCACCAGATGAAAGCTTGTTTTTATGGTGAAATTATATTTTCTGCAATGCAAAATATCATTATTCTCGGAGATGCATCAGCCTTGTATAAACAGGACTCGATCTGTCGAGAAGAATAGTAGCCTATGTGCACTGGATGATCTACTACAGATTGTTCAGTGGGCATAAATTACCGTGGTATGCCTGTGTAAACAGTCTATTAAACAACCGCCAATCAGAAAATCTTTACCGCTAGTTGGTTTGTTAAACCAGAAGAGCAGTCATGGTGCTACTTGATTCACAGTCTATGGGATTAACAAAGTTGACCAAAATACTGGGTCATCTGTGCTTGACCAAAAGAAAATGAGTGGAGCAGTGTAGATACCACGAGAACGCGGGATGTCGCCACGGACAGGAAGCAGATCAAGAATTAACAGGTTTATTAACACAAACAATGATCTCCACGCACGGAGTAAAATTGATGCAGAGAAGTGCCAGGGAATGGGACAGAACTGGGTGAGTGATTGGAAAGGCAGGGTAAGGGACGACGGTAGTTCAAAGTAAAGTAATATGACTTAACAGACAATGATCCTCCGGCATATGGTGTCACAGGGTTCTAACGGTGGCACCGGCAACAGCGGCGCTGAGCATCCAAATGAAGTCTCTGACAGGCGGGAATCCAACTGTGGCACCAACAGCAGTTGTAGGAGTCCTCACTTCGCAGTCTCTGAGGTAAAAGCAAGTTTCCAGTGCTTAGCGGTATCTATCACGGTACTTAGTCCAGTAAAGGGAACAGATGGGACGAATCCTCGCCCTGCGGTATGTCTGGAATCCTGCTCATGAGGTTCAGGCCTGGTCGCCTGTCTAACTGTGCGTGGTGCACGTGTCACAGTCATTGGTCAGCGGGTCTAATAGCTGGGTCGGTGACGGAGCAGAAACACGCTGTCATCTAGCTCCAACAGGTGACTCACTTAGGGCAATTTATGACGGGCCTGATCTACCCGGGTGCTTTGTCTCTCCCATCAGACCCTCACACGTCTCTCTCCACAGCTCTCCTGACACCCGTCTCTCTGTCTTCCCGTGTGCAGCACAGCTAACTCTGGCTCTGCCCCAACCGACCTCACGAGATCTCGGTCCTTTGCTAATCAGCTTTCCCCCTGCAACATAGGTGACAGTCCCGATGTTTCCAGACCAGAAGCAGGGAAGGTACCCCCGTGTATACTACTCCTCTTACATTCCCCATTTCTTTTAGCTCACCAGAGAGTTTCTTAAGTTCATGCTGACAATCTTCCAGCCCTTGAATTATCTGCTGCCAAACAAATTAATCTTGATTATACCGATTAGGGGGTACACCTGCGGTGGAACGTTTGGAGAGCCGTAGGATAGAAGGAGTAGTAGAGTCCACGGGAGCAGTTGAATCCGGCTGTCTGCGAGAAATGGAGGATACTTCTTCGACGGCACTGTTGAAATCTGACTCATCCTCTGCATACTCCACAGGAACCTCTGTGTCCACCCTCGGCATCTCTAGTGTTTCTGGTTTAGGGTTAGGTTCATTTGACAAACAAGGCCACAACATATTGCAATGAACTATCCGAGTACGGGATTCCTGTGCTCCTTCGGGCAGAATCTCGTAGACAGGTCCCTTAGCATCAACTCTACGCTTCACCAGATATGGGCTCTTCACCCAGCGAGACTCCAACTTATCTCGTGTACGCCTCTCCCATACTAAGACACGCTCCCCAGCTCGCAGAGCTGTCCCATGTAGAGGTGTGACACTAGGATGTTCCTAGTCTTGGAGCTTCGTTTTCAACAAATGATGAAGTGTCTGTAGTCAGTGTCCATGTTCTCAAACCCAAGTGGACACCCCCATCCATGGGTAGTCCTCCTCAGGCTCTAGCTCAGTAATCTCCTTACCGGGGTCACCAAACAGGAGGGCATAAGGCGAATACCCAGTGGTGCTGCGCTTTCTGTTGTTGTACAACCATACCAACTCAGGCACATATTCAGGCCACCGGGCCTTCTTGTCTTCTTCCAGAGTTCTCAACATCTGAATTAGGGTACGATTGAACTGCTCACAGGTCCCATTCCCCTGAGGATGATAAGGTGTTGTGCAGGACTTGTCAATACAATACAGCCGATGCAACTCTTCAATTACTTTTCCTAGAAAACAGGCACCTTGGTCTGAATGAATGCGTTTTGGACACCCGTACATCTGAATAAAGTTTTTATAGATGGCATAGGCTGCTGACTCTGCCGTTTGATCTCGCGTTGGGGTCACCACAGCAAACTTCGAGAAATGATCTATCATCACCAAGCAATGTTCATACCCCTGATGTGGTGGATCTATGGTCAAATAATCAATCATGAGTAACTCGAAAGGTGCCGATATCACAATGGTCTGCATCGGAGCTTTGTTCAGGAGGCTTGGCCAGCTCACAGTTTTGACAGAATTGACAAGTTCTTTCTATGAAGATTTTCAATTGGGGTGGTAGACTAATTTCTGCAGCCATTGGAAAGTCTTTTCTGCCCTGAAATGAGCCCCTTTCTCGCGTGCTTCTGTAGCCACCTGGGCCAACAATGTTTCGGGAATCACCGTTTGAACTTTCCGGTACAGAATCCCATCATTCAGCTGCAGACTCTCCCACTGTGGTAGCATCCGCAGAGCATCCGGGGACAGAGTACTTCTTTCTTGTTGGCTGGGCAGTTGCCTATCCAACACCCACTGTCTCAGGTGGGCTAGTTCCCTGTCCTCCTGTTGCACTCGGACCCACTCATCACGAGATTGCCCCAGAAGATCTGTACGAGCTGTTGTCTGTACTTGTTCCATCGTGGCTGCCACCTTTCTAGCAGAATCCTTGAATCTAGGAATCTCTTCTGCCTCCAACTCTTCATCACGGTTGTATCCGGGCTTTGCATAGTCTACTCGGGACAGAGCATCGGCATGGGTATTTTCCACCCCTCTCTTGTATGTGATCTTATACTGAAACTTCACCATCCGGGCAACCCAGCGTTGTTCCAGTGCCCCCAATCTTGCTTTATCCAGATGGGATAAAGGGTTGTTATCAGTTCACACATGAACTTCACAGCCAGACAAGTACTCAGCAAACTTCTCTGTCATGGCCCACACCAACGCCAACAACTCCAGTTTGAAAGAGCTGTAGTTATCTGGGTTCTTCTCAGAATCATGTAGAGATCGACTTGCATAAGCAATCACTCGCTCCTATCCTTTCTGTACCTGTGACAACACTGCTCCAATCCATGCAGACTCCCATCCGTGTGCAAGATGAAGGGTTGTGTGAAGTCTGCATACGCCAACACTGGTGCCTCTGTTGGGGCCAATTTCAGGGACCGTAAGGCCTCCTCTTGATGCCTGCTTCATCGTACAGGACTGTTTCTTGCATGGGATGGTACTCCTTTCAAAAGTTCTAGCAGTGGGCTAGCGATGCGAGAAAAATTCTTGACAAAACGTCTGAAGTATCCATTGAGTCCCAGAAAGGCTCGCACATCTTTCACAGTCTTTGGAATGGGCCAGTCCTGTACCGCAGCAACTTTCTCACGAGATGGACGTACTCCTTCTGCTGAGACCACATGTCCCAAATACTCGATTTGAGTACGAAACAGATGACACTTCTGTGGCTTTACCTTCAGCCCGTGTTGTAACAGGCGACTCAATACCTGTTCTAGTCAAAATAACTTGGCACTCAAAACAGAATAAAATGAAATGAAAAAAATAATTGTTGCTTGTGGTTTTTTTTCCTTTTATTTGCATCCACAGTTAATAAATGTGATGTACAAAGTAATGAACGTTTTCGGCCATACAATAGCCTTCCTCAGATAATATGTACAGAAAAGAACTGAAATATATTAAAAAAACAAAGGGTATACATACATTAATGTTGTAAGGAAAAATAACAATATACAACATAATAAAGTCAAAAAGATAACGATAAGAAAATAATACATATGTCAATTAGAAATGTGAATCTTCAAACGACATGATATCCAGAAGTGCTCAGTGAACATATAAACAAATCTGTAGGCTACAGAATTATAGTGCACATGAGCCAAGTACCAGAAGGAACAAAGGTATAGCCTAATGGTGGTGCAGCACAATAGTCAGCCATAGAGTATAAAAAGAACAACACCTGCAATGAGATAATAACATTTTTAATAGGGGTTAAGGCTGCCAAAAAGAAAGTGACCCCAAAAGACAAAAGAAACAGAAAAAATGAAAGAATAAAACATTGAAGACAAAGAAAAAAAAGGAATTGTATGAAGGTAAAAGGACGAAGGCAAACAGGTAAAAGGAGGGCATACCTTTAATAGCATGGATATATAAACGGAAACCACAAGAGTTATGCCACTAGAAAAAGGGGAAAAAAATAATGAAAAAGGAAGAGGAATAAGGAGAATAAAATAGATAAACGGGAGGTTAAAATACCTGGAGTGTAGCAAAAAGTAAATGGAAAAGCGCTGATGGCTAAATATAGCTGAGAACTGCGCTGTAAAGGATAGAAATCAGCAGGTAAAAATAAGAAAATGAAAGTAGGAACAATATAATTAGGTGGAACTGATAAAATGAGCGACAAAACCTAATACCTGTTTGAGAGAGCAAAACAGAACTCTCTGGTAATTGGACCCTGCTCAAAAGGCTAAGGAGAGAAGGAAAAGAACATTTTTAGCAAAGATAAGGAAAGTGAAGCCAGTGACAGTTGCTAAACTTAGAAAGGTGAGATGATAAATACCTAGTGTTGAGCCTCACTGCAGTAGGGATAACAGTGTTATAGGCTAAAAATATAGCAAACTGAGGACGCTGCAAAAAAAGACAGGGATTGCTATAAACGGCTGTCAGAAAGTAAAAGGCAAGGACAGAGGCTACAAACAAATACCTGGATATGCATGCGGCACGGTATGAGACAAGTTGGAATGCAGGACGCTGGAGAAGCCCCGCTTCCGGGTTTAAAAAGGCACCTGACCTAGCGTCATGATGACGCGGTCCTATGTGGCGCATGCGCAGAGCGCAGAATGGGAGGCGAGTCTAATTAATAGAAAAAGGATTCATAGAGCCGTGCGTCATGACGACGCGATAGTGGGCGCATGCGCACTAGGAGAATACGGCTACAGGGGAATGGAACAAGGCCTGAAGTCATAGCAACATGATACTAAGCAGCGCATGTGCACTGGCAAAATAATAACAGAGAGGAAGGGAGATGCAGAGCTGAATGACAAGGGGAGGAGAAAGGAAAAAGTGGGACACTAGGGGACTTAAAGGTAGACGAGGAACAACTAAATAGGGAAGAAAAAGAAAAAGGAAAATAAATTAATAGATAAAGGAAAGAGGATAAATAATAAAAGGAACAACAGGAGGGTGAAACGAACAACCGTGGTGTGATAAATACAATACCATGGTGGTGAAAAAGTAAGAGGCGTGAGAATATTGTGGGATCATCGATTCTAGGGAAAAAGAATACATAAATTAGAATATATCAATTTAATGACATACAGAATACAAGATATAAAAAGATATATGGCTATAATTAAATGAATGATATATAATACAATCTATAATAATACAATTGGGGAATTTTAGAGAAAAGCTGAAATATCATAATCCCTATTTAGGCCTTTGGGTTCCAATGTTTGGAACGTAAAAATCCAAAAAGCTTCACGTTTTTTGAGTATTTTGACCCGATTAAGTCCTCTCCTGTTAACTCCTACCTGCTCCAAAACCTGGAATCTGAGCTGAGCGATGGTATGGTTAGACTCCTTAAAATGGTGGGGGAGTGGGAGATGTGTTTTCTGACAACGTATATTCGATTTGTGCTGGGAAATCCTGTCACGAATAGGTTGTGTTGTTTCACCAATGTAAGCCAAACCGCATGGGCATTAAATTAAATATATGACATAGGCGGAGTCACAGGTAAAGAATCCTTTAATGGGGAAACACTGGCCAGTTAATGGGTGGTACGCCATGTGACCCTTTTGGATACTGTTACATTGTAAACAGTGGAGACAAGGGAAGGTGCCCTGCCGTTGCGTCCGCAAGAATGTCTGTCTAGGGACAGTCTGGCTAGACCCTACATCTGCCTTAACAAGTTTGTCCCGTAGGATCCTGGGTCGGCGAAAGCAGCTTAGGACTGGAACCTGAAATTCAGGAATATTAGGGTAGCTAGTAGAAAGAATTTTCCAATGTCTTTTAATAGAAGCAGAAATAAGATTGGAAAAGGGGTGGTACGTAGTTACAAAGGGAACCCTTTTGTTGTTAATACGTCCCGAATTTGTGGGTCTGTGTTGTTTAGCCTTGTTAAGTATAGATGGTGGGTATCCCCTGTGGAGGAACTTAGTCTCCATTTCTAGAGTCCTATTTTCCCTAACCATGGTATCAGAAACGATCCTATTAACTCTATTAAACTGTATTTATCATCTCACCTTTCTAAGTTTAGCAACTGTCACTGGCTTCACTTTCCTTATCTTTGCTAAAAATGTTCTTTTCCTTCTCTCCTTAGCCTTTTGAGCAGGGTCCAATTACCAGAGAGTTCTGTTTTGCTCTCTCAAACAGGTATTAGGTTTTGTCGCTCATTTTATCAGTTCCACCTAATTATATTGTTCCTACTTTCATTTTCTTATTTTTACCTGCTGATTTCTATCCTTTACAGCGCAGTTCTCAGCTATATTTAGCCATCAGCGCTTTTCCATTTACTTTTTGCTACACTCCAGGTATTTTAACCTCCCGTTTATCTATTTTATTCTCCTTATTCCTCTTCCTTTTTCATTATTTTTTTCCCCTTTTTCTAGTGGCATAACTCTTGTGGTTTCCGTTTATATATCCATGCTATTAAAGGTATGCCCTCCTTTTACCTGTTTGCCTTCGTCCTTTTACCTTCATACAATTCCTTTTTTTTCTTTGTCTTCAATGTTTTATTCTTTCATTTTTTCTGTTTCTTTTGTCTTTTGGGGTCACTTTCTTTTTGGCAGCCTTAACCCCTATTAAAAATGTTATTATCTCATTGCAGGTGTTGTTCTTTTTATACTCTATGGCTGACTATTGTGCTGCACCACCATTAGGCTATACCTTTGTTCCTTCTGAAAAAGGGGGGGAGAGAGAAAACAGTCTAATGGTCATAAAATGTGAACTTTATTAATAATAATGGTAATAGTAACAGGTATTAGCAGCCAAGGGGGAATGTACCCCTAAATAACATGATCAAAAGCAAGGGGCCAGGAAACAGATGTAGCGCTTCCCACGGCTGTGGGGCGCCGGGACATGGCATAGCTTGCCTAGCTAGCCAATGCTCCCACGCCGCCAGTCCACGACGACGTGAGGCATGGGTCCCAGATGATGAGAATGTGGACCCACTGGACCACGGAGGGAGACCCGGGCCTGCCCGGACTAGGGAAGGGCAGCGACCGGGATCCGTGGCAGCTGAGCATGTGGGCAAGGTGGCGACCTGCAGGACTAGACAACACCGCACAACTTCAGGTAAGAAGAAACATAAAGTTTACTTAAAGAAACAAAGTACATAAAACAGAACATAAGACCGGACTCCCGATTCCGCACATCAGAGAAGGGTACACGACTCAGGATCACAGACGAGTGCTGGAGGACATCACGGGTAGATGCAGTCCAGGGTTATCTGGCACGGGCATACTTGGACGGCCTCTCTCTCAGGCCTTAGGCGTAGCACAGGCTCAGCAGGAGAACATCAGACACCGACCTCAGACAGACTTCAGACGATGGCGGGGTCATCACGGGTTGATGAAGTCCAGGATCATCTGGCACGGGCATACTAGTATGGCCTCTCTCTCAGGCCTCAGGCGTAGCACAGGCTCAGCAGGAGAACATCAGACACCGACCCAGGACAGACGTCATCACAGGGTAGACCAAGGAGGAACCGGCAGGACAGGCAGGTTGTCACGGCAAGTGACCAAGGCAGTCTCTGGGACAGGCAGGTTGTCACAGCAAGTGACCAGGCAGTCTCTGGGACAGGCAGGTTGTCACGGCTAGTGACCAGGGCAATCTCTGGGACAGGCAGGTTGTCACGGCAAGTGACCAGGGCAGGCAGGTTGTCACGGCAAGTGACCAGGCAGGCAGGTTGTCACGGCAAGTGACCAGGCAGGCAGGTTGTCACGGCAAGTGACCAGGCAGGCAGGTTGTCACGGCAAGTGACCAGGCAGGCAGGTTGTCACGGCAAGTGACCAGGCAGGCAGGTTGTCACGGCAAGTGACCAGGCAGTCTCTGGGACAGGCAGGTTGTCACGGCTAGTGACCAGGGCAATCTCTGGGACAGGCAGGTTGTCACGGCAAGTGACCAGGGTAGGCAGGTTGTCACGGCAAGTGACCAGGCAGGCAGGTTGTCACGGCAAGTGACCAGGCAGGCAGGTTGTCACGGCAAGTGACCAGGCAGGCAGGTTGTCACGGCAAGTGACCAGGCAGGCAGGTTATCACGGCAAGTGACCAGGCAGGTTGTCACGGCAAGTGACCAGGCAGTCTCTGGGACAGGCAGGTTGTCACGGAAAGTGACCAGGGCAGTCTCTGGGACAGGCAGGTTGTCACGGCAAGTGACCAGGCAGTCTCTAGACAGGCAGGTTGTCACAGTAAGTGACCAGGCAGTCTCTAGACAGGCAGGTATATACGACCTGATATGGTGAAGCCTCCAGGTAGGCTGCAGTCGGATGGCAGATGATCGCTCCCAGGTGAGCAGGCAAGAGCCGGGGATCTCTGCAGATGATGTCCGAACTTCCGGATGGAGCTGCAGTCGGATGGCAGATGATCGCTCCTAGGTGAGCAGGCAAAAGCCGGGGATCTCTGCAGATGACGTCCGAGCCTCTGGATGGAACTGCAGACGGATGGCAGACAGGCAAGCCGACAGGTAACAGGCAGGTAACTGGAATCAGGAGCTGATGGCTGAAACAGAGTTAGACTGCACAGGAACAACCAGGACACGGATTGGATCTCAGGGAGTCAGGAACACGGACAAGAACATCAGGAACACGGATTGGGTCTCAGGGAGTCAGGAACACGGACAGGAACATGGATTGAATCACAGGAACACGGACTGGAACACAGGCCTCGGACTCCGGACATCTGGCACCGATCAGCAGGCTCCGGACATCTGGCAATGATCGGCAGGATCCGGACATCTGGAAGTGGTCGTCGGACATCGGACATCAGGCCATGGTCATCAGGCATAGGATCCGGACATCTGGCAGCGACCTGAAAAGGAACCCCAGCGGTCTGGTGCAAGCCCCGCCAGGCTCAACGGGAGCTGGCCGGGGATTGCACAGAGGCTGAGCACAGAGTAACAGAAACTCAGCACACACCGGACTCCTCCTTCCAAGATGAACTCAGGTTATATAGCAAGGATTCACAGTCACTGGCACAGGGTTCTGGACACAGCAGGATTTCAGGAACATAACACAGAGGACACAGTTCAGAAAGTCAGGTACAGGATGCGATCTAAGATCAGGGGTTCAGGTAATTAGACACAGCAGGAACAGGCCTGGATATACAGCCTCCAGGAACGGCGATCTGGGTAATCAGCCCCCAGCATAGGCGGAAACACAAGACACAATTCAGACATTCAGGTACCGGGTTTGATCCAGGATCAGGGAACAAGACACAGCAGGAACAGGGAATCAGCTCTCCAGAGCTGATCAACTTCAGAGCAGGAGCTGAACACACAACCACATACGGCTAGGTTCAGGGATTCAGTGTGGATTCAATGCGAAGCTCTGGCAACGCCCACTAGGGCTGGGGAACTTTATATATGAGCTGCTTCACAGCGATAGGCTGGAGCAGTAATTCTAGTAAACACCCAATCCACATAAAAGCAGGACAGGTGTGGGCCGCGCCCCCTATGCAGAGCCAGACAGCACAACACAGAGGGAACCCAACAATGGCTGCTGCCAACCACGCAGTAAGTCATGCACCACTGCAGAGGACTTTGCAAGCTACGGACGGCTTTCACAGCAAGTCAGGAACCGCACATGCGGGCGGTCATGCAAAGCAGCGGAGCCACTCACGCAAGTACGGGTACGCAGCAGAGCCGGGAACTGAGCAGCATCCATATAGGTAACAGACAACAGTATCCCAGCTGGTTAGGGGGAAAGGAGCAAAAGGGTTAATGCAAAAAACATGCAAAGTAACGCTGGAAAACAAAGTACAGACAATACCAGCGTTACAGTATCCCCCTCCTCAGGCCCCCTCTTCTGAAGACCCAAGTAAAAAAAAATTCCCCAGAAAAATTCACTTGGGTTTGGCGGTAAGTCCCATAGTTCACAATATGGCAGCAGAGTTAATAGCTCGAAAAGTCCGAACCGCTGACCAAGCGGGGAATCGAGCCATCTAGTCCACTTACCCTGTGGGGACCAAGTAGTCTAGTTCACACATCAGGTGGAGCTTGGAGAAAGTCCTGCAGACCGCACATGCTCAGCGGAGTCCATGGCCAGAGCTTACTGTAGCGCTTCCCACGGCTGTGGGGCGCCGGGACATGGCATAGCTTGCCTAGCTAGCCAATGCTCCCACGCCGCCAGTCCACGACGACGTGAGGCATGGGTCCCAGATGATGAGAATGTGGACCCACTGGACCACGGAGGGAGACCCGGGCCTGCCCGGACTAGGGAAGGGCAGCGACCGGGATCCGTGGCAGCTGAGCATGTGGGCAAGGTGGCGACCTGCAGGACTAGACAACACCGCACAACTTCAGGTAAGAAGAAACATAAAGTTTACTTAAAGAAACACAGTACATAAAACAGAACATAAGACCGGGCTCCCGATTCCGCACATCAGAGAAGGGTACACGACTCAGGATCACAGACGAGTGCTGGAGGACATCACGGGTAGATGCAGTCCAGGGTTATCTGGCACGGGCATACTTGGACGGCCTCTCTCTCAGGCCTTAGGCGTAGCACAGGCTCAGCAGGAGAACATCAGACACCGACCTCAGACAGACTTCAGACGATGGCGGGGTCATCACGGGTTGATGAAGTCCAGGATCATCTGGCACGGGCATACTAGTATGGCCTCTCTCTCAGGCCTCAGGCGTAGCACAGGCTCAGCAGGAGAACATCAGACACCGACCCAGGACAGACGTCATCACAGGGTAGACCAAGGAGGAACCGGCAGGACAGGCAGGTTGTCACGGCAAGTGACCAAGGCAGTCTCTGGGACAGGCAGGTTGTCACAGCAAGTGACCAGGCAGTCTCTGGGACAGGCAGGTTGTCACGGCTAGTGACCAGGGCAATCTCTGGGACAGGCAGGTTGTCACGGCAAGTGACCAGGGCAGGCAGGTTGTCACGGCAAGTGACCAGGCAGGCAGGTTGTCACGGCAAGTGACCAGGCAGGCAGGTTGTCACGGCAAGTGACCAGGCAGGCAGGTTGTCACGGCAAGTGACCAGGCAGGCAGGTTGTCACGGCAAGTGACCAGGCAGTCTCTGGGACAGGCAGGTTGTCACGGCTAGTGACCAGGGCAATCTCTGGGACAGGCAGGTTGTCACGGCAAGTGACCAGGGTAGGCAGGTTGTCACGGCAAGTGACCAGGCAGGCAGGTTGTCACGGCAAGTGACCAGGCAGGCAGGTTGTCACGGCAAGTGACCAGGCAGGCAGGTTGTCACGGCAAGTGACCAGGCAGGCAGGTTGTCACGGCAAGTGACCAGGCAGGTTGTCACGGCAAGTGACCAGGCAGTCTCTGGGACAGGCAGGTTGTCACGGCAAGTGACCAGGCAGTCTCTAGACAGGCAGGTTGTCACAGTAAGTGACCAGGCAGTCTCTAGATAGGCAGGTATATACGACCTGATATGGTGAAGCCTCCAGGTAGGCTGCAGTCGGATGGCAGATGATCGCTCCCAGGTGAGCAGGCAAGAGCCGGGGATCTCTGCAGATGATGTCCGAACTTCCGGATGGAGCTGCAGTCGGATGGCAGATGATCGCTCCTAGGTGAGCAGGCAAAAGCCGGGGATCTCTGCAGATGACGTCCGAGCCTCTGGATGGAACTGCAGACGGATGGCAGACAGGCAAGCCGACAGGTAACAGGCAGGTAACTGGAATCAGGAGCTGATGGCTGAAACAGAGTTAGACTGCACAGGAACAACCAGGACACGGATTGGATCTCAGGGAGTCAGGAACACGGACAAGAACATCAGGAACACGGATTGGGTCTCAGGGAGTCAGGAACACGGACAGGAACATGGATTGAATCACAGGAACACGGACTGGAACACAGGCCTCGGACTCCGGACATCTGGCACCGATCAGCAGGCTCCGGACATCTGGCAATGATCGGCAGGATCCGGACATCTGGAAGTGGTTGTCGGACATCGGACATCAGGCCATGGTCATCAGGCATAGGATCCGGACATCTGGCAGCGACCTGAAAAGGAACCCCAGCGGTCTGGTGCAAGCCCCGCCAGGCTCAACGGGAGCTGGCCGGGATTGCACAGAGGCTGAGCACAGAGTAACAGAAACTCAGCACACACCGGACTCCTCCTTCCAAGATGAACTCAGGTTATATAGCAAGGATTCACAGTCACTGGCACAGGGTTCTGGACACAGCAGGATTTCAGGAACATAACACAGAGGACACAGTTCAGAAAGTCAGGTACAGGATGCGATCTAAGATCAGGGGTTCAGGTAATTAGACACAGCAGGAACAGGCCTGGATATACAGCCTCCAGGAACGGCGATCTGGGTAATCAGCCCCCAGCATAGGCGGAAACACAAGACACAATTCAGACATTCAGGTACCGGGTTTGATCCAGGATCAGGGAACAAGACACAGCAGGAACAGGGAATCAGCTCTCCAGAGCTGATCAACTTCAGAGCAGGAGCTGAACACACAACCACATACGGCTAGGTTCAGGGATTCAGTGTGGATTCAATGCGAAGCTCTGGCAACGCCCACTAGGGCTGGGGAACTTTATATATGAGCTGCTTCACAGCGATAGGCTGGAGCAGTAATTCTAGTAAACACCCAATCCACATAAAAGCAGGACAGGTGTGGGCCGTGCCCCCTATGCAGAGCCAGACAGCACAACACAGAGGGAACCCAACAATGGCTGCTGCCAACCACGCAGTAAGTCATGCACCACTGCAGAGGACTTTGCAAGCTACGGACGGCTTTCACAGCAAGTCAGGAACCGCACATGCGGGCGGTCATGCAAAGCAGCGGAGCCACTCACGCAAGTACGGGTATGCAGCAGTGCCGGGAACTGAGCAGCATCCATATAGGTAACAGACAACAGTATCCCAGCTGGTTAGGGGGAAAGGAGCAAAAGGGTTAATGCAAAAAACATGCAAAGTAACGCTGGAAAACAAAGTACAGACAATACCAGCGTTACAACAGAATGGACCACTAACATATAACATCCCGCCAATTAGGCATAATATGAGCCATATAGGAAACATAATCGAGTGTCCCAGTACATATACATGCAGGTGCTATAAAATCATGGTAAATACCGATATATATATACATATAGCTGACAAGGGATACACATATGGCTACAGGGATGATAGGCAGAAATAATTACCCAAATAATGCAGCGGTCCACGATTGCCTAGCCCACCCCGACGCGCGTTTCGGAGCGGTAAAGCTCCTTCCTCAGGGGGCATAGAGAAGAACAGTGACCACGCTAGTATATATATAAAAATAAAACCGGAAATGCCGCGTGCATCCAGCGCACATCCCGGGACGTCACATCCGGAAATGACGTGGGGCCCCACGTGATCCGAACATGTGACGTCACCAGAAGTGACGCAGGAGCGCGGAAAAAAGGAGGGGGGACGGCGCATGTGCAAAACCGCCCTGGTTAGGGAACCAGGAACAAAGATGGAGACACCAGTGTGAGCGCCATCAAAGGGTAAAAAATGAAAACAAAATAACACAGTATACAAATAATAGATAGCGAATAGATCAGAAGTGTAAGGACACATATAAAACAATAATATACGTGAAGGAATATACAAAACACATATGGAACAATAATATACAACAGCAAAAATAAAAAAAAAATGGAAATAAACAAAATAAATAAGGAAATATACAAAACAATATAAATAATAATACGTAGAACAATAGTGTATAACCATAACTCAATATAATAACAGAATAACTACTGTGAGCAAAACAAAATAACAGTCCAAAACACTATAATGACAGAAGAGTCCATGAAGTAACATAGGCATTCAAAACCGGAATTCACTTGATAGTCTTCAATTCAATGGAACAAAAACATCGGTAAACAACAAGGGACACTGAAAAAAGAAAAACAACGTGTTAAAATGAATAAAAACAAAGATCATGCAGATAAGGGATACAAAATGATGTTCAAATGAGGAGATCACAGGAAGGGGACAAATGACATATTCTCATTAAGACCGTGTGGGTGAATAGTTTTCAATGTCCATATCCATTTCGTCTCAGCCTGGGCCAGCCTCCTGGACAAATCGCCACCACGAATATTGATGTTAAGGGCAAAAATCCCTTTAACTTTTAGCAATGAACTGTCACATTGGTGGAATTCAGCAAAATGACGTGGTAGAGTTTTTAATGTAGCAGTGTCAGTGCAGGTTGATGCAGCTGCAATGCCTAGCACGTGTTCACGTACTCTAACTTTAAGTTGTCGAGTGGTAAGACCCACATAGGACAAACCACATGGACAACTGGCACAATAGATGACATATCTTGTCATACATGAAATTCGTTGTTTGATAACAAATTGTTTTGTGCCGTTAGAATTAGTGAATGTAGAACTCCGTACGATATTAGGGCATGCAACGCATCTCCCACATGGAGCACAGCCATTGGCAGCAGGGACATTATCCAAGAAGGTTGGAACATGCTGACTAGGGTAATGGCTAGAGGTTAGATGGTCTCGTAGATTTCTAGCACGCCTGTATGAAAAATAGGGTCTATCCGGAAGGAATTTGCCAATGATAGGATCCACTTGTAGGATGGGCCATGCCCTTTGAACGGCTGCCCGCATCCTATGATGTTGAGGATGAAAGGTAGTAATGAATCTTACCATATTTGGATCATTCGGTCTGGCAGAATTATTCGCATACAGTAAACCATTGCGAGAAGAATATTTAGCTCTATGATAAGCCCTTTTGATAGAACGCCTGCTGTATCCCCTCGCCAAAAAACGTGAACTGAGTTCTTTAGCTCTAGTCTCAAAATCTGATTCTGTGGAGCAGATCCGCCGTATACGGAGAAACTGCCCCACAGGAACCGCCCTCATGACATGAGACGGATGGCAGGAGGTAGCATGTAACACACTATTCGTTGCAGTTTCTTTACGAAAGATATCTGTCTGAATGACACCTGATCCGTCCTTCTTGACAGTGACATCCAAAAAATTGATGGCAGTAGAGTCCCACACCAGAGTAAGATGTATATTGAAGTCATTGCTATTCAAAGAGGCGACAAATTGCACAAGGTCGGTGGATGTGCCCTGCCAGACAAAGAAGATATCGTCAATATAACGAACCCAAAAGGGAACGCAATGAATTGACCCCTGTTTGTCCGTCAGGAACAGGTCCCTCTCCCACAGCCCCAGGAAAAGGTTAGCATAGGCTGGCGCGAAGGCCGCACCCATCGCCGTCCCCTGGAGCTGTAGGTAGAAGGACCCTTTAAATACAAAAAAGTTGTGGGTGAGGGTGAACTCTAATAACTCCAGGATGAGGTCCCTTAAACCAGTTGTAAGTGTGGTGGTCCCAAGAAAAAACCGGACCGCGGCAATGCCATCAGAGTGTCTAATGTTAGTGTACAGGGATTCAACATCCAATGAAGCTAGTAGAGAATCACCCTCCAAACACAATCCATCGACCTTGCGCAACAACTCGCCGGTATCTTTGAGGAAAGAGGGGAGGTTGGCAACCAGTGGCTGAAGATGATGATCAATCCACTTATTTACGTTCTCCAAGAGGTTCCCCCTTCCAGACACGATAGGCCTGCCAGGCGGAGACGAGAGGCTCTTATGGACTTTGGGTAAGAGGTATAGCGTGGCAATAGTCGGTTCCCTGATTTTTAGTGCCGAAGCCAGCCCACTGGTGATAACATTGGTATCCACTGCTTTTTTTAAAATGTCATCTAATTTAGCAGAATAGGCCGAAAGGGGATTGTAAGTGAGTTTACGGTAACACACCGTGTTATGCAGCTGTCGAAATGCCTCCCTTTCATAAGCAGACTTAGGCCAAATTACCACGTTACCACCCTTGTCGGCTGGCTTCAGCACAACATCAGGCAAACCGTGTAGAAATTTTAAACGATTTCTCTCATCTCTGGTGAGATTATCAGCACCTCTACCCAACGGAATCCTAGAGAGATCCTCCGCAACCACCCGTACAAACAAATCGATACTGGGACAAGTAGAAAACGGGGGGAACCTCTTGGAGCGAGGTCGAATAGAAGGAGGGATCTTACCTCCATGGTCATCATGTTCTAATGCCAACTCCTCCAAGATCCTTAATGCCTCCTGTTCCTCTTCTGTTGGGAAAAGATGTGAAGTATCACCATTATAAAAATACCTTTTGAATAGCAATGACCTTGCAAAAATATGCAGATCTTTAACACCCGTGAAAGGATCATATCTGGTGGTGGGAGAGAAGGACAGACCCCTGCCAAGCAAAGAGATATCCGCATTAGATAATGTATAATTACTAAGATTGATCACCTTATTATCATTATGAGGTACTTCAGAGCCATGGGTAGGGCGTCTCTTATATGGGTGGTAGGCATGATCACGTAACCTATGTATTTCCCCATGGGATGTCGTAGACACGGATGATATGTCAGAAACATCACTCGAGGAGGACATACTGGATAGACCCCTAGAGAAATTAGGGCCATTCTTCTTCCTCATAAATACACTCTTTTACCATGATAATCTTTGGTATCTCTGGTGTATTTTTTGACTTGATTCTCTTGAATAGTTTTAGCAAGTTGATCTATATATTTATCCATATCTTGCTCAAATTTATTAATCCTTTCTGAAGTACAACCGTTGCGGATCTCAGTTAATAGAATATCAATATTGCTATCAAGTTCAGAAATTTGTTTGGAATTCAAATTGATCAAAAGATGCATTAAGGAGAACGAACAATTGTCACAGGACTCCTCCCACTTGGACATGAATAATTCATCATCAATAGGAAAAGCCGGTATAACGCGAACCCTAAGGCCGCGTGGAATCATTTTGTTCGTAGTATATTTTTCTAAGAAAAGCTTATTCCACCACAGTCTTGATCTTTTAAGAAGCATAGTTTTAACATTCAGAAACTTGTTATCCCAACTTGGATCTCCAACATTTGAAACATCACCCCCAGTATTGCCAAAAACCTGATCCAATTGGGAGAGCCAAGCCTTCTCTTTGGCTCGATAGTCCATATTAGTCGCTGAGATTGGAGAACCTGTGCATAACACAGAAATACAAAGGTAAATAATGCTGAAAGCGAAAAGGGCAAAATGCATACGTGCGTACAAATGGTGATCAAACATTAGATCACCAAAAGATGCACAATTGCCAAATGGACAGTAATAGACCGACTGCTAAAGAGCAAGCAAAAAACAGGGGGGGAGAGAGAAAACAGTCTAATGGTCATAAAATGTGAACTTTATTAATAATAATGGTAATAGTAACAGGTATTAGCAGCCAAGGGGGTATTATTGTTCCATATGTGTTTTGTATATTCCTTCACGTATATTATTGTTTTATATGTGTCCTTACACTTCTGATCTATTCGCTATCTATTATTTGTATACTGTGTTATTTTGTTTTCATTTTTTACCCTTTGATGGCGCTCACACTGGTGTCTCCATCTTTGTTCCTGGTTCCCTAACCAGGGCGGTTTTGCACATGCGCCGTCCCCCTCCTTTTTTCCGCGCTCCTGCGTCACTTCTGGTGACGTCACATGTTCGGATCACGTGGGGCCCCACGTCATTTCCGGATGTGACGTCCCGGGATGTGCGCTGGATGCACGCGGCATTTCCGGTTTTATTTTTATATATATACTAGCGTGGTCACTGTTCTTCTCTATGCCCCCTGAGGAAGGAGCTTTACCGCTCCGAAACGCGCGTCGGGGTGGGCTAGGCAATCGTGGACCGCTGCATTATTTGGGTAATTATTTCTGCCTATCATCCCTGTAGCCATATGTGTATCCCTTGTCAGCTATATGTATATATATATCGGTATTTACCATGATTTTATAGCACCTGCATGTATATGTACTGGGACACTCGATTATGTTTCCTATATGGCTCATATTATGCCTAATTGGCGGGATGTTATATGTTAGTGGTCCATTCTGTTTCCTGGCCCCTTGTTTTTGATCATGTTATTTAGGGGTACATTCCCCCTTGGCTGCTAATACCTGTTACTATTACCATTATTATTAATAAAGTTCACATTTTATGACCATTAGACTGTTTTCTCTCTCCCCCTTTTTTTGCTTGCTCTTTAGCAGTCGGTCTATTACTGTCCATTTGGCAATTGTGCATCTTTTGGTGATCTAATGTTTGATCACCATTTGTACGCATGTATGCATTTTGCCCTTTTCGCTTTCAGCATTATTTACCTTTGTATTTCTGTGTTATGCACAGGTTCTCCAATCTCAGCGACTAATATGGACTATCGAGCCAAAGAGAAGGCTTGGCTCTCCCAATTGGATCAGGTTTTTGGCAATACTGGGGGTGATGTTTCAAATGTTGGAGATCCAAGTTGGGATAACAAGTTTCTGAATGTTAAAACTATGCTTCTTAAAAGATCAAGACTGTGGTGGAATAAGCTTTTCTTAGAAAAATATACTACGAACAAAATGATTCCACGCGGCCTTAGGGTTCGCGTTATACCGGCTTTTCCTATTGATGATGAATTATTCATGTCCAAGTGGGAGGAGTCCTGTGACAATTGTTCGTTCTCCTTAATGCATCTTTTGATCAATTTGAATTCCAAACAAATTTCTGAACTTGATAGCAATATTGATATTCTATTAACTGAGATCCGCAACGGTTGTACTTCAGAAAGGATTAATAAATTTGAGCAAGATATGGATAAATGTATAGATCAACTTGCTAAAACTATTCAAGAGAATCAAGTCAAAAAATACACCAGAGATACCAAAGATTATCATGGTAAAAGAGTGTATTTATGGAGGAAGAAGAATGGCCCTAATTTCTCTAGGGGTCTATCCAGTATGTCCTCCTCGAGTGATGTTTCTGACATATCATCCGTGTCTACGACATCCCATGGGGAAATACATAGGTTACGTGATCATGCCTACCACCCATATAAGAGACGCCCTACCCATGGCTCTGAAGTACCTCATAATGATAATAAGGTGATCAATCTTAGTAATTATACATTATCTAATGCGGATATCTCTTTGCTTGGCAGGGGTCTGTCCTTCTCTCCCACCACCAGATATGATCCTTTCACGGGTGTTAAAGATCTGCATATTTTTGCAAGGTCATTGCTATTCAAAAGGTATTTTTATAATGGTGATACTTCACATCTTTTCCCAACAGAAGAGGAACAGGAGGCATTAAGGATCTTGGAGGAGTTGGCATTAGAACATGATGACCATGGAGGTAAGATCCCTCCTTCTATTCGACCTCGCTCCAAGAGGTTCCCCCCGTTTTCTACTTGTCCCAGTATCGATTTGTTTGTACGGGTGGTTGCGGAGGATCTCTCTAGGATTCCGTTGGGTAGAGGTGCTGATAATCTCACCAGAGATGAGAGAAATCGTTTAAAATTTCTACACGGTTTGCCTGATGTTGTGCTGAAGCCAGCCGACAAGGGTGGTAACGTGGTAATTTGGCCTAAGTCTGCTTATGAAAGGGAGGCATTTCGACAGCTGCATAACACGGTGTGTTACCGTAAACTCACTTACAATCCCCTTTCGGCCTATTCTGCTAAATTAGATGACATTTTAAAAAAAGCAGTGGATACCAATGTTATCACCAGTGGGCTGGCTTCGGCACTAAAAATCAGGGAACCGACTATTGCCACGCTATACCTCTTACCCAAAGTCCATAAGAGCCTCTCGTCTCCGCCTGGCAGGCCTATCGTGTCTGGGAGGGGGAACCTCTTGGAGAACGTAAATAAGTGGATTGATCATCATCTTCAGCCACTGGTTGCCAACCTCCCCTCTTTCCTCAAAGATACCGGCGAGTTGTTGCGCAAGGTCGATGGATTGTGTTTGGAGGGTGATTCTCTACTAGCTTCATTGGATGTTGAATCCCTGTACACTAACATTAGACACTCTGACGGCATTGCCGCGGTCCGGTTTTTTCTTGGGACCACCACACTTACAACTGGTTTAAGGGACCTCATCCTGGAGTTATTAGAGTTCACCCTCACCCACAACTTTTTTGTATTTAAAGGGTCCTTCTACCTACAGCTCCAGGGGACGGCGATGGGTGCGGCCTTCGCGCCAGCCTATGCTAACCTTTTCCTGGGGCTGTGGGAGAGGGACCTGTTCCTGACGGACAAACAGGGGTCAATTCATTGCGTTCCCTTTTGGGTTCGTTATATTGACGATATCTTCTTTGTCTGGCAGGGCACATCCACCGACCTTGTGCAATTTGTCGCCTCTTTGAATAGCAATGACTTCAATATACATCTTACTCTGGTGTGGGACTCTACTGCCATCAATTTTTTGGATGTCACTGTCAAGAAGGACGGATCAGGTGTCATTCAGACAGATATCTTTCGTAAAGAAACTGCAACGAATAGTGTGTTACATGCTACCTCCTGCCATCCGTCTCATGTCATGAGGGCGGTTCCTGTGGGGCAGTTTCTCCGTATACGGCGGATCTGCTCCACAGAATCAGATTTTGAGACTAGAGCTAAAGAACTCAGTTCACGTTTTTTGGCGAGGGGATACAGCAGGCGTTCTATCAAAAGGGCTTATCATAGAGCTAAATATTCTTCTCGCAATGGTTTACTGTATGCGAATAATTCTGCCAGACCGAATGATCCAAATATGGTAAGATTCATTACTACCTTTCATCCTCAACATCATAGGATGCGGGCAGCCGTTCAAAGGGCATGGCCCATCCTACAAGTGGATCCTATCATTGGCAAATTCCTTCCGGATAGACCCTATTTTTCATACAGGCGTGCTAGAAATCTACGAGACCATCTAACCTCTAGCCATTACCCTAGTCAGCATGTTCCAACCTTCTTGGATAATGTCCCTGCTGCCAATGGCTGTGCTCCATGTGGGAGATGCGTTGCATGCCCTAATATCGTACGGAGTTCTACATTCACTAATTCTAACGGCACAAAACAATTTGTTATCAAACAACGAATTTCATGTATGACAAGATATGTCATCTATTGTGCCAGTTGTCCATGTGGTTTGTCCTATGTGGGTCTTACCACTCGACAACTTAAAGTTAGAGTACGTGAACACGTGCTAGGCATTGCAGCTGCATCAACCTGCACTGACACTGCTACATTAAAAACTCTACCACGTCATTTTGCTGAATTCCACCAATGTGACAGTTCATTGCTAAAAGTTAAAGGGATTTTTGCCCTTAACATCAATATTCGTGGTGGCGATTTGTCCAGGAGGCTGGCCCAGGCTGAGACGAAATGGATATGGACATTGAAAACTATTCACCCACACGGTCTTAATGAGAATATGTCATTTGTCCCCTTCCTGTGATCTCCTCATTTGAACATCATTTTGTATCCCTTATCTGCATGATCTTTGTTTTTATTCATTTTAACACGTTGTTTTTCTTTTTTCAGTGTCCCTTGTTGTTTACCGATGTTTTTGTTCCATTGAATTGAAGACTATCAAGTGAATTCCGGTTTTGAATGCCTATGTTACTTCATGGACTCTTCTGTCATTATAGTGTTTTGGACTGTTATTTTGTTTTGCTCACAGTAGTTATTCTGTTATTATATTGAGTTATGGTTATACACTATTGTTCTACGTATTATTATTTATATTGTTTTGTATATTTCCTTATTTATTTTGTTTATTTCCATTTTTTTTTTTTATTTTTGCTGTTGTATATTATTGTTCCATATGTGTTTTGTATATTCCTTCACGTATATTATTGTTTTATATGTGTCCTTACACTTCTGATCTATTCGCTATCTATTATTTGTATACTGTGTTATTTTGTTTTCATTTTTTACCCTTTGATGGCGCTCACACTGGTGTCTCCATCTTTGTTCCTGGTTCCCTAACCAGGGCGGTTTTGCACATGCGCCGTCCCCCCTCCTTTTTTCCGCGCTCCTGCGTCACTTCTGGTGACGTCACATGTTCGGATCACGTGGGGCCCCACGTCATTTCCGGATGTGACGTCCCGGGATGTGCGCTGGATGCACGCGGCATTTCCGGTTTTATTTTTATATATATACTAGCGTGGTCACTGTTCTTCTCTATGCCCCCTGAGGAAGGAGCTTTACCGCTCCGAAACGCGCGTCGGGGTGGGCTAGGCAATCGTGGACCGCTGCATTATTTGGGTAATTATTTCTGCCTATCATCCCTGTAGCCATATGTGTATCCCTTGTCAGCTATATGTATATATATATCGGTATTTACCATGATTTTATAGCACCTGCATGTATATGTACTGGGACACTCGATTATGTTTCCTATTATGCCTAATTGGCGGGATGTTATATGTTAGTGGTCCATTCTGTTTCCTGGCCCCTTGTTTTTGATCATGTTATTTAGGGGTACATTCCCCCTTGGCTGCTAATGCCTGTTACTATTACCATTATTATTAATAAAGTTCACATTTTATGACCATTAGACTGTTTTCTCTCTCCCCCCCTTTTTTTGCTTGCTCTTTAGCAGTCGGTCTATTACTGTCCATTTGGCAATTGTGCATCTTTTGGTGATCTAATGTTTGATCACCATTTGTACGCACGTATGCATTTTGCCCTTTTCGCTTTCAGCATTATTTACCTTTGTATTTCTGTGTTATGCACAGGTTCTCCAATCTCAGCGACTAATATGGACTATCGAGCCAAAGAGAAGGCTTGGCTCTCCCAATTGGATCAGGTTTTTGGCAATACTGGGGGTGATGTTTCAAATGTTGGAGATCCAAGTTGGGATAACAAGTTTCTAAATGTTAAAACTATGCTTCTTAAAAGATCAAGACTGTGGTGGAATAAGCTTTTCTTAGAAAAATATACTACGAACAAAATGATTCCACGCGGCCTTAGGGTTCGCGTTATACCGGCTTTTCCTATTGATGATGAATTATTCATGTCCAAGTGGGAGGAGTCCTGTGACAATTGTTCGTTCTCCTTAATGCATCTTTTGATCAATTTGAATTCCAAACAAATTTCTTGAACTTGATAGCAATATTGATATTCTATTAACTGAGATCCGCAACGGTTGTACTTCAGAAAGGATTAATAAATTTGAGCAAGATATGGATAAATGTATAGATCAACTTGCTAAAACTATTCAAGAGAATCAAGTCAAAAAATACACCAGAGATACCAAAGATTATCATGGTAAAAGAGTGTATTTATGGAGGAAGAAGAATGGCCCTAATTTCTCTAGGGGTCTATCCAGTATGTCCTCCTCGAGTGATGTTTCTGACATATCATCCGTGTCTACGACATCCCATGGGGAAATACATAGGTTACGTGATCATGCCTACCACCCATATAAGAGACGCCCTACCCATGGCTCTGAAGTACCTCATAATGATAATAAGGTGATCAATCTTAGTAATTATACATTATCTAATGCGGATATCTCTTTGCTTGGCAGGGGTCTGTCCTTCTCTCCCACCACCAGATATGATCCTTTCACGGGTGTTAAAGATCTGCATATTTTTGCAAGGTCATTGCTATTCAAAAGGTATTTTTATAATGGTGATACTTCACATCTTTTCCCAACAGAAGAGGAACAGGAGGCATTAAGGATCTTGGAGGAGTTGGCATTAGAACATGATGACCATGGAGGTAAGATCCCTCCTTCTATTCGACCTCGCTCCAAGAGGTTCCCCCCGTTTTCTACTTGTCCCAGTATCGATTTGTTTGTACGGGTGGTTGCGGAGGATCTCTCTAGGATTCCGTTGGGTAGAGGTGCTGATAATCTCACCAGAGATGAGAGAAATCGTTTAAAATTTCTACACGGTTTGCCTGATGTTGTGCTGAAGCCAGCCGACAAGGGTGGTAACGTGGTAATTTGGCCTAAGTCTGCTTATGAAAGGGAGGCATTTCGACAGCTGCATAACACAGTGTGTTACCGTAAACTCACTTACAATCCCCTTTCGGCCTATTCTGCTAAATTAGATGACATTTTAAAAAAAGCAGTGGATACCAATGTTATCACCAGTGGGCTGGCTTCGGCACTAAAAATCAGGGAACCGACTATTGCCACGCTATACCTCTTACCCAAAGTCCATAAGAGCCTCTCGTCTCCGCCTGGCAGGCCTATCGTGTCTGGGAGGGGGAACCTCTTGGAGAACGTAAATAAGTGGATTGATCATCATCTTCAGCCACTGGTTGCCAACCTCCCCTCTTTCCTCAAAGATACCGGCGAGTTGTTGCGCAAGGTCGATGGATTGTGTTTGGAGGGTGATTCTCTACTAGCTTCATTGGATGTTGAATCCCTGTACACTAACATTAGACACTCTGACGGCATTGCCGCGGTCCGGTTTTTTCTTGGGACCACCACACTTACAACTGGTTTAAGGGACCTCATCCTGGAGTTATTAGAGTTCACCCTCACCCACAACTTTTTTGTATTTAAAGGGTCCTTCTACCTACAGCTCCAGGGGGCGGCGATGGGTGCGGCCTTCGCGCCAGCCTATGCTAACCTTTTCCTGGGGCTGTGGGAGAGGGACCTGTTCCTGACAAACAGGGGTCAATTCATTGCGTTCCCTTTTGGGTTCGTTATATTGACGATATCTTCTTTGTCTGGCAGGGCACATCCACCGACCTTGTGCAATTTGTCGCCTCTTTGAATAGCAATGACTTCAATATACATCTTACTCTGGTGTGGGACTCTACTGCCATCAATTTTTTGGATGTCACTGTCAAGAAGGACGGATCAGGTGTCATTCAGACAGATATCTTTCGTAAAGAAACTGCAACGAATAGTGTGTTACATGCTACCTCCTGCCATCCGTCTCATGTCATGAGGGCGGTTCCTGTGGGGCAGTTTCTCCGTATACGGCGGATCTGCTCCACAGAATCAGATTTTGAGACTAGAGCTAAAGAACTCAGTTCACGTTTTTTGGCGAGGGGATACAGCAGGCGTTCTATCAAAAGGGCTTATCATAGAGCTAAATATTCTTCTCGCAATGGTTTACTGTATGCGAATAATTCTGCCAGACCGAATGATCCAAATATGGTAAGATTCATTACTACCTTTCATCCTCAACATCATAGGATGCGGGCAGCCGTTCAAAGGGCATGGCCCATCCTACAAGTGGATCCTATCATTGGCAAATTCCTTCCGGATAGACCCATTTTTCATACAGGCGTGCTAGAAATCTATGAGACCATCTAACCTCTAGCCATTACCCTAGTCAGCATGTTCCAACCTTCTTGGATAATGTCCCTGCTGCCAATGGCTGTGCTCCATGTGGGAGATGCGTTGCATGCCCTAATATCGTACGGAGTTCTACATTCACTAATTCTAACGGCACAAAACAATTTGTTATCAAACAACGAATTTCATGTATGACAAGATATGTCATCTATTGTGCCAGTTGTCCATGTGGTTTGTCCTATGTGGGTCTTACCACTCGACAACTTAAAGTTAGAGTACGTGAACACGTGCTAGGCATTGCAGCTGCATCAACCTGCACTGACACTGCTACATTAAAAACTCTACCACGTCATTTTGCTGAATTCCACCAATGTGACAGTTCATTGCTAAAAGTTAAAGGGATTTTTGCCCTTAACATCAATATTCGTGGTGGCGATTTGTCCAGGAGGCTGGCCCAGGCTGAGACGAAATGGATATGGACATTGAAAACTATTCACCCACACGGTCTTAATGAGAATATGTCATTTGTCCCCTTCCTGTGATCTCCTCATTTGAACATCATTTTGTATCCCTTATCTGCATGATCTTTGTTTTTATTCATTTTAACACGTTGTTTTTCTTTTTTCAGTGTCCCTTGTTGTTTACCGATGTTTTTGTTCCATTGAATTGAAGACTATCAAGTGAATTCCGGTTTTGAATGCCTATGTTACTTCATGGACTCTTCTGTCATTATAGTGTTTTGGACTGTTATTTTGTTTTGCTCACAGTAGTTATTCTGTTATTATATTGAGTTATGGTTATACACTATTGTTCTACGTATTATTATTTATATTGTTTTGTATATTTCCTTATTTATTTTGTTTATTTCCATTTTTTTTTTATTTTTGCTGTTGTATATTATTGTTCCATATGTGTTTTGTATATTCCTTCACGTATATTATTGTTTTATATGTGTCCTTACACTTCTGATCTATTCGCTATCTATTATTTGTATACTGTGTTATTTTGTTTTCATTTTTTACCCTTTGATGGCGCTCACATGGTGTCTCCATCTTTGTTCCTGGTTCCCTAACCAGGGCGGTTTTGCACATGCGCCGTCCCCCCTCCTTTTTTCCGCGCTCCTGCGTCACTTCTGGTGACGTCACATGTTCGGATCACGTGGGGCCCCACGTCATTTCCGGATGTGACGTCCCGGGATGTGCGCTGGATGCACGCGGCATTTCCGGTTTTATTTTTATATATATACTAGCGTGGTCACTGTTCTTCTCTATGCCCCCTGAGGAAGGAGCTTTACCGCTCCGAAACGCGCGTCGGGGTGGGCTAGGCAATCGTGGACCGCTGCATTATTTGGGTAATTATTTCTGCCTATCATCCCTGTAGCCATATGTGTATCCCTTGTCAGCTATATGTATATATATATCGGTATTTACCATGATTTTATAGCACCTGCATGTATATGTACTGGGACACTCGATTATGTTTCCTATATGGCTCATATTATGCCTAATTGGCGGGATGTTATATGTTAGTGGTCCATTCTGTTTCCTGGCCCCTTGTTTTTGATCATGTTATTTAGGGGTACATTCCCCTTGGCTGCTAATACCTGTTACTATTACCATTATTATTAATAAAGTTCACATTTTATGACCATTAGACTGTTTTCTCTCTCCCCCCTTTTTTTGCTTGCTCTTTAGCAGTCGGTCTATTACTGTCCATTTGGCAATTGTGCATCATTTGGTGATCTAATGTTTGATCACCATTTGTACGCACGTATGCATTTTGCCCTTTTCGCTTTCAGCATTATTTACCTTTGTTCCTTCTGGTACTTGGCTCATGTGCACTATAATTCTGTAGCCTACAGATTTGTTTATATGTTCACTGAGCACTTCTGGATATCATGTCGTTTGAAGATTCACATTTCTAATTGACATATGTATTATTTTCTTATCGTTATCTTTTTGACTTTATTATGTTGTATATTGTTATTTTTCCTTACAACATTAATGTATGTATAACCTTTGTTTTTTTAATATATTTCAGTTCTTTTCTGTACATATTATCTGAGGAAGGCTATTGTATGGCCGAAAACATTCATTACTTTGTACATCACATTTATTAACTGTGGATGCAAATAAAAGGAAAAAAAAACACAAGCAACAATTATTTTTTTCATTTCATTTTATTCTGTTTTGAGTGCCAAGTTATTTTGACTGTCATATTTGGGCTGGAGACCCTACTTTGGCACCAATATCTTTTTTGATTCTCTGAGTGCCATGTTCATCTTAGATTATCAATACCTGTTCTAGTCTCTGGAGATGCTCTTCAAAGGATGGGGCAAAAACGATAATATCATCCAGATAGATCAAGGTGGATTCAATGTTCAGGTCCCCCAAACACCTCTCCATGAGCCGTTGAAACGTCCCTGGGGCATTGGCTAGGCCGAATGGCATGCAATCAAATTCGTACAATGACATGGGGAGTATGAAAGCTGTTTTCGCTCTATCTTGTTTGGACATAGGTACTTGCCAGTAGCCTCTGGAGAGGTCCAACGTGGAGAAATACTTGGCGCTTCCCAGAGCAGACAGAGACTCCTTAATCCGGGGCAGCGGAAAAGAATCTCGTACTGTACAGGCATTGAGCTTAAGGTAGTCCACACAGAAACGTAGCGTTTCATCCTTCTTACACATTAACACAATGGGAACAGCCCATGGACTTTGGCTCTCACATATCACCCCTTTCTGGAGCATCTGAGTCAGCATTCCCTTTACTTATTGATACATTTGTGGGGGTATTTACCGGTAACGCTCTCTTATAGGTGCTGTACTTCCAGTGGGGATCTCATGGGTAATGGCGTTCGTGCACCCAAAATCATCTTCATGTCTTGCGAACACATTTTGAAATTTTCCTACTAACGCCTCAACCTGCTGCACCTGTTGTGTTGTTAGTTCAGTCAACTCTGCCCTCATTTGTTCTAGAATTTTGCGTCCTTCCTCCAAATGCTGACTGTTGTGAACACGTTTGGTCTGTCTTCTGAGTTTGGGCTCCCTCTGGTGGTTGTTGCTGGTACTGGAGCTGGTCTGGCTGACAGGAGTCGATCACCTGAAGAGGATGATTGGAGATCAGGTGTTTCTGACTAGAGAGATATAAGTGAGCAGCCTTCCCTAGGTTGATGCCGGTGATTTTGGTTTTCTTCTGAGTCTTCTGGAAGTCAGCTTGTTCTCTGCTTTGTCCTGCATCTTTCAGATAAGTTATTCATCTGTGGCATTTTTTCCGTTTTGCTTTTCTCTGCCTTGCTGGTGTGAGTACAGCCGGGTTCCCTGCCGGGACCTGTGCTGGACTCTGTTTTCCTTTGCCACAGTTTATTTCAGTCCTTCCTGTATTCCTAGTCTCCTTTTATTTCAGTATCTGTTGGTTTGCATCCAGTTCACACCAGAGTTCTGATTTAGTGGGGGAGAGGTCGTGTGGCCTCAGTATTTTTGCATATCAGACGTGTTGGAATTTTTCTTAGGGTTTTTTGCTGGATTGCAGACAGTATCCTTTTCTGTCCTGTTCTATCTAGACAGTTTGGGCCCCAGCATTTGCTTATTCTATTTTCTGCCTGTGTTTTGTGCTTCATGTGTCTCACCGGCAATATATGTTTGGGGGCTATCTATTCCTTCGGGGCTCTACTCCGGTGCAGTTAGCTTTCCCCTTTCTCTCTTTAGGCTTAGTTAACTCTTTGGCTGTGTCGAGGCGTCTAGGTCATCGTAGGTACGTCCCACGGCTGATTCTAGTTATGTTGTCTGTTTAGGGGTCTGCAATCCGCTAAGTTACCAACCTCTCTGGGTGTTTGGTCGCCTAGCCTATTTCTTTATCATCCTCCTCGGTTACCAAATCATAACAGCTGACCCTCCAGGGATCTTTTTGTCTGATGGTTAACTGCACAGCTTGGGACGATATCAGTTCCTCAGGCATGCCCAGGACATGAGCTACTTCACATCTGGGAGGTAAGGTAACGTCATTTTTCCCCACGTTCACAGAGTGGACCAGCACTGTTCCGTCACGCACCGTGGCTAGTTACCGTGCCACAAGTATTCAGGGTGGTAACTGATCAGATTGACTCGGCTCAATTTGAACTTCTATGCCTTCAAGAGGGGTACAAGCTTGGACGGGCAAGGGTAGAACAGTCTGTCCTGGGGGTAGAACCCTATTGATTGACATGGGAGCGATCACTTTCCCCAATGTCTTTCCACTACTGAAGGTTTCTTGCTCCTGGGCATTTCTAATCAGCTGTTGGAAGATTCTTCTCTGAGCTGTTTGAGTACTCCTTTGTTTTCAGGAACTCATCTGGGGACTCATTTACAAGAAGGCTTCCGAACTCTATTAGTACATTCATGCTTAACGTGACAGTATGTTCCTTGTTCGTCTCACCAGCCATCAGCACTATCCCCTCCGGCCTAAGTCTTTCCTGCAGACCACGAAGTTCATCCACGCCACCCCTGCGGCCGGGATGGGTAGCTGGTTAGTGGCCATGAGCTTGATCACCTGCCCCCACTCGGGTTGTACTGCTTCCATAAAGTGGCACCAGAAGTAGCCTTTGGGCATCGTGGTGACTTGTGAGCCTATATCAACCAGACTGCGAACAGCTCGACCGTTTATTTTGGCTCAGACAAGGGGGCACATGGACACAAGATTTGTGGGACTTCAAACACTCCTTCTTAAAATATCAGGCTCCGAGCAGCATCCCCCAGACTTGGAGCACCCTAGTCTAACGGGCGGCGCTGCAGGGGCCTGCCCCTTCGGGTACACCATCGGGCTACATGTCCCACTTCACCACAGTTATAGCATGTGGAGGGTCCTTCTCTGCTGTACATTCTCGTCTCACGCCGGGGAACAGGCTCTTGTTGACTAGCAGGAAGGCTAGTCGCTGCCACAGGCGTTTTCTTTGTCTCAGCTAGCTCTTCACATATTTTCTGAATCTCTTTCCTCAAATCTTCTACCCACTCGGGTGCAGTAGCCATGACAGCAGACACCTCCCATTCTGGACCTTCCCCACCGGAACTGTCACTCCCTGCTCTTGCTCATGCGTGCGTACCTCGCTCCCTACTTCAGAAAATTTCATACTGGACTTTACCCTCAAATACTTCCTTAGAGCCTGCTTCAGCAACACATCGCGTTGGCCTGTCACAAGTTGGTCTCACAGCACTTTATCAATGGAGCCTACGCCGTCTTTGCGTACAATAGCAGTGTAAAGCTCCTTTAGGGCATTCATAAACTGCATCACCGTCTCCTCCGCTCTTTGAACCCGTCTGAACAGGCGCATGTGCAACTCCCCTACGTCTGTGGGGTCCCCGTGCATCTCCTCGAGTATCACTAGGACTTTGTCCAGGGTGTCGCAGGCCTGCGGTGGCCAAAGCATGACAGAGTCCCTGACCTCCCCATCTAAAGCCATCATGGCCACCTCTGCTTCCAGGGCCGGTGTCATGGGGTGCATCCTCATCATCCCCCTTATTCACTCTGTCCAACTCCACAGCATGGTGTTACTCCCATTAAACTTGGGAAGGTTACTTATCATGGCCCCCAGGGAGATGCTATACCGAGGACCCCCCGCAGCTACCTGGTCTGCCATTGCTTGACATGCAACTACTTGATCTGCTGCCCCCACATCACTGAGCGACATCCTGCCAACTACGCCAATTGTAGATACCACAGGAACGCGGGATGTCGCCACGGACAGGAAGCAGATCAAGAGTTAACAGGTTTATTAACACAAACAATAATTTCCACACAGGGAGTAAAAGGGATGCAGGAAAGTGGCATGGAATGGGACAGAACTGGGTGAGTGATTGGAAAGGCGGGGTAAGGGACGACAGTAGTTCAAAGTAAATATGACTTAACAGACGATTATCCTCCGGCATGTCTCTGACAGGCGAGAATCCAACGGTGGCATCGACAGCAGTCACACGTGTCCTCTCTTCGCAGTCTCTGTCTTCCCGTCTCTCTGTCTTCCCGCGAGCAGCGCAGCTCACTCTGGCTTCACACCATCCGACCTCATGAGACCTCTGTCCTTTGCTAAACAACTTACCCCTGCAACATAGGTGACAGTCCCGATGGTTCCCGACCCGAAGCAGGAAAGGCACCCCTGCGTATATTCCTCCTCTTACAGCAGCAATACCCATACACTACTGTAGCTCTTATAAAACATGATACACAGTGTCCCCATTCTTGCAATTAATTGGGGTGGAACAACCACTTTAATATTAGTTTGGAGTCATGCAAAATCACTTGCTTTATCTTTCTCTTGATACTATAAGTAGAGATGAGTGAACTTGTTTGGAAAAGGTTTGCCAATCTCAAAGTCGCCAGAAACGTATATCATTCGGATACGTGTTTGGTTTCCCAAGCATTTTTCATCAATGTCGGCAAAATTTGGTCACAAACCAGTAAATGATCATGTTTCCACTAATGCTTTTGTTGTGACTTTGGCTAGGACAGTGGTTCTTCATGATAAGCGGGGGGACATGTTTTATGAGGGTAGGGGGTGTGTAGGTCAGAGAAGCGGCAGAGTGTAATTTTTTGTCTTAATAACTTAATGTGTGTACATTCCGGCAGACAATCAGGGCACAGAAACCATCCACGCCATGACACAACGGCTTCTGTTATTGGCTGCTGAAGTCACATGTGCCTCTCCATAAAAAAAGAAGACATGTAGTTTTTCTGGCGCCATTTTCTCAGTGTAACAGCGCAAAGAGGCTGCTCTTCCTGCTGCAAGGTAACTTGTCATATAGTTCGACAGGATCCTGTCCTCTGTGAAATTGACCTTCCAGCATCGAACTAGTTTGTGATAATAGTGTTGTGCAGGCAGGAGTCCACATTTCCTACTCAAAATCATTTGGTCTAAAACTGTGTTGCAGTCAGGAACCAGGAAGCCCCATTTGCTAAACAAAATCTTTAGGGCTAATAGTGTTACTCAGTCCATAGTCCACATTTCCTATTCAAAATTGTTTAGGCTAATAATGTGTTGCAGTCAGGACTCAGGAAGACCTATTTGCTAATCAAAATCGTTAGGCCTAGTATTGGGGTTCAGCCAGTAGGCTCCATTTGCTAATCAAAATCATTAGGGCTAATAGTGTTGCGCAGTCCATAGTCCACATTTCCTATTCAAAATTGTTTGGCCTATTACTGTGTTGCATTCAGGACCCAGGAGGCCCCATTTGCTAATCAAAATCTTTAGGCCTAGTATTGGGGTTCAGCCAGCAGGCTCCGTTTGCTAATCAAAATCGTTAGAGCTAATAGAGTTCTGCAATCTCTAGTTCATATTTCCTACTCAAAATTGTTTGGGCTAATACTGTGATGTAGACAGGACTCAGGAGGCCCCATTTGCTAATCAAAATCTTTAGGCCTAATATTGGGGTTCAGCCAGGAGGCCCCATTTTCTAATCAAAATCGTTAGGGTTAACATTGTTGTTCAGGCACACTATCTCAGAAAATATTCATTTAGTGACAGGCAATTAATAGGTCTAGGCCTAAGGTTGTGAAACAGCTGGCTAAAAGAGGGAAGGGTACATACAACATGAATGGGAAAAAGCAAGGTTGTGGTGGAAGGGGAATAAACTTGTTTGACGTGTACGTGGTGTGAGACAGTGAAGGAATATGTGTTGAATGGGGTGTACATTTCACCTAGGTACTGTGTTGTATGGTATAAGGGAAATGTGTGGCTTTGTAAACCTAGTGGTAGAGAAAGGTCACTACACCTCACATTCATTACACACTTGCAGCTCAGGCCTGAAATCACTCAGGTCTTGATTAGGAGACCAGAAGTAGGTGTCTGCAAACACAATCAGCGAGCTGGCTTAGCCTGGACACAGGAGGGTGTCCCGGCACAAGAAGCAGTCTCCAAGAGTGGAGCTGGCTTAGCCTGGACACAGGAGGGTGTCCCGGCACAAGAAGCAGTCTCCAAGAGTGGAGCTGGCTTAGCCTGGACACAGGAAGGTGTCCCGGCACAAGAAGCAGTCTCCAAGAGTGGAGCTGGCTTAGCCTGGACACAGGGAGGTGTCCCGGCACAAGAAGCAGTCTCTGGGAGTGGGTAACATATATCATGTGTGTTGTTTTGGGCACAGACTGGTAGAGTCTGGACCCGGAGAGACAGGGAAATCGATCTATGTGTAATTAGTGGCTAGACAAGCCCAGGTTTTCTGTTTATGATTTATTTTTATCTGTTTGCTGTGGACTTTAATAAAGCTGGTTGCGGCCAGTTTTCACCAGAACTGCTGTCTGAATGAACTGTTTTCGTGCCATTCTGTCTACCCAGACAGCGATCCTAGAGCTATACCCCCTGGAAATGTTACAATTGGCGGAGAATGCTGGGGCAGCGCAGGGGCTGATACAGTTAGTGCTGGAGTGTGCATGCAGCACAGTAGCTTGGAGACAGCAATAAAGGTGAAGTCTGTTGAAATAGCAGCAGAGGAAAAAAAAAAGTGTGTCAAGTGAAACGTCTGTTTGGAGCAGTCTTAAAGAGACAGGAGCCCTAATAGACTTTGCAAAGAAAAAAAAAAAAAGTGTCTGCACAGCAGAGCTGAATTTTTTCTATGGAAAAGACTGTAGAGTGTGTATGTCTTGAGTGAAGACTGCCGTTGTTAAGACAGAGAAGTCTGACAGCATGGATGACAGCATGGAGGCGCTGTTTGAACAAATTGCACAAGTTAATGTGCAACATAAGACTGCTGTGGTTGAGACAGATAAGTCCGGCAGTATGAGGGAGCTCGTTGAGTACCTGGTACAGGCCCAGCGGAGCCTGCAGGGGAGCATGGAGCAGCAGTACCTGCAGCGCCAGCAGGAGTATGACCAGTTGTTGGAGCAGATTGCAGCTCTTAGCACCTCGTCCCAGAGTAATGTTGTGAAGGCACCTGCGTTGCCTGTAGTAAAGAAGCGGTTGGAGCCTGACGTCGGCCGTCGTGTCGGCATGGTTGAAGAGGTGATAGTGAACCGCTACACCCGAGCATGTCCTCCTGAGGTACAGCCAGAGGTCGGACAAGGAGACCACCAGGACGCCAATCGTCTGGTCAGCCTGATGGAGAAGGCCTTCGCCAGCAAAGACTGTCTCCGTGACCAGCCGTCTGAGAGGTCGTCACTTCAGAGTTCCCGGACGCTGAACTCTCGTGGTAAGAGCGTTCCAGCTGTTGGGGACATGGGGTATGCTGATAAGCGGGTTCAGGCCCGAGGGGACATGTGGGAGGGTGATTGTGGTGGACAGTGTTGGAGATGTCGTGAAATTGCAGCCAACTGTCCAATAGAGGGGGAGCCTATGTACCGTGATGTTGGCAGATCCCTCTCTCCCTGCACAGAGCCTGTGTGTGTGTCCACCTCAGCCGAAGAGACTGGACCACAGGTGTGCCCGGTGGTTGTAAATGACTGCCCAGCACAGGCCCTCTTGGACTCAGAGAGTCCAGTGACTTCCGTATGTGACAGCCTGATTGATAGGGACTTCATCCCTGATAAGCACCTGAGTGTGGTGTGCGTCCTTGGAGACACCAAAGTCTACCCAGAGACTGTCGTGGACTTGGTCCCCAAACTCGGGGAGGTTTCATATGAAGTGGGGGTAGTGAAGAACCTGGTGCACCCCGTCATATTGGGTGATGACTTTCCCCGATCTAAGGATCTCTGGGGGAAAAATGTTTCTGAGGGACAGTGTGATGAAGCTCCTACTGAGGGTGCGCAGTCCCGAGGGGCGGAACACAATGCTAGTGGGACGTTAAACTTATGTGATGATGATGATCATGATAATGATGATGACCCTGATAATGATGCTGATGCTGATAATGATAATGATGATGATCATGATAGTGATGATGATACTGATCATAATCATGATAATGATATTGATAATAATGATGACTGTGATAGTGATGAAATTCCTTTGCAGGTGATGTTGGGAGACGAGGATGGTGGTTCTCGGGAGACGAGTGTCCCTGACTTGCCTGTGTCCTGTGACAATTTTGAGAGTGAGCAGTGGCGAGACCCCACTCTTAAAACGGCACAGGAAAATAAGATTGTTCTAAATTAGGTTTCCCAGGAGCCTGGCTCTGAGGAGAGGTTTCCTCATGCTGCCATGGACAATAGCCTATTGTATAGGGACACTGAAGTCCAGGGAGAGGTCGTGAGTCAGCTCCTAGTACCTGAACTATATAGAAGTATAGTGCTGGGGTTGTCACATAGTCACATACTTGAGGGACCAGATGGTGCAGTTAATGTTGTGGATGACATGTTAACTAAGGTTCCAGATCAAGATGTGAATGAAAATGAATTGTATGGCCCTGACAGTGAGCAGGATATGAATGAAAATGAATTGTATAACACTGACAGTGAGCCCGGCCCTAGGGTCAAGATGAAACCGTGCAGGATACCCGAGGCCCGCAGAGAGTATAGGCCTGGGAGGGTACAGGGTAGTGCGGATGCTTCAGATGAAGAGAAAGCTGATGTTGGCTATGTCTCAGGTGACGATATAGATGACAGTGATGAAGATGAGGCTGATGAGGGCCATGACTGGTCCAGAGTTCACTGTCTCTGTTGGATTGTTGACCAGCCCTCCGGTCTGGATGACCAGCCCTCCGGTCTGGAGAAGAGGGAGGGGATATGTGAGACAGTGAAGGAATATGTGTTGAATGGGGTGTACATTTCACCTAGGTACTGTGTTGTATGGTATAAGGGAAATGTGTGGCTTTGTAAACCTAGTGGTAGAGAAAGGTCACTACACCTCACATTCATTACACACTTGCAGCTCAGGCCTGAAATCACTCAGGTCTTGATTAGGAGACCAGAAGTAGGTGTCTGCAAACACAATCAGCGAGCTGGCTTAGCCTGGACACAGGAGGGTGTCCCGGCACAAGAAGCAGTCTCCAAGAGTGGAGCTGGCTTAGCCTGGACACAGGAGGGTGTCCCGGCACAAGAAGCAGTCTCCAAGAGTGGAGCTGGCTTAGCCTGGACACAGGAAGGTGTCCCGGCACAAGAAGCAGTCTCCAAGAGTGGAGCTGGCTTAGCCTGGACACAGGGAGGTGTCCTGGCACAAGAAGCAGTCTCCGGGAGTGGGAGCACGCTCAGTCTGGACAGGGAGGTGTCCCGGCACAAGAAGCGTCTCCAGGAGTGTGAGCTATCTCAGTCGGGGTGCAGGAGGTACCCCGGACACAGGAGTAGTCTCAGTGAGAATCCGTGCGAATAGCGGCTGAATAGGAGTGGATCTCTCTCAAGTCTGGACGCTGAAGGGGCCTTCAGACACAAGGAGGAGTATCTGTGAAGCTCCATACTGGTAACATATATCATGTGTGTTGTTTTGGGCACAGACTGGTAGAGTCTGGACCCGGAGAGACAGGGAAATCGATCTATGTGTAACTAGTGGCTAGACAAGCCCAGGTTTTCTGTTTATGATTTATTTTTATCTGTTTGCTGTGGACTTTAATAAAGCTGGTTGCGGCCAGTTTTCACCAGAACTGCTGTCTGAATGAACTGTTTTCGTGCCATTCTGTCTACCCAGACAGCGATCCTAGAGCTATACCCCCTGGAAATGTTACAGTGGGTTAGGTGGTAATTTAACTGAAAGCTCTACTGAACAAACATTGTCTTGTCCTATCCAATAACAACTGACAACATCTGTTACTGGACGGGCTACTTGACTGCCTTTCTTTGGCAGCCACACAGTGGTATGCCTTGTAGATGAGAGTCAGAAAGAGAATGCACTCTAATGGATGGCGTCTCCTCCTCTTCCTCCATCTTAATATCACACACAGTACAATCCTCAGAAGTGGCGCCCCAATTACCCTTGTTTACCCACACGTCACAACTTTCCAACTGCCATATGACTGTGGGGGACCACTGATGGGCCTGTCTGCAGAACTGTTTACACATTCTTTTCCATGGGCATCAGAGGTCTGCTTCAAAGATTCACAGAATCCAGAGGATGAAAGCATCTGCACCGATGTCCAAACTTTTTCTTGTTGGATACGAGGTCAGACAAAGTAGGATCAGACGAGAATTCAGACCCTCGTTACTAGACGTTAACCCCTGGGGGGTGGAGGTCATACTGATGAGACTCAGATACCTGAGGTGCACTCCAACTGTACTGGGGTGTCAGGGCAGGAAGAGGAGGAGGGCGACTCTTTGGGTGAGGAGTGGGAGAGCAGAGAGGATGAGGTTGTAGATCCCACTAGGTGTGAACCCAGAGGCATGCAGCTGAGTAGTTCAGCAGAGGAGGTGGAGGAGGAAGATGAGGTGGTTATGCTGGGGCTTGCCGCACAAACAGGGAGTGATGCAACCATGACAAGTACTTCATCTTCAGCCACAACTGTGACTGTGACCAACATCAGCCTCAAGTCATCAGTTTGCAGAGGCGGCAAGAGTTGTCTAGCCTGGGCATTTTTTTGAGACCACAAAGGATGACCCAAATCAAGGTATCCACCAGCTTTGAAAAAACTACTCAGTAGAGGCAAAAAATTGCAAAGATTTGACTACTACATGAATGAACCGGCACATGCATGATCAACATGCCTTATTTTGGGAATCACACTGCGCTAAAATGCGCACAAGCGGGCCTTGCCAATAACCGGCCGTACTATTTACCGTATCTGCTGCTTGCTCCTCCATCACCATGGGAAGTGTTCTCACACAGGTCTCTGGCTGCAGAACCTTATACAATTGGGGTGAGTAAGAGCACGTTAGCTGTTATGGAATTGGAGGTGCCTGCTGGTTTTGCGTCACAGAGCACGACAGAACTTTTTCAATCATCCATAACATGTCTGCCTGCACCTCACCCATAGTCCAACAGTTTGTCTTGTTCACTGTACTCCACCTTCTCAGTACAGTAGCCAGCCATTGGTCCCACAGTTGTTGTCACGTAAAAGAATATTTCCTCCAATACATGCGAAAGCTAAGAGCTTGAACTACACCATCTCCAATTGGTTGACTATAGAAATGCTGCCTTTCTGCCTGGTGGATACAGACAGTTTCCGAAAGTTGATGGCCATTGCAGTCCCCAGTACAAGGTGCCCAGTCGCTATTACTGCTTTAAGAAAGCTGTGTCTGCTCTACACCAACATGTCACAAACAACATGACCTGTTCCCTGAAAAAAATCTATGCCTGACATGGTGCATTTCACAACTGACACCTGGACAAGCAAACATGGGCAGGGGCATTACAACTCTCTGACTGGGCACTGGGTGACTCTGGTGGCTGTGGGGGCAGGCAGTCAAGGGGCTGCTCCAAAGGTTTTGGAATCCCTAAAGCTTGTGAGACAAACCTCTGTATCTAACACTTCCTCCACTGCTTCTGGTTCCTCCACCTCCTCAAAAACCTCCACCTCCACCTGCACTCTCAACCTCTCCTCTAATGAGACACGTGTTTCAATAGTGCAGAGAGAATCCCCCCTCCTTCGTACTGCACAGCCAGGGGTCACCGAAATCCGGCAGTGTTTAAATTAATATGCCTTGAAGATCGCAGTCATACAGCTCAAGAGTTGTGGACAGCTACTCAGGCCGAGTTACATTAATGGCTGTCTAAACTGAACCTGAAGCCAGTGGAGGCCACGTGCGATAAAGATGAGAACCTGGTGGTGGCCCTATACCCGGGCAACCTCACACACGTGTCTTGAATGGCTAACGTCCTCAACCTGGTGGGGCAGCAATTTGTCTGCCACTATCACGACCTGGATACGCTGCTGAAGAATGCTTGCTCACTGCGTGCTCTCTTTCGCCAATTGCACCCCTAAGGTCATCGACTTGCATCGCTACAGAGGTATATTGCCCTACCAGTTAACCTTTCTATATGTGATGTGCCGACATGGTGAAATTCCACTCTGCACACGTTGCAGCGACTGTGGCAGCATTGACAAGCCCTGGTGCAGTACGTCATTTTGCATAGTCTGGGCAAACGCAATACGGACATGGTGCAAATCACGCTTGCAGAGTTGGCACAGCTGAAGGATCTATGCACCTTTCTGCACAGTTTTGAAATGGCTACTATGATGGTTAGCGCTCAACGATGATGTCATCAGCATCACTGTTCCGGTCATCTACATGCTGGAGCACAGTTTGAATAGTCTTCAGGAGGAGGTGGTGGTCACAAAGGAAGATGTGAAAGGGATAACAATATCTCTAAGTTCCAGACTGTCGTCGCACAGACGGGTGCCATGGGTGGGTGGATTTCAGCGATTGAAGGAGATCTCATGGTACCAGACAAACTGTTAGTAAAAGTGCAGGAGCAGAGGAAAAACATAGGAGGATGAGGGGGAACAGGTGATGAGCTCGCAACAGTCAGGAGATGAAGAGGATAATGATCACCTCTCTGCACTATCTGCAACATAATATCCATATTGTTAGGATTGGAAATACTGCTGACTACTAGGATGCCACTCTATTAGATCCACGGTACTAGAGTAAATTTTGCCAGATGCTTCACCCTTGGAAATGGAAGTCATGGATCTCCAATGACTTTTTCACCAGTCACAGACTGGGCGATGATGTAGATTTTAGTGTCATGCATTGATCTTGCGTCATTGCACCTTGCGACATCTTTGTCATGGCTTTTATGTTTGCTCTTGCTACTACTGCTGATGTTACAATCAATTTTTTGAAATGTGGAGACTTCAAGCTGGATCTCCATCTGGTGAGTTGCCTGATGTGGAAGGCGTGCCAGAGGCTAATTTTACTGTTTATACTGTGTGGAAATTGATGACACTTTAGTAGTGTGTGACAATATTTTTTGGAAATGAGGAGACCCAAAGTGGATCTCTATTTGGTGGGCTTCCTGTTGTGTAAGGGGTGTCAGAGGCTCATTATACTGTTTCTTCTCTGTGGAAATTGATGTCACTTTAGTGGTGTGTGACAATATATTTTGGAAATACGGAGACTCCAAATTGGGTTTCCATCTGGTGGGTTTCCTGTTGTGAAAGGGATGTCAGAGGCCCATTATACTATTTCTACTCTGTGGAAATTGATGCCACTTTATTGGTGAATGGCATTAATTTTTAAAAATGTTTGCACTCCAAGTTGGGTCTCCTTCATGTGTGTTGCCTGTAGCAGTAGGGCTCCCAGACCTGCACTTACTTTTAGTCAACTACCTCTGTTACTATCCTTGCATTTTTCTAACATTAGTGCTCTACCAAGCTGATATTTGTGCCACCTGAGTGTGGCTTGGAAAAAACAGTTTGAGATGTTGCATGAGGTATCAGGGCTCCCAGCAAAGAAGGCATACACTGGTCCCTTACCCACCTCATCTTAATTAAAACTTCAATTCAAAGCTCTAAATGCTTGTACAGACCCTGATACCTCATGCATGTCCCATTGCTGACTGCTTCTGTGTCAACTACTTGTGTTACTATCCTTACATTTTTCTACCAATTGTAGTCTATGAAACTGATGTTTGTGCCACCAAAATTTGGCGGTAAAAGAAAGAACAGTTTGAGCTGTTGATGATGTACCAGGACTCCCAGCAAAGAAGGCTTATACGGCGTCCTCTCCACGTTGTCTTAATTGATACTTCAATTCAAAGCTCTAAATGTTGGTCTAGACCCTGTTACTTAATGAATGGACATTGACTGACTGCTGTTGTGCCATTATAAATTTCTATTGTGGGTCAATTGATGCCACTTTTCCTGGTGTCAGCTCTTAATTTATGTAAATGTTTTGACTCCAAGTTAGGTCTCCTTCATGTGTGTTGCCTGAATTTGGCAGATCTCTCAGAGCACCAAGCCTATACCTGTCAGTCATCCACCTGTTAACGATCATAGATTCAGCTAGAAATGCTGGTCCAAGCCCTGTCTCATGCATCCATGCTACGCAATTATACTATTTGCACTCTGGGTCAATTGATACCACTTTTTTCTGGTGTCTGTTCCTAATTTGAACTGTTTGGGAGGCTTTTTGTCCCCCCCTTAAGGTGTTGTCTATACATTTCGTTGTGCCTCCCACTGAATTCAGTGGCATTCGGGTACATTCGACGAATCGTTCGGCGAATATAGGGACATTCGCTAAACTGAACCGAACCTTGAAAGGTTTACTCATTACTAAATATAAGCAGGAGGGAGAGTAGAAAGTGACATTCTGTGGATGACAAAACTTAGAGGATGGGACTATGACTGACACAAGCATCACTGGCACAATAATTACGGTGGTTAAATGGGGCTGGAACATATTAAAAACAGAAATTTAAAACAACTAATTAGTTTATTTTGTTTACTCAGGTATACTTTATTATTTCAGATTGGTTAAAGGGGTTGCACGGTGTAAAATGAAAAGTCTGCAGTCACTGTGTGTGACTGCAGACTTTTGAATACCCGCAGCGCATTCACTGTGCGCTGCAAGGATTCTCCGATTTCTGAGCCTGTAATAGCAGTGATGTAAGCAATATGCATATTCCCAGGCAAACGCAATCTAGTGGGCGCAGCCTCACTCCATACATGTGTATTGAGCTAGACCATGCCAACTAGACAACCGTGCCCCCTGGACGGCCGCTCCCTTGCTTCATACACTTCTATATTGCATGCATAGACACCTTTCCCTACTCAGAAACCGGCTAGTCCTCGCAGCGCACAGAGTGACTGCAGACTTTTCATTTTAGAACGGACAACCCCTTTAAAGGCCAGAAACCATAATAGGGGACATAATGCTGTACTGTTATAGAGGAGAATGGTAAGCACTCAGCCAAAAAAGGTTGCCCTATACGGTGCAAGTGAAAAGGGACCAATGGTCCTCCAGTCCACAGTCAAGTAAGAATCACTGCACACGTAATTAATGCAAAAAGTGAACAAATTTTATTGAAGAAAGTGCGACAAATATTGGTTTGACGTTTCGGCCATGTACGGCCTTTATCAAAAATTGGTCGCCTTTCAATAAGGAGAGTCTAGAGACCGGATTGGTTACAGTGAGATTTCATAATAATAACATATGCCAGTATGGTCAGTGGGGATTCTGGTTTGTCCCAGGTAGGAGGGCAATCATGTTTTAGATGGACCCTATAAGAGTATAGTCATTGGTGGCGCAGGGTCTAGCGCAGGCACAGCGGTGTCATTGGTGGCGCAGGGTTAACGCAGGCACAACACTGTTGTGCCTGCGTTAACCCTGCGCCACCAATGACTATACTCTTATAGAGTCCATCTAAAACATGATTGCCCTCCTACCTGGGACAAACCAGAATCCCCACTGACCATAAAGTCAGATAAACTTAAATCTAGATATACTCACAAAGCAAATCACAAGTCACCTCATTTATGAACACATTGTTGTCAAGAGTGAATGGTTACAAAAGACTGAGCAATGTCAGCTGCAGCTCATAAATGGAAATAATACATAACCAGACCTATACAGGAGGTTTATCGAGACTGTCAGAGCAAAGAACCGTATTAAAAAACAGGTTGCTGTACCACTAAATACTAAATATCTGATATATTACTTTTTAGTTACTCATCACTACCTGCTTAATTAGATAAATGAAGATCTTTATTAGAACATTTTATGCTTACAGTAATACAGAGGTGCACAATAGTTTTTGATCTAAGTGCCACATTGCCATACTGAACCAATCCCACAGCCGCAAAACAATTTAAAGGGGTACGTACATGGATACATTACCAGGACCATCACCAGTACCAGAACCAAGTTCTGAGTGTTTCAATAGGACTTGGAGCGTTTGTGCTCCAAAAAAAATCAGTGGAAACATACACTAAGTTAAACTGAGTTTTTGGAATAGAAACTTGCCAAAATCCTCCTAATAATCTCAAACCTCTAAGTCTTGAGGATTTCTAAGTTTTAACATAGCCCTGAAGCACGTTATGAATTGCTACATGTGTACAAGATCAAACCCACCATCAGCACATGAATGCAGCACCAGCACCACCATCAGTAAATTAATGTAGCAATAGAATCATCGTCAGCACATGAATGCAGCATCAGAACCACTATCAGTATATGAATACAGCACTAGACCTACAATCATCACATGAGTGCACTGCCAAAACAATCATCAGTACATGAATGGAACAATAGAACATCCATCAGTACATGAATGCAGCACTAGTACCACTGTCAATACATGAAGGCAGCACTACAAACATCTTTAGTACATGAATTCAGCATCAATACATGAATGCAGCATCATTATTTCCATCAGAACATGAATACAGCATTAGAACCACCATGTGTACATGTATACAGCACCAAGCTTAGTACCGCAATAAATTGTAGTGTCAGGTCAGCTCCATAGTCAATAATATTGCATGAGCCTGCAACTATCAGTATGTCTTTAACAATGTTAAGGAGATAATGAGAGTTGATGTTAACAGCCATTATCAGACTGCGGACCATACAAGAACCACAGATCTGATGTGATGCTGTTATTTTCACAAATAAACATTTACTTCAAGATACCTTAAAGGTGACATCTTCTCTGATTGGAGTCGTTCATATCCTTTTTGCCTTCATGTAACACCTACGATGAGATTTCATGCCCAGAACTCGTCTTTCCAGCGTTCACTCTTCTCTGCCTTCAGCAGTATTTCCCAACACGGGGCCCTAAAAAATAAAAATATAATTATACAGCCCCATAAATAACAATATCTCCCATGCTATGCCACTGAGGAAATTATTGCCCCTTACAGTGTTTTCTGCACAAAATATCCCCCCACACAGACCTTCTTCATAATATTCCCAACACTGCCTCGCTAAATAATATCCCTCCAGGCTCCTCTTTATAATATTCCCTCAGTGTCCCTCTCCATAAAATACTCCACACTGCCCCTCTCTAAATATAAACCACTTCCCATCTCCATAACATACGCCACACTACCCCTCTTTATAATATCCCCCACACTGTCCCTTTCTATATCTCCACACATTGCTCCTTTCCATAATCCCCCACTGCCCCTCTCAATAATATTCCCTCAACATTGCCCCTCTCTATAATATTCCCTCACTGCCCCTCTCCATAATATTCCCCCCCACACTGCCCCTCTACATAATATTCTCCCCACACTTCTCCTCTCCAAAATATCCCCATCTGCTCTTTTCCATAATACATCCCCCACACTGCCCCTTTCCATATATCCCCTACTTCCTCTCTGCAAAGTTCCCCCACCCCACTATTCCACCTTTCACAATCTCCCCAATGTCCCCCATCGCCTAATAATGTGCTACTCCAGTAGCCTAGTGGAGTGCAATCATTTTTTGCAAAGTTGAAGACTAAAATTAAATTTTTAAATATTTTTGAAAGTAGCAAGTGACGTATTGCTTTAAAAAGCCAGAACATTCAATCAAACGTCATGCGTCAATTTCACAATTTTGCTGCAAAGTTCCCAGCAAAAACAGAAAAAGAAGTCTGGAAGGAGAATTAAAAAAAAACACAATTGATTAATTCGGGGCTACTTTTTATTATCAAGCTGATTGTAGTGATTAGACATTAAACTTGTCAAGCTATATATAAAAAATAAAAAATGGATTCTCCAGAAGTAATGGATTTTTGTACAAATCATTGTGAAACAGAAAACATATTGTTTAAATTCATCTTTCATCAGCACTAGGTTACACTCCACAGCTGCACTCATTTACTTCTACGCATGGGGTGGCTGAGTATAAGAACCAGCTGAGATCTACTTTTTTACCTTATGTAACCATAAGTGACATTTCCCATGCAATGCAAAACTCTGCATTTTCCTATAAGGCAAAGCCGACTCCTTTACTAAGCATCAAGGAATGTAATAAATTGCCTCATTTTAACCCATGTTGTGCCATGTCTTGGCTCAAATAATTGGAATATGATGCATACAAATTATGTATTGAAATACAGTTGTGTAAAAAAGTGTTGGCCCCCCTCCTGGTTTCCTATTCTTTTGCATGTTTGTCACACTTAAATGTTTCAGATTTAACAGATTTAAATATTAAACAAAGATAACACAAATAAACACAAAATGCAGTTTTTAAATGAAGGTTTATAATTAGTGATGAGCGAGCACTAAAATGCTCGGGTGCTTGTTGCTCGGGTCGAGCAAATTGGAATGCTCAGGTACTCGACCCGAGCAATGAGCCCAATATAAGTCTAAGGGAAACTCGAGCATTTTTGCCGTGATCCCCCCGGGGGTCTTTTTAGGGTCTATAAACGTCAGAAGTTGATGGGAACAATGCTCTGATGACATGGGAACATCATGGGAAAGACACCTGGAAGCATTTCTGACTCCTAGGTCACTGCTGTGAACAATGTTGTCAGAGTGTTACACCACTTTTACAGGCGCACAATAAAACATACAAAAATGATATCAAAATGGATTTTTCTGGGAAATAGGTTAAGGAACATACTTTCCAGGGTAATGATTTGTATGTAAGGCAAAATAAATAACCCAAAACAAAAACGTACCTCCACCACTTGGGCTATGTTCACATGTAGCGTTTTTGATGCGTTTTTCAACTTTAGCATTGCTTTCAACCAATACAAATGCATTCACTGGGAAATGTCATTTTAGCATTTAACAACCTTATCTGGCCATGTGGTGTGTGACACATCATCCGACACATCCTGTTTCATTTATGAAGAAGGGACTCTGAAAGTCACAAAGCCTATTTTTATAGAGCCACCAGCCGGCTAAGCTTTGTTGTTCCCATTATTAAACAGTGTGTGTCTTATACTGTTATTGCGTATGCAGTGAGTGGCAGAGCTGCTCAAAATGTGAATGCACCCCAATAAACCATTGAACAGACGTCTTGTATGGCCACATGAAACCAAAGTTCCCATTATTATTCATTTGATACTGTCAAACTGTTTGCCTATGCATTGAATGCAAGGCCTGCCCTGCCCCAAAGTTACACGCACCCCAATAACCATTTGAACCAACGTACTGGATGGCCACATGAAACCAAAGTTCCCATTATTAATTTGCTACCCCCATAATGTTTGCCCATGAAGTGAATACAAGACCTGCTCCAAATTTGGATGCACCCCAATAACCCTTTGAACTGACATACTGAATGGCCACATGAAACCAAAGTTCCCATTATTAATTACTTGGTACCTCCATACTGTTAGCCTATGCACTGAATGCAAGGCCTGCCTTGCCCCAAAGTTACACATACCCTAATAACCCTTTGAACCGACGTAGTGGATGGCCACATGAAACCAAAGTTTCCATTATTAATTATTTGGTACTTCCATACTGTTAGACTATGCATTGAATGCAAGGCCTGCCCTGTCCCAAAGTTACACGCACCCCAATAACTCTTTGAACCGACGTAGTGGATTGCCACATGAAACCAAAGTTCCCATTCTTATTTATTTGGTACTGCCATACTTTTTGCCTATGCACTGAATGCAAGGCCTGCCCTGCCCCAAAGTTAAATGCACCCCAATAACTCTTTGAACCAACAAACTGGATGGCCGCATGAAACTAAAGTTACCATTATTAATTATTTGGTACTGCCATACTGTTAGCCTATGCATTGAATGCAAGGCCTGCCCTGCCCCAAAGTTACATGCACCCCAATAACACTATGAACCAACAAACTGGATGGCCACATGAAACCAAAGTTCCCATTATTATTTGGAACTGCCATACTGTTACCCTATGCATTGAATGCAAGACCTGCCCTGCCCCAAAATTACATGTACCCCAATAACCCTTTGAACCAACTTATTGGATGGCCACATGAAACTAAAGTTCCCATTTTTATTTATTTGGTACTGCCATACTGTTAACCTATGCATTGAATGCAAGGCCTGCCCTGCCCCAAAGATACACGCACCCCAATAACCCTTTGAACCAACGTATTGGATGGCCACATGAAACCAAAGTTCCCATTATTAGTCATTTGGTACTCCCATAATGTTTGCCCATGAAGTAAGTGCAAGTGTTGAGGCTTAAGATCCTGCACTGGAGAATTGTAGTTTGAGGCTGATGAACCTGCATTGGTGAATTGCAGTGGTGAGCCTCAAGAACCTGTAGTGGACAATTGCAGTGTTGAGGTTGAAGACCCAGAAGTGGAGCATTGTAGTGTTGAGGCTGAACAACTGGCAGTGGAGCATTGCAGTGTTGAGCCTGAAGAACCAGCAGTGGAGAATTGCAGTGTTGAGGCTGAGGACCCTGTATTGGTGAATTGCAGTGGTGAGCCTCAAGAACCTGTAGTGGACAATTGCAGTGTTGATGCTGAACACCGGGCAGTGGAGCATTTCAGTGTTGAGCCGGAAGAACCTGCATTGGAACTTTGCAGTATTGAGGCTGAAGACCCGGTATTAAAGCATTGCAGTGTTGAGACTAAAGCCCCGCAGTGGAGCATTTAAGTGTTAAGGCTGAAAAACCAGCAGTGGAGCATTTAAATATTCAGGCTGCAGACCCGGCATTGGAGCAGTGTAGTTTTGAGGCTGAAGACCTGGCAGTGCAGCATTTAAGTGTTGAGTCTGAACACCCGAAAGTGGAGCATTGCAGTGATGAAGCTGAAGAACCTGCATTGGATAATTGCATTGTTGAGGCTGAAGACCCAGCATTGGAGCATTGCAGTGTTAAGGCTGAAGACTCAGCAGTGAAGCATTGTAGTGTTGAGGCAGAACACCCGGCAGTGGAGCATTGCAGTTTTGAGGCTGAATACCTGGCAGTGGAGCATTGCAGTGTTGAGCCTGAAGAACCGGCAGTGGAGAATTGCAGTGTTGAAGTGGAAGAAACTGGAATGGAGAACTGCAGTGTTGAGACTAAACACCCGGCAGTATAAAATTGCAGTGTTGCAGCTGACCAACCCCTACAGTTCCCATTATTAGGAAGTTGGTCTCCCATACTGTTTGCCTATGCAGTGAATGCAATGCCTGCCCCAAATTTGGACACACACCAATATCCCTTGGAAGTAGTGATGAGCGAACACTAAAATCCTTGGGTGCTCATTGCTCGGGTCGAGCAAATTGGAATACTCGGGTACTCGGAAAGAACAACGAGCCCAATGTAAGTCTATGGGAGACCTGAGCATTTTTTAAGGTCTAAATACTTCTGATGGATCGCCCCTGGAAGCATTCCCAACTCCTAGTTCACAGCTTTAAACAATGTTTTCAGAGTTTCATGCCATTTTTACCGGTGCACCAAAAAACAAACCAAAACTAAACCAAAAACGGATTTTTCTTTGAAACATGTTAAGGTACATCCTTTCCAGGTTGATGACTTGTATATAAGGCAAAATAAATAACCCTAGACCAAAATGTTCCTCCACCACTTGGGCTATTTTCAGATGCAGCATTTTTGAAGTTTTTTTTTTATATATTCTTTATTTAGAAAATTTCAATAATACAACAGGAAAGGAAAAAAAGATAAATGTTTCCAGAAATAGTAAAAGAAAAACAAAGAAAAAACATTCGTAATAAATCACAACTATAACACTACAAGGCTGCGGTTTTGCAAACCAAAAAGGGTTGTAAGAAGAGTTTAAAAAACAAGGGGCAGTGGTGGGGAGGGACACAGGAAGGAAAGGGGAGGGTAGGGAGTCAGAAAGTCCTGCATAAAATATAGAGATTAACTAAGCGATTTGGGAAATAAAACTCAAATCAAGGCATGAACATTACAGAACAGGCTATATGTAAAAAAAGGAATAACAAAAGAAACTTATAGGGAGACAGAAATTAAGGATTACCGTTACCGGTTGTGCTTATTTGGTGATACTCTGAGGCGTTCAACCAGGCTATCCATGCATTTAGAGTCTTTAGGTTTTTAGATCCTGAAAGTCTAATTTTCTCGTATATACCGATTTGGTTGGATTCTTTTATCCATTCTTTGCAGGTAGGGGTCTCTACATCTTTCCAGTGTCTTGCGATAGTTATTTTAGCTGCGTTGAGCAGGTGAGGTATCAGTGAGCCTTTTTTAAAGTGTAAATTTGAAGGATCCAGATTAAACAGAATGAAACGTGACGTTAATGGGATGTCTACGTTTAAGGTTTTCTTTATATGCTCTCTAACTTTCTCCCAAAAACTTTTAATTTTTGTGCATTCCAGCCAAATGTGAGACGGAGAACCCTTCTCTTTGGTGCATCTCCAACAAAGAGGGGAGATTGAGCTGTCTATTTTATTCAATATGTCAGGTGTTTTATACCATCTTGATATGATTTTATAGTTAAGTTCTTGGAATCTCACTGAAGACGTTAGGAAGTGGATGTTTTTCGAAAATTGTATGAATCTCTTCTGGGAGAAATGTTGTATTTAGTTCTAATTCCCATTTTTTTATGAAATCTGGGATCTCCTGTGTTTGGGTTAGATTTTTATTTATTTTGGCTATTATTTTCCCCTTTCCTTTTGTGTTCATAAACAGTTTAAAAATTGGCGGATCAGGTGTTGAGGTAGAAATGTCTGGGAGATAAAGTTTGGTTACTTCCTGTAGAGTTTGAATTTCCTCATCTTTCAAGTGAAGGTTTTTAGTGAGTGAGCTGATCTTGTTCTTGCTCATACATCTGTTTTTGTACACCAAGGAGTAAATTGGCATGTTTCTAAAGGGAATAGAAAGCCTGATTTTCTTCTTAAGAGATCTATAATTATTAGGGATCAAATGCAAGATAGGAGTGGCTTTGCATATATTTGGAATAAGATTCATTTTTTATTTGTTGTGTGCCATAACCTGAGGGTAGTCATCGTGTACGGGTTCATGATATTATTGTATTTAACCCCTTCCCGACCCATGACGCCACGTAGGCGTCATGAAAACCTGTGCCATTCCGACCCATGACGCCTATGTGGCGTCATGAAAGGATCTCGTCCCTGCGGGCCGGGAGACCGGGGTCACTCAAAGGTCACCCGACCCGCAGTTACAGGACCCTTTGTGCTTCACCACAGGGGGGTTGGCTTAACCCCCCCGTGGCCACGATCGCTCTGATTGGCTGTTAAAAGTGAAACAGCCAATCAGAGCAATGTGTAATATTTCACCAATTTAATTGGTGAAATATTACAATCCAGCCATGGCCGATGCTGCAATAGCATCTGCCATGGCTGGAGACCGAGCCCTGACCCCCCCCACACCGAGTCACGGCGGTGATCGGCCGCCGCCACCGAAAGATGGCAGCGATCGGTCACCGCCGTCACTTACAGCTCCCCTCCTCTTTTGGTCCACTGCCCCCACTTCCTATCCCCCCCCCCAGCCTTCCGACCCCCCTACTCACCTCTCCCGATCCACCGATGTCCCACGATCGGGCCCGGCGTCCGCCCGGGCCTCTTCATGGGCGCCGCCATATTGGAAAATGGCGGGCGCATGCGCAGTGCGCCCGCCGGCCGGCGCATGCGCAGTGCGCTCCCCAGTGTTCAAAAATTTATTTTGATCACTGTGATAAACTGTCACAGTGATCAAAATAAAAAAAGTAAATGAACCCCCCCTTTATCATAGGTAGGGACAAATAAAAAAAATAAAGAATTTTTTTTTTTTTTCCTAGCGGATTTTGCTGCTGATCCGCAGCTGATTTTGCTGCGGATCCGCGGCGGATATCGCTGCTGATCCGCGGCGGATTTCGCTTCTGATCCGCGGCGGATTTCGCTGCTGATCCGCGGCGGACTTCGCTGCTGATCCGCGGCGGACATCGCTGCTGATCCGCGGCGGATTTCGCTACGGATCCGCTGCGGATTTCGCTGCTGATCGGCGGCGGATTTCGCTGCTGATCCGCGGCGGATTTCGCTGCTGATCCGCGGCGGATTTCCCTGCTGATCCGCGGCGGATTTCGCTGCTGATCCACGGCGGATTTCGCTGCTGATCGGCGGCGGATTTCGCTGCTGATCCGCGGCGGATTTCGCTGCTAATCCGCGGCGGATTTCGCTGCTGATCGGCAGCGGATTTCGCTGCTGATCGGCAGCGGATTTCGCTGCTGATCGGCAGCGGATTTCGCTGCTGATCCGCGGCGGATTTCGCTGCTGATCCGCGGCGGATTTCCCTGCTGATCGGCGGCGGATTTCGCTGCTGATCGGCGGCGGATTTCGCTGCTGATCCGCGGCGGATTTCGCTGCTGATCGGCGGCGGATTTCGCTGCTGATCCGCGGCGGATTTCGCTGCTGATCCGCGGCGGATTTCGCTGCTGATCCGCGGCGGACATCGCTGCTGATCCGCAGCGGATTTCGCTGCTGATCCGCGGCGGATTTCGCTGCTGATCGGCGGCGGATTTCGCTGCTGATCCGCGGCGGATTTCGCTGCTGATCGGCGGCGGATTTCGCTGCTGATCGGCGGCGGATTTCGCTGCTGATCCGCAGCGGATTTCGCTGCTGATCGGCGGCGGATTTCGCTGATGATCCGCGGCGGATTTCGCTGCTGATCCGCGGCGGATTTCGCTGCGGATCCGCGACTGATTTCGCTGCGGATCCGCGACTGATTTCGCTGCGGATCCGCGACTGATTTCGCTGCGGATCCGCGACTGATTTCGCTGCGGATGCGCGGCGGATTTCGCTGCTGATCCGCGGCGGATTTCGCTGCTGATCCGCGGCGGATTTCGCTGCTGATCCGCGGCGGATTTTGCTGCTGATCCGCGACTGATTTTGCTGCTGATCCGCGGCTGATTATCTGCTGATTCATCTGCGCTAGGGGTATAGCATAACGCGATCGCGTTATGCTATACCGTTACCAGCCGGTCAACGCTACGTGTTGAACGGGCTGGTAAAACGCAATATGAACCCAGCCTTAGGGTTAGAACTAGGGTTAGGGTTAGCATTAGGGCTAAGGTTAGAATTACGGTTAGGGTTGGAATTTGGGTTAGGGTTGGAATTAGGGTTAGGCTTGTAGTTAGGTTTATGGTTAGAGTTGGGATTAGGGGTGTGTTGGGGTTAGGGTTATGATTAGGGTTTGTATTAGGGTTAGGTGTGTGTAGGCGTTAGGGGTGTGTTGGGGTTAGGGTTGGAGTTAGAATTGAGGGGTTTCCACTATTTAGGCACATCAGGGGGTCTCCATACGCGACATGGCGCCACCATTGATTCCTGCAAATTTTGCGTTCAAAAAGTCAAACAGTGCTCCCTTTATTCCAAGCCCCGACGTATGCCCAAACAGTGGTTTATCCCCACATATGAGGTATCAGCGTACTCGGGAAAAATTGCACAACAACTTTGGGGGTTCTAATTTCTCCTGTTAACATTGGGAAAAAAAATTGGGGACTAAAAATTATTTTTGTGGAAAAAAAATGATTTTATATTTTCACGGCTCTGCGTTATAAACTTCTGTGAAGGACTTGGAGATTCAAAGTGCTCACCACACATCTAGAGGAGTTCCTTGGGGGATCTAGTTTCCAAAATGGGGTCACTTGTGGGGAGTTTCTACTGTTTAGGCACATCAGTGACTCTGCAAACGTAACATGACGCCCGAAGACCATTCCATCAAGTGGGCATTTCAAAAGGTCACTACTTCCCATCCGAGCCCCGACGTGTGCCCATACAGTAGTTTTCTCCCACATATGGGATATCAGCATACTCAGGACAAATTGGACAACAACTTTTGGGGTCTAATTTCTCATGTTACCCTTGCGAAAATAAAAAAATTGGGGACTAAAAGATCCTGATTGTGGAAAAAATATGATTTTTTTATTTTCATGCCCGGGCGTTATAAACTTCTGTGTAGCCCTTGGGGTTCAAAGTGCTCACCACACATCTAGATAAGTTCTTTGCGGTGTCTAGTTTCCAAAATGGGGTCACTTGTGGGGAGTTTCTACTGTTTAGGCGCATCAGGGGCTCTGCAAACGTAACAAGATGCCCGCAGACCATTCCATCAAGTTGGCATTTCAAAGCGTCACTACATCCCTTCCGAGCCCTGACGTGTGCCCAAACAGTGGTTCCCCCCCACATATGGGGTACTAGCGTACTCAGGACAAACTGGACAACAACTTTTGGGGTCCAATTTCTCCTGTAACCATTGTGAAAATAAAAAATAGTGGGCTAAAAAATCATTTTTTGAGAAAAAAAAAATGATATTTTATTTTCACGGCTCTGCGTTATAAACTTCTGTAAAGCACCTGGGGGGTTCAAAGTGCTCACTATGCATCTAGATAAGTTCCTTAGGGCGTCTAGTTTCCAAAATGGGGTCACTTGTGGGGGAGCTCCAATGTTTAGGCACACAGGAACTCTCCAAATGCGACATGGCAACCGCTAAATATTCCAGCATATTTTCTATTCAAAAAGTCAAATGGCGCTCCTTCCCTTCTGAGCCCTGCCGTGCGCCCAAACAGTGGTTTATGATCACAAATGAGGTATCTGTGTACTCAGGAGAAATTGCCCAACAAATTTTAGAATCCAATTTATACTGTTGCCCATGTGAAAATGAAAAAAACTGAGGCTAAAAGAAAATTTTTGTGAAAAAAAAGTACTTTCTTTTTTTTACGGATCAATTTGTGAAGCACCTGGGGGTTCAAAGTGCTCACTATGCATCTAGATAAGTTCCTTAGGGGGTCTAGTTTCCAAAATGGGGTTACTTGTGGGGGAGCTCCAATGTTTAGGCACACAGGGACTCTCCAAATGCGACATGGCAACCGCTAAATATTCCAGCATATTTTCCATTCAAAAAGTCAAATGGCGCTCCTTCCCTTCTGAGCCCTGCCGTGCGCCCAAACAGTGGTTTATGACCACATATGAGGTATCTGTGTACTCAGGAGAAATTACCCAACAAATTTTAGGATCCAATTTATACTGTTGCCCATGTGAAAATGAAAAAAACTGAGGCTAAAAGAAAATTTTTGTGAAAAAAAAGTACTTTCTTTTTTTACGGATCAATTTGTGAAGTACCTGGGGGTTCAAAGTGCTCACTATGCATCTAGATAAGTTCCTTAGGGGGTCTAGTTTCCAAAATGGGGTCACTTGTGGGGGAGCTCCAATGTTTAGGCACACAGGGACTCTCCAAATGCGACATGGCAACCGCTAAATATTCCAGCATATTTTCCATTCAAAAAGTCAAATGGCGCTGCTTCCCTTCTGAGCCCTGCCATGCGCCCAAACAGTGGTTTATGACCACATATGAGGTATCTGTGTACTCAGGAGAAATTGCCCAACAAATTTTAGGATCCAATTTATACTGTTGCCCATGTGAAAATGAAAAAACTGAGGCTAAAAGAAAATTTTTGTGAAAAAAAAGTACTTTCTTTTTTTTACAGATCAATTTGTGAAGCACCTGGGGGTTCAAAATGATCACTATGCATCTAGATAAGTTCCTTAGGGGGTCTAGTTTCCAAAATGGGGTCACTTGTGGGGGAGCTCCAATGTTTAGGCACACAGGGACTCTCCAAATGCGACATGGCAACCGCTAAATATTCCAGCATATTTTCCATTCAAAAAGTCAAATGGCGCTGCTTCCCTTCTGAGCCCTGCCATGCGCCCAAACAGTGGTTTATGACCACATATGAGGTATCTGTGTACTCAGGAGAAATTGCCCAACAAATTTTAGGATCCAATTTATACTGTTGCCCATGTGAAAATGAAAAAACTGAGGCTAAAAGAAAATTTTTGTGAAAAAAAGTACTTTCTTTTTTTTACAGATCAATTTGTGAAGCACCTGGGGGTTCAAAATGATCACTATGCATCTAGATAAGTTCCTTAGGGGGTCTAGTTTCCAAAATGGGGTCACTTGTGGGGGAGCTCCAATGTTTAGGCACACAGGGACTCTCCAAATGTGACATGGCAACCGCTAAATATTCCAGCATATTTTCCATTCAAAAAGTCAAATGGCGCTCCTTCCCTTCTGAGCCCTTCCGTGCGCCCATACAGTGGTTTATGACCACATATGAGGTATCTGTGTACTCAGGAGAAATTGCCCAACAAATTTTAGGATCCATTTTATCCTGATACCCATGTAAAAATGAAAAAATTGATGCTAAAAGAAAATTTTTGTTGGAAAAATTAAAATGTCCATTTTTTCCTTCCACGTTGCTTTAGTTCCTGTGAAGCACCTGAAGGGTTAATAATCTTCTTGAATGTAGTTTTGAGTAGCTTGAGGGGTGCAGTTTTTATAAAGGTGTCACTTTTGGGTATTTTCTGCCATATAGACCCCTCAAAGTGACTTCAAATGTGAGGTGGTCCCTAAAAAAAATGGTTTTGTAAATTTTGCTGTAAAAATGAGAAATCGCTGGTCAACTTTTAACCCTTATAACTTCCTAACAAAAAAAAATGTTGTTCCCAAAATTGTGCTGATGTAAAGTAGACATGTGGGAAATGTTATTTATTAACTATTTTGTGTCACATAACTCTCTAGTTTAACAGAATAAAAATTAAAAATTTGAAAATTACAAAATTTTCAAAATTTTCGCCAAATTTCCATTTTTTTCACAAATAAACGCAAAAATTATCGACTTAAATTTACCACTAACATGAAGCCCAATATGTCACGAAAAAACAATCTCAGAATCGCTAGGATCCGTTGAAGCGTTCCTGAGTTATTACCTCATAAAGGGACACTGGTCAGAATTGCAAAAAATGGCAAGGTCTTTAAGGTCAAAATAGGCTGGGTCTTGAAGGGGTTAAATCTATTAAACGGGGTGGGCCATAGGTATCGTGAGAAGCCATCATGGAGATCGTCCAACTCAAGTGGAACCCAAAGTTTTGTGGGACAAGGGGTTTGCAGCTCAATTTTTGAAGTGTTTTTTTAACTTTAACAAAAACAAATGCATTCACTGGGAAATGTCATTGTAACATTTACCAACCCTAGTTGGCCATGTGGTGTGTGACACATAAGCAGACACATCTTGTTTCATTTATGAAGGAGGGACTCAAAGTCACAGAGCCTATTTTTACAGGGGCATCAGGCAGCATTAATCTGCTTAAAGGGCCATTATTAAACAGTGGGTCTCCTAAACTTTATAGCCTATATTGTGAGTGGATGGGCTGCCAAGAAATATGACGCACCCCAATACCCCTTTCACGAGATGTCCAGGAGGACTTCCATAAAAAAATGTTGCATTGAATGCAAGGCTTGCACTGCTACCAAGTCATATGCACCCCAATAAGCCTTTGAACCCAAGTACTGGATGGGCCCAGGAAAATCCACTTCACAATATTCATTTTGTCCTTCCATTCTGTTTTCTTATGCATTGACTGCAAGGCCTGCTCTGCTACCAAGTCATATGCACCCCAATAAGGCTTTGAACCCAGATACTGAATGAGCTCAGGAAAATCCACTTCACATTATTCATTTTGTACTCCCATTTTGTTTTCTTATGCATTGACTGCAAGGCCTGCCCTGCTACCAAGTCATATGCACACCAATAAGCCTTTGATCCCACATAGTGGATGGGCCCAGGAAAATCCACATCACATTATTCATTTTGTACTCCCATTCTGTTTTCTTATGCATAGACTGCAAGGCCTGACCTGCTACCAAGTCATATGCACCCCAATAAGCCCAATCCCCCCTTGGAAGAAACATGGAGGAGGGCCTCTTAACAAAAAATGTCCCATTAAAAAGGAGCGGGTCTCCTAGACTTGTAATGCACATACCCAAAGTGTGTTGGCTGGCCAACATTTTCCCCTGTGGGGTACACCTCAACTTTTTCCATAACGAATATTTAACACCCAGTAGAGTTGAGCGAAACAGGCCGATCAGATTCAAAAGTCGCCGACTTTCGCCAAAGTCGGGTTTCGTTGGCCGAAACATGACCATAGCGTGAGGTCGGCCATGCGGTAGTCGAAACGAGCGCCAAAGTCGAGTTTCCCAGAATGCTTTCAGGCGCCTTTTTCCAGCCAATGAGCAAGGACATACACTGTGGGCAGCGAGATGACATGTGCAGCGTCCACCACCATCTTAGAGAAGGGCATTGCAGTGATTGGCTTGCTTTGGGGGGCGTCATAGTGTCTATAAAAGCCCTGACCGCCAACCGCCATTTTACTTCTGCTGAACTTAACAGTAGGGAGAGGTTGCTGACGCTGTTTATCAGTAGGGAGAGAGTTAGGGCTGGAATGAGAAGTTCTTATGTGCTTGTGCTGATATCAATTGTGCTGTACAGTTAGTGTGCAGTGACAGGCGAGGATTTTCTTGTGTGCAGCAGCGCTGGTTATTAGGCTGCCTGATAGCTGTATTGCTGTGTGTACACTGCTGTGCAGACTGCTTTTTACACAGCACTGATACTTTTATTCTTTTTTTCTGCACAGTTACTGAGCGTTCATTTTTCCCACACCGTATAGAGCTGTGTACACTACTGTGTACCGGCTGGTCTCACGGACAAATACAAGCTGACTATCTGTGTGTGACTCCGGAAATATATATGGAGATTTACAATTTCCCCTACATTGTATACAGCTTTCTGCTTCTGATACAGTACCCTTTTTCAGCTTTTTGTATTCTGGTCAAATCCATACTGAGTGAGCGTCTGTGTGTGACTCCGGAAATATATACAGAGATTTAAAATTACCCCAACACTGTATACAGCTGAACGCTACTGATACAGTACCATATATCTGCTGGTATTTTGGGTACATTTTCCCAAACATGAGGAAGTATGGTGGAAGAGGACGTGGGCGGGGGGGCCAGCTGTTATTCCCCATTGACTTGCATTGGGGTCGGGTTTCGTTTTTTTGCCGACCTCCGACTTTTGCCGCGATCTAGTCAGCCGATCTCGTTCAACTCGACTTTTGCGAAAGTCAGGTGGTCCGAAACCCGACTCGACCCGAAAAAAGGCAAAGTCGCTCATCTCTAACACCCAGCAAAAACAACCACCCTTGTTAGGATTTTGACACTGGCTGTAGCAGCACGGAACACGTTAACCCTGGTGATCTACTGGCAGCAGAAGATGAGACATGGAGAAAGGCTTGATTAAAAACTAGGCCCAATTTAAAGGAGCGGGTCTCCAAGACTTGGAATGCCCATACATTGGCTGGCAAACATTTCCCCCTGGGGGTAAATATCAACATAGTGTGTAAATATTTTTTTAGGGGCATCATAAAAACTTGCAAATCTGTAAAGTGGTTTGCTATACAGTTGCTGCTGGGAAGGTGCAGGTTTTTATTAAAAATATGTTGTACGAATTGTTGGATGAAGTGATCAGGAAAAGGGGCATGGTGATGACAGGAATGGGAAAGTACATGATTAATAACAGCAGTGGCTATGGGAGGTATGAGATCCAGGATACAGCATACAATGATTCATCATTTAGCCAACATCAGTTACCAAAATCGGTTTCATGCCAGTCACAAGATCGGTGTAATAGATGTGTGTGTCAGACTCAGCCTAAGAAATGATCGTCCAAAATATGTTTCCAAACACGCACGTGTCTGTATAAAAGGCAAAGGCAGCATGTTTGTGAGATGCTGAATTAGAGAAAACTGATCCGTGTCGGAGGAAAACCAAACAAACTGATGGATGCTCGTGAAAAAATAAGTTGAAAGAGGAGTGCACCGTCTGTAACTATAAACACACCCGTGCCACAAGCTTCTTCATCTTCACCCATACATATTAACAATAAGATCCAAATGTCTCAGTGGAAAATTATTTGTCATAGTGTAACAAACACTGTTAAAGGAATGCCACTAAACGTGATAACCACAACCATTGGAAACATCAGATTTCCTCTTTACAAGATATGGATGATGATCGTATTGATGACGACTTTGAAATTTACCACATCCGCACCAAGAAGATGAACATCACAGCTGAAAAAAATGTGCAAAAAAGGCCGGGAATGTCTGGAAAATCATTATCTCTAGGGTTAAGTTACCCTTTTACTAAAGTGGTACTAAATGATGCATACACAGCTGTCACATCTACTCAGCATGAGATGGTTGAAAGATGTTGTATTCTGATTTGTCCATGACCACTTTTTGAAAGCGAGCAAAAACAAAGGATGATATAGCGAGAAGACATGTGATTTTGCTCAATAAGGAGGTGAAGTCAGGTGTAGATAGGTAGATCTGTGTGTCATCGGCGCAGTGATGATATTGCAAACTGTGCCATTACATCAACTGTCCCAAGCAGAAGGTGTAGATGGAGAAGAGTAGGGGTCCTAGAACAGAGCCTTGGGGAACAGCGAAAGACAGCTGTCGAGGTCAGAAGGTAGTGTGAAGAGGAAGAGAATGAATGTCCCCCTAACAGTCTTGTTGTTTTTTAAAGACTCTGCCGATAACCCCCAAAAGGCTGTTTGCACCACCGGCCATGCCCGCATCAGCAGAGGTTGCAAAACTACCAGCCTTACCACCACCAGCATGACCAGGCACATGGCAGCAAAGCATGCGACTTTCTTGGTTGAACAACAGGCTCCATATACAGTGTCTGCGGGTGATACCACTGCGCCTTCCGCTGTTGTGCGTGCAAGCCAATCCCCTGTCCATGGTGCATGCAAAGATGCCTCTTGCCCTGCATCTGTAGTTGCACACAAACTCAACTAGCACCATTAACAATCAAGTCCACGTCCTTGTCCCAGCGCAGCGTTCAGTTGTCCTTACACCAGTCCTTGGAACTCAAGCGGAAAGAGGCAGCCAATGCCACAGTACTAAATTCACACATTTGTCGTCTGTTTGCGATGGAAATGTTGCTTTTTAGGCTCGTGTTATACGGAAGCTTTCCGCAACCTGATAGCGCTGACAGTCACATGGTAATCGGTCCCTACCCGGCACTATTTCTCCTGCTCTGCCATCACAATATTACACAAGCAAGCACGTGTCCCACAACATTACCCGTGCTATCAACAATGCAGGTACAGGAAAAGTGCACCTAACCATGGACAAGTGGACAAGTGATTTTGGGCAGGGACAGTACATCTTGCTGATGGCACACTGTGTTTGCGTAGAAAAATCATGACCCAGTGAGACATTGTGAGACCATGTCACAGATGTATGGAGGAGACAGTTTGGGGAAGGTTTTGTATGTCATATTTACGGTTTTGAACTGTAGCCTATGGGCAATAGCGAGACAGTGAAGGTCATGGCAGAGAGTAGATGCTGTGGAATAATGGAGGGACAGTTGGATCACTCTTGCAGCAGAGTTTTGGATAGATTTGAGTGGTGCAACAATGCTAGATAGGAGGGTACTGAATATAAGGTTGCAATACTCGAGACGGGAGATCATGAGGGTGTGCACAAATATTTTTGAAGTTTCTTGGAATGTACGGATCCAGGAAATGTTTTTGAGTTGTAGAGTGTCGGAGGAGGCAAGGGCTTGGATGTGTAGCTTGAAAGAGAGGGCAGAGTCGAGGATCACACCAAGGCCACGAACAAGAGGGACTATTTTTCACATTGTGCCGTCCCGGCATTACACAGGCACATGTCCCACAACATTACCCGTGCCCTCCACAATGCTGGTACTTGTAAAGTCCACCTAACCACAAAAACACGTGGACAAGTGCTTGTAGTCAGGGACGATACATCTCACTGAGGGTACACAGGGTTAATATAGTGGAATCCAGGACACACTCAGACCTTGGTATGGTGGCTGTCCTCACAAACACAATGAGTATTGGGTGATCTACGTCAATGTTTGTGTGTGACAATGGGTGGAAACTGGTGGCTTCTCTTTGGCGAGGCGAGCTCACACATGTGCCATGCCTGGCTAATGCGCTAAACCAAATTAGTCCACTTTTTTTAAAAAGCGACACGGAGCTGTCAGATCTGCTCGGAAATATGCAACGTTCTAAATACCCATTTTAGAAAGTCAGCTACAGCTTCATCCGCCCTTGCCGTGATTCAGCAGCGCTTGCAGCTTCTGGCTCAACGACTGTTGTGTCATGCCCCCAGGCCTTGAACTGTACACTGCAGATGTTGCAAAGGACTTGTGAGCAGAAGAGGACAGTTGGTAATTAGTCTACAAGAATCAGCAAGATTGTCGGTATTCAGTTCTGACTTGACACATAAGATCTCAGGAGTGTACATGGATGTCAGACATATGTACCATCCTCCAAAAGTTTGAAGAATCCAACAAGATGGTGAGCGTAAATGACGCCATCATTAACGTCTCTATCCTACTTCTCTGTGTTCGAACCAGACTATTTATAGTTATTTTTATAGAGCAAACATATTACCAGTTTAACATTTTGAAAAACAACAATCCTAAGTAACAACGATAACAATAATAAATAATTAAACCCCAATAAAACGACTCTGCTCATGACAGCTTACAATCTACACTAAGTAACAACGATAACAATAATACAATATTTATATATATATATAAAATGACCCTGCTCGTGACAGATTACAATGTACACAAAGTAACAATGATAACAATAATTAAACCCCCCCAAAAAAATTAGTGCTCGTGACAACTTTAAATCTACAATGAAGTGGGAGAGATAACAACTACAGGGGTGTATTTACAATAATATATTTACAATTCTATTACTGAGGTTAGTCGAAAGTCGAGGAGGCCTGAGGACAAGTAGGAGGAGAGCAAAGTCAGTCGTCCTCTTCTTGAGGACACGTAAGTTTTGACTGTTAGTGTTAGCTGTTTTTCACGCATGGCTCAGTTAATGTTACGATGCCTTTCCCGTTACCCTCATGTTCTCAAAATTTAGGGTGACTGTCAATACTGATTGGTGACACTTCTAGACCCACGCTACCAGGAGAACTTTCTATCTCTTATTCCAGAGGCAAACAGGTGTACTAAAATGTTGGAGGACCAGAGGGTCCTTCTTGCAGAATTATGAAATACATTCCCAGTTAAAAACGCTGGCAGCAGTGGTCCCAGACACAGTTCCTTGGCCAAGCAAGGAGTACAGGTGAGAGAGACACAACTCCAATCCAGCAGAGGCAGTGGAACACTGCCAAAGTTCTGGGAGAGTTTTCTCAGACCCTCCCATCGCCCTGGCCCTGAGGCGCAGGTGACTCTCACAAAGAGTGCAAAGGTTGGGAAGATGCTGACGGGGTATCTTGCAGACAGTACCAACGTCCTTTGTCATTCCTCTGTCCCTTATAATTTTTGCTTAGCAAAGCTGAACACTTGGCATGAACTTGCTCTCTCTACTGCGCACATGCGCTGTACTCACGGTCATGGAGCGCACTGCGCCTCACTCTCTTGCGGTCACTGGGCACATGTCACCTCGCTCTCTGGCATCACCGCTTTTGGTGGCGTGAGCCAACTGGAATAATCAGAGGTTTTGAACTGTAGCCTATGGGAAATAGGAAGACAGTGAAGGGCCTGGAAGAGAGGAGAGGCTGGAGAAAAATGGAGGGACAGTTGTATTACTTTGACAGCAGAGTTTTGGATAGATTAGAGTGGTGCAAGAGTGCTGTAGGGGAGGCCAGAGACTCTAAGGTTGCACTAGTCGAGGCGGGAGATCATTAGGGCGTGCACAAATATTTTTGAAGTTTCCTGGAATGTACAGATCCAGGAAATGTTTTTGAGTTGCAGTGAGCCCGAGGAGGCAAGGGCTTGGATGTGTAGCTTGAAAGAGAAGGCAGAGTCGAGGACCACGAACAAGCGAGACCATTTTTCACGTTGTGCCGTCCCACCAATACATAGGCACATGTCCCACAACATTACCCATGCCCTCCACAAAGCTGTTACTTGTAAAGTCCACCTAAACACAAAAACATGTGGACAAGTGCTTGTGGTCAGGGACGGTACATCTCACTGAGGGCACACTGGGTTAACATAGTGGAAGCCGGGACCACTCTGACCTTGGTATGCTGCACGTCCTCCCAAACCCCTAGTATAGCGGGCCCTACATCAATCTGGGTTGCCCCAACAGTCTGCAGATCCTGCAACTCCTCCTCTTCCTTCACCTCCTCTTCAGCCTCAAGCTCCAAAATGTAGCACATCAGTCACAAGCAGGAAGCACTGCAACACTGCCTTATCAAAGCGGCAAAAGGCTGTGCTGAAGCTAATATGCTTAGGTGAAAAACGCACAATGATGAAGAGTTGTGGACACCTCTGAAAGAGCAGGCAGATCTGTGGCTGACATCGCTGAACCCACAGCCAGGCATGGTTGTGTGTGACAATGGCTGGAACCTGGTGGCTGCTCTGTGGTGAGGCGAGCTCAGACATGTGCCATGCCTGAAAAATGCGCTTAACCTCATTGGTCTACGTTTTCTGAAAAGCGACATGAAGCTGCCAGATCTGCTTTGAAAAGTACAACGCTCTGCGTACCCATTTTACACCATGTTCCAAATTATTATGCAAATTATATTTTTCTCTGATTTTTCTAAGTGGTTGGTGCAAATGACAGTCAGTCTAATAAAAGTCATCACCCGTTAGAGTATACATCAAATTTTATTGAAGAAACCTTCCAATGATAACAGTATCATCTCCAAAATGAATAAAAACTCAAAATGCAATGTTCCAAATTATTAGGCACAGTAGACTTTTTAAACATTTGATATCTTTTAAAGAACTGAAAATGCTCATTTGTGGAATTTGCAGCATTAGGAGGTCACATTCACTGAACAAAAAAGCTATTTAAATCCAAAACATCCTAACAGGCCAAGTTACATGTTAACATAGGAACCTTCTTTGATATCACCTTCACAATTCTTGCATCCATTGAACTTGTGAGTTTTTGGAGAGATTCTGCTTGTATTTCTTTGCATGAAGTCAGAATAGCCTCCCAGATCTGTTGTTTTGATGTGAACTGCCTCCCACCCCCATAGATCTTTTGCTTGATGATACTCCAAAGGTTCTCTATGGGGTTGAGGTCAGGGGAAGATGGTGGCCACACCATTAATTTATCTCCTTTTATGCCCATAGCAGCCAATGACTCACTAGTATTCTTGGCAGCATGAGATGGTGCATTGTCATGCATGAAGATAATTTAGCTCCTGAAGGAACGTTTCTGCCTTTTATACCATGGAAGAAAGTTGTCAGTCAGAAACTCTATATACTTTGCAGAGATCATTTTCACACCTTCAGGAACCTTAAAGGGCCCTACCAGCTGTTTCCCCATGATTTCGGCCCAAAACATGACTCCTCCACCTCCTTGCTAACGTAGCAGCCTTGTTGGGACATGGTGGCCATCCACCAACCATCCACTACTCCATCCATCTGGACCATCCAAGGTTGCTCAACACTCATCAGAAAACAAGACTGTTTGAAAATTAGTCTTCATGTATGTCTGGGCCCACTGCAACCGTTTCTGCTTGTGAGCACTGTTTAGTGGTGGCTGAATAGTAGGCTTATGCACCACAGCAAGCCTTTGAAGGATCCTACACCTTGAGGTTCGAGGGACTCCAGAGGCACCAGCAGCTTCAAATATCTGTTTGCTGGTTTGTAATGGCTTTTTAGCAGCTGCTCTCTTAATCCGATGTACTTGTCTGGCACAAACCTTCCTCATTCTGCCTTTATCAGCACAAACACGTCTGTGCTCAGAATCAGCCACAAATCTCTTAAAAATATGATGATCAAGCTTAAGTTTTCAGGAAATATCTAATGTTTTCATCCCTTGACCAGGGCATTGCACTATTTGATGCTTTTCAGCAGCAGAGAGATCATTTTTCTTTCCCATGTTACTTGAAAACTCTGGCCTGCTTAATAGTGTGGAACATCCAGTTTTCATTTTATTCGGCCCACTTGGTAAAACAATTATCACAGGTATCTGAGATTGATTTCAGTGATCCAAAGAACCCTGAGACACAATACCATCAATGGGTTTCATTTACAAAAAAAACAAAAAAAACGCTATGACACTTAAAACCAATTTGCATAATAATTTGGAACATGGTGTAGAAAGTCAGCTACAGCTTCATCCGCCCTTGCCGTGCTTCAGCAGCGCTTGCAGCTTCTGGCTCACTGACTGGTGTGTGATTTCCCCAGGCATTGGAAATATACACTGCCGATGTTGCAAAGGATTTGTGAGCAGAAGAGGTCATTTGGTGACTAGTCTATCAGCATCAACAAGGTTGTGAGTATTTCGGTCTGACTTCACAAATAAGATCTCAAGGGTGGACATGGATGTCAGACATATGTACCATCCTCCTAAACTTTGAGGAATCCAACAAGATGGTGAGCGTAAATGAAGCCATCATTAACGTCTCCATCCTCCTCTCTGTTCGAATCTGAATATTTAGAGTTATTTATATAGCGCAAACATATTAACAGTTTAACATTTTGAAAAACAACAGTCCTAAGTCTCAACGATTACAATAATACAATAATTAAACCAAAATAAAACTACCCTGCTCGTGACAGCTTACAATCTACACTAAGTAACAATGATAACAATAATTAAACCCAAAAAAAACAATCATGCTTGTGACAACTTCAAATCTACAATGAAGTGGGGGAGATAAGAACTACAGGGGTGTATTTAAAATAATGTATTTACAGTTATATTACTGAGGTTAGTCAAAAGTCGAGGAACCTGAGGACAAGTAGGAGGAGGAGAGCATGGTCAGTCGTCCTCTTGGTGAGGACACGTACTGTAAGTTTTGACTGTTAGTGTTAGCAGTTTTTCACGCACTTTGTCAAATTTTTGGGTGACTGGCAATACAGATTGGTGACACTTTTAGACCCACGCTACCAGGATAAATTTTTATCTTTTATTCCAGAGGCAGACAGGTGTACTAAAATGATGGAGGACCAGTGGGCCCTTCTTGCGGAATTATTAAAAAAATTCCCATATGAAAACACTGGCAGCAGAGGTCACAGTTTGTTGGCCAAGCAAGGAGTACAAGTGAGAGAGACACACCTCCAATCCAGCAGAGGCAGTGGAACACTGGCAAAGTTCTGGGAGAGTTTTCTTAGACCCTCCCATCGCCTTGGCCATGAGGCGTGGGCTACTCTCACAAGGAGTGCAAAGTTTGGGAAGATGCTGAGGGAGTAACTTGCTGACTGTACCCACGTCCTCTGTCATTTCTCGGTGCCTTATAATTATTGGCTATCCACGCTGAACACGTGGCATGACCTGGCTCTCTGGACTGCGCACGTGCGTTGTACTCACGGTCAAGGAGCGCACGGTGCCTCGCTCTCTGGCGGTCACTGGGCACACAGCGCATTGATAAATGGCAGTTGATGAGAGCAAGAGAGAAAGCAACATATCTATAACATGGGAACACCACAAGTTGTGAAAAAACTCGGAACAAATTTTATTTCTCAATATAAACACATACATGGAGCAAAACACTACATTAAAAACAGTTAAAAACACGTAAAGAATACACAAGTCATATCATGAAATAATGATGCAATGAGTCTCCCACATCAAAAACTCCCACACAGCAACAATGTATAGAATATGTGTACAGACAAGGTAAACTCCACTAAATGAAGTATAGTTAGCAAGCAATGGAATGCATACTTAAATACAGGGAGGCCTGTACAAAAATACTATTCACAGCACCATGCAAGCAAAATATAAATGCATATAAGGGCAAAGTATTAGCCCTAATGGCCACGAAAAACCATACGGAATGGAATATAGTTAACACACAATAGAATGCATATTAAGTGTAGAGACTAGAGGCCTATACGAAAATGCTATAGAACTATTCATAGCACCATGCAGACAAAGTATACAGTACAGACCAAAAGTTTGGACACACCTTCTCATTCAAAGATTTTTCTGTATTTTCATGGCTATGAAAATTGTAGAATCACACTGAAGGCATCAAAACTATGAATTAACACATGTGGAATTATACATTACACTTTATAAAAAAGTGTGAAACAACTGAAAATATGTCTTATATTCTAGGTTCTTCAAAGTAGCCACCTTTTGCTTTGATTACTGCTTTGCATGCAGAAAAGGTGAACGGATGGACTCTACATGCCTGGTTCCCACCGTGAAGCATGGAGGAGGTGGTGTGATGGTGTAGGGGTGCTTTGCTGGTGACACTGTTGGGGATTTATTCAAAATTGAAGGCATAGTTAACCAGAATGGCTACCACAGCATCTTGCAGCAGCATGATATTCCATCCGGTTTGCATTTAATTGGACCATCATTTATTTTTCAACAGGACAATGACCCCAAACACACCTCCAGACTGTGTAAGGGCTATTTGACCAAGAAGGAGAGTGTTGGGGTGCTACGCCAGATGACCTGGCCTCCACAGTCACCAGACCTGAATCCAATCGAAATGGTTTGGGGTGAGCTGGACCGCTCACCGCTTCAATTTTGAATAAATCCCCAACAGTGTCACCAGCAAAGCACCCCCACACCATCACACCACCTCCTCCATGCTTTATAGTGGGAACTAGGCATGTAGAGTCCAGCCGTTCACCTTTTCTGCATGAAAAGCAGTAATCAAAGCAAAAGTTGGCTACTTTGAAGAACCTAGAATATAAGACATATTTTCAGTTGTTTCACACTTTTTTGTAAAGTGTAATGTATAATTCCACATGTGTTAATTCATAGTTTTGATGCCTTCAGTGTGATTCTACAATTTTCATAGTCATGAAAATACAGAAAAATCTTTGAATGAGAAGGTGTGTCCAAACTTTTGGTCTGTACTGTATATACATATGGAGACAAAACATTGACCCTGATGGCAGCAAAAAGCCATGAGGGAAAAAAGGATGGTCATAAACATATATATCAAGGTAAGAAAAATATTTATTAAACCTGATGACCGCAAAGGGAGGCTCGCTGGAATGTGAGTCCACCACACAGCGTGCAAGGAGATAACACAAGCCAACTGTCAAGATGTATTGAGTCCAGAAGGATAAGAATATATTCAGAAACCTGAGCTTAAAGGCCCATGGAAGCAAAAGGTGCAAAACAAAGTAAAGGTGCCAAATGTAGCTGTGGGTAGAGAAAAGAGTGGGGGGAGCAAAACCCCACACGTATCGCCACCAACTATGTGGCTTCTTCAGGGGAGGATAGAGAGCTGAGCAACTGTATGTGTTGAATGTATGTATATGGTTAGCATACACATGTTGAGAATAAATAATTAGTCTTGAGCTATTACTAACCCAAGAAGCCGAGGAACGATGTGTGGCAGCGGCCATCTTGTCGGCATTGTTGTGGACAAATAAAATTGGTCAGAGAAATAGAGGGCGCGTGCGCAGAATTACCGAGCACAAGGCGCATGAGCATAATGATAGCCATCCTCCACACAATATTAGGGAAAGAAGAAGTCGATCGTAGAATCAAAATGCGCGTGATAGCTGTCTTCTACACATTGTTAGGGAAAGAAGGCGCTCGGTAAGGGGAGCTCAAAGCGCACGCGCAGACAGCACAATATTACAGTAGGATCGCAGTAGCGTTATGCACGGAGCAAATGTATTGGATGACTAAGCAAAAAGGCGCATACATGAACAAAAGTAAAGAGAAGTAGGTCACAGAATTCCACATGTCGCATGATGGTGTCAATAACAACATACGTAAACAGCACAATAAAGCAAAACAATGATTATAATTATTCAATAAACATAATAATATATAATGAAGTATAACAAAGATGCTCGAAAAGGCCAAATAGACCATGCCGTCAAAAACATGATGTTCGCAGCCTGAATAATGTGTAGTAGTAGAAAGCTTTTGTGCATCAGTGAGTCCTGAACTTCATACACAAAAAATGTATATATGTTACGTTATATTCTTATCCCTCTGGCCTCAATACATCTTGACAGTTGGCTTGTGTTATCTCCTTGCACGCTGTGTGGTGGACTCACATTCCAGCGAGCCTCCCTTTGCGGTCATCAGGTTTAAATATTTTTCTTTCTTGATATATGTGTTTATGACCATCCTTTTTTCCGCATGTTTTTTTGCGTCCATTAGGGTCAATGTTTTGTCTCCATATGCATTTATGCTTTGTCTGCATGGTGCTGTGAATAGTTCTATAGCATTTTCGTATAGGCCTCTCTACACTTAATATGCATTCTATTGTGTGTTAACTATATTCCATTCCGTATGTTTTTTTGCGGCCATTAGGGCTAATACTTTGCCCTTATATGCATTTATATTTTGCTTGCATGGTGCTGTGAATAGTATTTTTGTACAGGCCTCCCTGCATTTAAATATGCATTCCATTGCATACTTCATTTAGTGGAGTTTACCTTGTCTGTACACATATTCTACACATTGTTGCTGTGTGTGAGTTTTTGATGTGGGAGAGTCATTGCATCATTATTTCATGATATGACTTGTGTATTCTTTACGTGTTTTTAACTGTTTTTAATGTAGTGTTTTGCTCCATGTATGTGTTTATATTGAGAAATAAAATTTGTTACGAGTTTTTTCACAACTTGTGGTGTTCCCATGTTATAGATATGTTGCTTTCTCTCTTGCTCTCATCAATTGTTCATTAACATATCTTTGGTGAGCCCCTTCCCCTTCCCCCTATTATGTGTTGTTATTATTCAGTGGTGCCCTCTGTACTATAACTCCTTGATAAATGGCAGTACCGCTTTTACTCGCTGGAGCCAACGGGAACAGTCCTTTGCTACGCCAGTGCTCTAAGGACAGAGCACACTGCTCAGTCTCCTATGCGCTGCTTGTCCACGCCAAAAATCTATGCTGTTGTGCCTGCTTTGTATTAAGCTGGCCCCCTGCCTGTAGGTCACCAGACCTGTCTGTCTGCTGCAGTTCGCCGCAGCGTTGGCGCTTTGGATGCAAAGTGCACTGCCCCCTTTCATGATCACACTGTCACAGCTGGAGACTCCCTGTGTTCCCTGTGTAAACACGCTCCCTCTTCATAGATAATAGGACCTGTCCGTTCCCCTTTTCCTTCCCCGGGAAACAGGGAGGCAGCCTTGACAGTTCCGGACCAGGCGCAGCACAAGTACCTGCAGCCCGGTCATCCTGAATCCGTACATATCTGTCCAATCCGTTTTTTAATGCAAGCATCATAGAAGGCATGTTCTTGCAAGTTTCCAGAGAAAATTGTACATTACATCCAGAACAGTGTCCCTTCGAAGGACTTTGGGGCTCATATCAATCCACAACATGACACTAGTAGTCTCATACTTCTAATTTTCGGTGGAAAATTATTTCCCCAATGATAGGTTGTGTATCTGACTTATGTAACATCATTTGCGTGATAAAAATTATTCATACCTATTTGCTTCACAATATATACATCTTTTTCTTTAAGGTTTCAGAATATAATATTGTACAAGTGTAAACAAGTTGGTGAAGTGTGTTTATAGTCAAATGTGAAAATAATTGTCATCTTTAATATTTCTCCATTCTGTGTGCAGATAACCAACCTCATTGATCTTATTGATTTGCTTTTCCAAGAAACCAACAGCTCCATCAATACCACGTGCTTTTCCAAGTAATTCCTCATGCTTGTAAAGTAGAGGTGAGATTACGGATCTAGGTAACATCTAGGGACTGTAGACAACATGACACTGTGGCATGACCCACTAGGGTTTAGCTAACAATTTCACATACTTAGTGCACTGCAGAACAGAGTTATCATAAAAACAAGATTTTGATTCAATAACATGCTGGATGAATTGTCAAGTTGAAACACCCATATAGTATTATTATAATTATTATTTAGTTTTATAGCGCCATTTAATCCATGGTGCTGTACATGAGAAGGGGTAATAGATATAGTTAACAGTTAACAAATTTTAAATGACAGACTGATACAGAGGGGAGAGGACCTTGTCCTTGCAGACTTACATTCTGTTGGATAATGGGGAAGAGACAGAAATTTTGGGGTGCAGCACCTCAGTTGGTGGAGAGGGGGCATCTCGGGTGGCGGTGTACAAGTCACATCTATGACCACCATGCTCTTGTCACGCACAGTGTGGAAAAATCAAGTGTAACATAAAGGGAAATGGGGAAGTGGGCCAAGACACTAGGGAAGGGATTTGGAGACCCTTAGGCTAGATCTAATCTCTCCCTAGAACTTCTACCGAGACGCTATATTGGTTCCTCACCAATCACCGAGCAGGAACCTCAGGCCCTGAATCTCCTGAGGCCTAAGTCCTGAATAGGGAATGGGAGGGAGATGTGCGCTAGGCAGTCTCTGCTAAACTAAAGATGGAAAGGTGAGACAAACAGGGGAACACTTAGCTGAATCACCAGATACGGATACCAGATGAGGAATTCTGGCCCCCACCTGGAGCACTCTGAAAAGGTCCAACACTCTAGCAAGCACAAGTGGAAATGAAGCTATTACCCACTCTGGGTCACAGCTGGTCCACTAACTAAATAGATCCAAACTACTCTGAGCAGGAGGAGGTCGACGCTGGGTCCTAGAGGCAGAAGGTTCAGGGAGCAGTCTGTAGGACAGGCGCTCAGACCTTCTGAGGCCTGACGCAGGATGATAGCCTGTCACCTCCGAAGCGCTCGTGACAGCTCTCCATTTGAGACCTCTTGAAATGCAGCCAAAATGTCACAATTTCTATTTTCTGTTACAGAAAATACAGGGGTCTCCTTTTTGACATCATTGTCCGACAAGTTCAGTATTAGTAGGTGATGGCTTGTCAGAATTCAGCCAGGAACACCAGGCTTCACTAGTTGCGAGCCCTGGCCCCGTGCTCTTCCAGGTGCCCTTCCTCCGGCTCTTCCATTCACTATTTAGTGTATAACATTTCACCTTCATAATCCAGAGACAGAATACAACACCGCCCAATCGTTCACCCTCTGCTCCTCAGACTTTCTATCTGCGCAGTGACAGACTATAGGCAGAAGATGATGATGGCGGTAGTAGTTGGATCATTTAAGACAGTCATGAAGCAGCCATAACAACTTGAAACAGAAGTATTTTTAACATGATACCATACTGTTCAATATTTGGGCTGTAATTTTACACAAAAATAGTGTAGAGAACTAGGGTAACAGCAAATACAGTGGAATGTAGGCCTGAATAGCCACAATTTAGGGTCGACAAATACATCAGACGTCTGACAGGGAAACCACACTGTTCACTATGTGGCCTGAATTTTTTAAGTTTTGAAAAAGTCTTTGAAAAATAACAGACTCGGGAAGACCTAACAGTTGGACTTCCATCATGTTGGTGTTACGGGGAGTTGTTGACCGCCTTCTCTCTGCAACCACCACACAGCTTCTTCCTGCCTGAAGGGGTGCTATGCCACCCTCCCCTGTGTGCTGCTGTCCTCGCTCTACATCTCCTCCTGCCAGGTTGGGTCACTTACTATATCATCCACCACCTCATCTTCCACTTCCGCACCCTGTCCTACTACTGACTTTCTGTAAAATGTGTGTCATCATCGCCAATTCTTTCAACCGTGGCTGCTCAAGTTTTTGGCCATCGCAACATAGAATCTCATATTGCCCCACTTCAAGTGGACCAGGTGAGAGGCCCGAATATATAAATGGAAAAGCCAACAGCTCTTTGGAGTGTCCAACTGTGGGATCAGTTGTGTCAGGGCACTCAGCACGGTGGGAGGAAGGAGGATCATGGTAAGGAATATGCGGGCCAGATTCACGGCTACTCAGACTTGACTGTTATGTTTCGGTAGCTGAGGAGGACAGGAACAACAGCAGGGCAGCAGAACACCTGAGATGTTGGTAACTGATGGGTTGCAGATTCCTAAACTAACGACACAACTAGAGGTAGCCGTGGAGCGTTCCTACGTTGATCCTAGACGCCTCGTCACAGCCTGAGAGATAACTACACCTAAAGGCAGAAAGATGAAAGCTATCTGCCCGGAGCAGATCCCCAAAGAAAATAGGAAGCCCCCAAACATATAATGGCGGTTAGACAAGATGAAAACACAAACATAGGCAGAAAATAGATTGAGCAAACGCTGGGGCCACAAGCTGACTAAATAGGATAGGAAAGGAGAGATTACTTTCTGCAACCCAGAAAACCCTACAAAAATCCAACAATTCTGATTACAAAAATACTGAGATCACACGATCTCGCCACCCGCTAAATCAGATCTCAGTGTGAACAAAACCAAGCTGCAGCCGCTGAAAAAACAGTAAAAAGCAAATGAGCAAATAACAGTGGCTGCAGATAAACTGTGAGGAGCTCAGGCCCCAGGAGGGGACCTGGCTGACCTCCACAAAAGTGCAGAAAACAATGCAAAAAGCAAGCACAAAAAGAAAAGCAAAAAATATCTTATCTGAAAGCAGGAGATGCAGGCAAGACTCCAGCAAACTTCCAAATGAACCAGGAACCACAATTGAGACAAGAACAATTGATCACCGGCAACCATCATGGGAGGGAACCTCCCTTATATCAGACCAGTCAGTGAACCCAGATTGCCATTCTTCGCTGAAAGGTTCAGTACTGTCTGTAACCACCAGAGGGAGCCTCTGTTCAGAAACCATCTCTAGCACATTCATAACACTTGACCGTGTGTAAGACAGGGTGCTGGTGGTGGTTGCCATGTAACTGGAATTATAATGCGCTATGCAACCAACAACCTCTTCACACTGCTCTGGCTTCAATAGTGCTGTCTTGCCGCTGTCCCCTAGGCTTGTAAAACTAAGGTCCAGCGAGAAGATGTGGGTGTTTTTGTTGGCCCAATTTCAGCTTGCCCACGTCCTCTGCCTCGGCATGCACCATGACCATCAGGATCTCTTCCCCGTCCCTTGCCATGTGCCTTGCCCATTGTAAATGGACTCAAATATTATAGACCTTGACTACTAGTTGCTGAATTGGGAGCAAACATGTATGTGATAAGTGTGCAGGAAAAACACATTGTAAAATATGTGAACTATAGTTACAAATTTTTTTTGCTTAGCCAATTGTTGCCACAAAGTACCTTAACAGACAGCAAAACAACTAGAATACGTAGGCCTACAATGCACAAATTTGTAGCACACGCATGGATGATGCGTGTCACAGAGATACCACACTGTAAAATATGTGGGCTGTTTTATTTAAAAAAGAAACATAGTGCTGTATATAACTTGAGTAACTGACAGTAAAGCACAGGACTACGATCCTAAAATGCACCAATTTGTAGCACACGGATGTATGAGGCATGTCACAGATCTACCACACTGTAAAACATGTGTCATGTTTTCTTTTAACAAAGCAACATAGTGCTGTAAATAACTATAGTGAAAGACAGCAGGAACAATTGAATACCGGCCTAAAAGGCACAAATTTACAGCACGCAGATATCTGAGCTGCCATGGAGATACCACACTGTAAAATATGTGGCCTATTTTCTATAAAAAAGCTGTATAGTGTTGTATATAACTTGAGTAACAGACAGGAAAGCACAGGACTACCGTCCTAAAATGCACCAATTTGGAGCACACTGATGTATGAGACGTTTCACAGATATACCACACCGTAAAATATTTGGCCTGTTTTCTTTTAGCAAAGCAACATAATGCTGTATGTAACTAGAGTGACAGACAGCAGGAAAAATTGAATACCGGCCTAAAAGCAGAAACTTAGAGCACGCAGATACATGAGCTGGCACAAGCTACCACACTGACAATTCTGTGGCCTGTATTTTTGGCTTTTTTATTGTAAATAGAGTTCTATATAAGTCGAGTGACACCCAGGCGAAAAAAAGAAAACTGGCGCAAACTGGCCAAACTTTGAGCACGCACAGATATGAGCTGGCATGGAGATACCACACCGAAACATGTGTGGCCTCTTTTTTTGGGCTAAATACTGGTGTATATAACTACAGTCACACCCAGGCCACACCCACACCCAGTCCACCCAAAACACCCACCCTTGTTAGGATTTTGACACTGGCTGTAGCAGCACGGAACACGTTAACCCTGGTCATCTAGTCGCGGAGAATAAGTAGACATTGATGAACGCCTGATTAAAAACTAGGCCCAATGTTAAGGAGCGGTTCTCCTAGACTTGTAATGCCCATACACTAAGTGCAAGGGCTGACAAACATTTCCCCCTGGAGGAATAAAATTGTTCAAAATATTTTATGGACATCATAGCCACCCTTGCCAAAAATTGGACTGCCTGTAGCAGCATAGAACCCGTTAATCCTGGTCATCTAGTGGCGGAGAATGAGGAGACATTGATGAGCCACAAACCAACATCAAGTAAAAAAGGGGAGAAGCCAGCGCTGCATATGGTCAATATGCAATACATAAAGTGCATATGCACATATTGGTTTCTAACTGTATTTAAAAATGAGACAATTGGCAAATAATTGATCAATTCTTTGAGCCACTACGCCACGACAGGGCATTCTCATATGGGGGAGTCCTACTCTACGTTTTTTATATTCGCTGTGCCATTACGGCCTCCTAAATGTATTAAAAGCAAGACTGCAAAAAAGATTTTTTGCAAAATGCAAAAGTACCTGAAGCATTGCTGAATCACTCCCATGGTGCCAGTAAGGCAAGAACAGGTAAAAGCCGACCAGGTCCGGAGATGGACTTTTGAGATCTGACTTCTACACTGCCAAACCAGCAACCACAGATGAAGGGTGAGACAGGCCCAGACACAAGTACACAATCAAATAGAGCCTAGGGCAACCTCTGGACCTGGTCAGCTTTTACCTGTGCTTGCCTTACTGGCACCATGGGAGTGATTCAGCAATGCTTCAGGTACTTTTGCAGTTTTTTTTTGCAGTCTTGCTTTTAATACATTCAGGAGGCCGTAATGGCACCGCGAATATAAAAAAATGTAGAGTAGGACTGCCCCATATGAGAATGCCTTGTCGTGGCGGGGTGGCTCAAAGAATTGATCTATTATTTGCCAAATGTCTCTTTTTTAAAAACAGTTAGAAACCAATATGTGCATATGCACTTTATGTATTGCATGCTGACCATATGCAGCGCTGGCTTCTCCCCTTTTTTACTTGATGTTGGTTTGTGGCTGACCACCACTTGTTGCCGTGCGCGCTGGGTTATGCACGCCATTCTATCTGTTTTTTTGTGATTGACCTAGGCTGCTGCACACACATACAGCAGCCCTGCCCTGACCTAGGCTCTATTTGATTGTGCACCTGTGTCTGGGCCTGTTTCACCCTTCATCTGTGGCTGCTGGTTTGGCAGTGTAGAAGTCAGATCTGAAATGTCCATCTCTGGACCTGGTCGGCTTTTACCTGCGCTTGCCTTACTGGCACCATGGGAGTGATTCAGCAATGCTTCAGGTACTTTTGCATTTTGCAAAAAATCTTTTTTTGCAGTCTTGCTTTTAATACATTTAGGAGGCCGTAAAGGCACAGCGAATATAAAAAGCGTAGAGTAGGACTGCCCCATATGAGAATGCCTTGTCGTGGCGGGGTGGCTCAAAGAATTGATCAATTATTTGCCAAATGTCTCATTTTTAAATACAGTTAGAAACCAATATGTGCATATGCACTTTATGTATTGCATGCTGACCATATGCAGCGCTGGCTTCTCCAATTTTTTACTTGATGTTGGTTTGTGGCTGACCACCACTTGTTGCCGTGCGCGCTGGGTTATGCACGCCATTCTATCTGTTTTTTTTGCGATTGACCTAGGCTGCTGTACACACATACAGCAGCCCTGCCCTGCCCTACGCTCTATTTGATTGTGCACCTGTGTCTGGGCCTGTTTCACCCTTCATCTGTGGCTGCTGATTTGGCAGTGTAGAAGTCAGATCTGAAATGTCCATCTCTGGACCTGGTCGGCTTTTACCTGCGCTTGCCTTACTGGCACCATGGGAGTGATTCAGCAATGCTTCAGGTACTTTTGCATTTTGCAAAAAATCTTTTTTTGCAGTCTTGCTTTTAATACATTTAGGAGGCCGTAATGGCACAGCAAATATGAGAAACGTAGAGTGGGACTGCCTCATATGAGAATGCCCTGTTGTTGCGGGGTGGCTCAAATAATTGATCAATTATTTGTCAAATGTCTCATTTTTAAATACAGTTAGAAACCAATATGTGCATATGCACTTTATGTATTGCATGCTGACCATATGCAGCGCTGGCTTCTCCCCTTTTTTACTTGATGTTGGTTTGTGGCTGACCACCACTTGTTGCCGTGCGCGCTGGGTTATGCACGCCATTCTATCTGTTTTTTTTTTGCGATTGACCTAGGCTGCTGTACACACATATAGCAGCCCTGCCCTGCCCTAGGCTCTATTTGATTGTGCACCTGTGTCTGGGCCTGTTTCACCCTTCATCTGTGGCTGCTGGTTTGGCAGTGTAGAAGTCAGATCTGAAATGTCCATCTCTGGACCTGGTCGGCTTTTACCTGCGCTTGCCTTACTGGCACCATGGGAGTGATTCAGCAATGCTTCAGGTACTTTTGCATTTTGCAAAATATCTTTTTTGCAGTCTTGCTTTTAATACATTTAGGAGGCAGTAATGGCACAGCGAATATAAAAAACGTAGAGTAGGACTGCCCCAAATGAGAATGCCTTGTCGTGGCGGGGTGGCTCAAAGAATTGATCAATTATTTGCCAAATGTCTCATTTTTAAATACAGTTAGAAACCAATATGTGCATATGCACTTTATGTATTGCATGCTGACCATAGGCAGCGCTGGCTTCTCCCCTTTTTTACTTGATGTTGGTTTGTGGCTGACCACCACTTGTTGCCGTGCGCGCTGGGTTATGCACGCCATTCTGTTTTTTTGTGATTGACCTAGGCTGCTGTACACACATACAGCAGCCCTGCCCTGCCCTACGCTCTATTTGATTGTGCACCTGTGTCTGGGCCTATTTCACCCTTCATCTGTGGCTGCTGATTTGGCAGTGTAGAAGTCAGATCTGAAATGTCCATCTCTGGACCTGGTCGGCTTTTACCTGTGCTTGCCTTACTGGCACAATGGGAGTGATTCAGCAATGCTTCAGGTACTTTTGCATTTTGCAAAAAATCTTTTTTTGCAGTCTTGCTTTTAATACATTTAGGAGGCCGTAATGGCACAGCAAATATAAGAAACGTGGAGTAGGACTGCCTCATATGAGAATGCCCTGTTGTGGCGGGGTGGCTCAAATAATTGATCAATTGTTTGCCAAATGTCTCATTTTTAAATACAGTTAGAAACCAATATGTGCATATGCACTATATGTATTGCATGCTGACCATATGCAGCGCTGGCTTCTCCCCTTTTTTACTTGATGTTGGCTTGTGGCTGACCATCACTTGTTGCCGTGCGTGCTGGGTTATGCATGCCATTCTATCTGTTTTTTTTTTGATTGACCTAGGCTGCTGCACACACATACAGCAGCCCTGCCCTGCCCTAGGCTCTATTTGATTGTGCACCTGTGTCTGGGCCTGTTTCACCCTTCATCTGTGGCTGCTGGTTTGGCAGTGTAGAAGTCAGATCTGAAATGTTCATCTCTGGACCTGGTCGGCTTTTACCTGCGCTTGCCTTACTGGCACCATGGGAGTGATTCAGCAATGCTTCAGGTACTTTTGCATTTTGCAAAAAATCTTTTTTTGCAGTCTTGCTTTTAATACATTTAGGAGGCCGTAATGGCACAGCGAATATAAAAAAACGTAGAGTAGGACTTCCCCATATGAGAATGCCTTGTCAGGGCGGGGTGTCTCAAAGAATTGATCAATTATTTGTCAAATGTCTCATTTTTAAATACAGTTAGAAACCAATATGTGCATATGCACTTTATGTATTGCATGCTGACCATATGCAGCGCTGGCTTCTCCCCTTTTTTACTAGACAGTGATGAGCGCCTGATTAAAAACTTGGACCAATGTTAAGGAGCAGGTCTCCTAGACTTGTAATGCCCATACTCTAAATGCATGGGCTGACAAATATTTCCCACAGATCTACCACACTGTAAAATATGTGTCATGTTTTCTTTTAACAAAGCAACATAGTGCTGTACATAAATATAGTGAATGACAGCAGGAACAATTGAATACTGGCCTAAAAGGCACAAATTTACAGCACGCAGATATCTGAGCTGCCATGGAGAAACCACACTGTAAATATGTGGCCTATTTTCTTTAAAAAAGCTGTATAGTGTTGTATATAACTTGAGTAACAGACAGGAAAGCACAGGACTACCGTCCTAAAATGCACCAATTTGGAGGACACTGATGTATGAGACGTTTCACAGATATACCACACCGTAAAATATCTGGCCTGTTTTGTTTTAGCAAAGCAACATAATGCTGTATGTAATTAGAGTGACAGACAGCAGGAAAAATTGAATACCGGCCTAAAAGCAGAAACTTAGAGCACGCAGATATATGAGCTGGCACAAGCTACCACACTGACAATTCTGTGGCCTGTATTTTGGCTTTTTTATTGTAAATAGGGTTCTATATAACTCGAGTGACACCCAGGCGAAAAAAAGAAAACTGGCGTAACCTGGCCAAACTTTGAGCACGCACAGATATGAGCTGGCATGGAGATACCACACCGAAACATGTGTGGCCTTTTTTTTTTGGGCTAAATACTGGTGTATATAACTACAGTCACACCCAGGCCACACCCACACCCACACCCAGTCCACCCAAAACACCCACCCTTGTTAGGATTTTGACACTGGCTGTAGCAGCACGGAACACGTTAACCCTGGTCATCTAGTGGCGGAGAATGAGTAGACATTGATGAACGCCTGATTAAAAACTAGGCCCAATGTTAAGGAGTGGTTCTCCTAGACTTGTAATGCCCATACACTAAGTGCAAGGGCTGACAAACATTTCCCCCTGGGGGAATAAAATTGTTCAAAATATTTTATGGACATCATAGACACCCTTGCCAAAAATTGGACTGCCTGTAGCAGCACAGAACCCGGTAATCCTGGTCATCTAGTGGCGGAGAATGAGGAGACATTGATGAGCCACAAACCAACATCAAGTAAAAAAGGGGAGAAGCCAGCGCTGCATATGGTCAATATGCAATACATAAAGTGCATATGCACATATTGGTTTCTAACTGTATTTAAAAATGAGACATTTGGCAAATAATTGATCAATTATTTGAGCCACCCCGCCACAACAGGGCATTCTCATATGAGGCAGTCCTACTCTACGTTTCTTATATTTGCTGTGCCATTACGGCCTCCTAAATGTATTAAAAGCAAGACTTCAAAAAAAATTTTTTTGCAAAATGCAAAAGTACCTGAAGCATTGCTGAATCACTCCCATGGTGCCAGTAAGGCAAGCACAGGTAAAAGCCGACCAGGTCCAGAGATGGACATTTCAGATCTGACTTCTACACTGCCAAACCAGCAGCCACAGATGAAGGGTGAAACAGGCCCAGACACAGGTGCACAATCAAATAGAGCCTAGGGCAGGGCAGGGCAGGGCAGGGCTGCTGTATGTGTGTACAGCAGCCTAGGTCAATCACAAAAAAAACAGATAGAATGGCGTGCATAACACAGCACGCACGGCAACAAGTGGTGGTCAGCCACAAACCAACATCATGTAAAAAAGGGGAGAAGCCAGCGCTGCATATGGTCAGCATGCAATACATAAAGTGCATATGCACATATTGGTTTCTAACTGTATTTAAAAATGAGACATTTGGCAAATAATTGATCAATTATTTGAGCCACCCCGCCACAACAGGGCATTCTCATATGAGGCAGTCCTACTCTACGTTTCTTATATTCGCTGTGCCATTACGGCCTCCTAAATGTATTAAAAGCAAGACTGCAAGAAAAGATTTTTTGCAAAATGCAAAAGTACCTGAAGCATTGCTGAATCACTCCCATGGTGCCAGTAAGGCAAGCGCAGGTAAAAGCCGACCAGGTCCGGAGATGGACATTTCAGATCTGACGTGTACACTGCCAAACCAGCAACCACAGATGAAGGGTGAGACAGGCCCAGACACAGATGATAGCATGTGTACCAGCAGCTGAGACCAGCAGGGAAAAAGTTACCGCCGGTCTCAGGAGTCGACTAATAAGAGTAATACTTTCATCATTCTATGCTTGGACTCGCTGATAGCAGCAAGAGCACGTGTACGATAATGAGAGTATTCATCAGCCGGCACCTGTGCAATAAATAAATAAAATAAAAAAATGGCATGAGGTTCCCTCTATTATTGATAACTAGCGCAGGCCAAACTGACTGCAGTCGTCAGCTATCAGCATTATCTTGGATGGTTATAAAAATAGAAGGGTCCCCAAGCTGTTTTATTCTAAATTATTTAAATAAATAATATAAAAAAACAGCATGGACTCCCCCTAATTTTTGACAATCAGTCAAGCTAAAGCACTAACCTGTGGCCTTGATGTTGCCTGACATTACAAAGCTGTCATTGACCTCGCAAATATTACCCCATTTGCCACTGCACCAGGGCAAGTGGGAAGAGCTGGGCAAAGCACCAATATTGGTGCATATAATAGATGCGCCTTTTCTGATGCGGCTGTGGGCTTCTATTTTTAGGCTGGAGAGTGCCCTTTCTATGGCCCTTCCTGTTTTATGATTATCAGCCCCCAGCTGTCTGCTATAGCTAGGCTGGCTGTCAAAAATGGGGGAACCAACTCGTTTTTTAACCCCTTCATGACCCAGCCTATTTTGACCTTAGAGACCTTGCCTTTTTTTGCAATCCTGACCAGTGTCCCTTTATGAGGTAATAACTCAGGAACGCTTCAACGGATCCTAGCGATTCTGAGACTGTTTTTTCGTGACATATTGGGCTTCATGTTAGTGGTAAATGTAGGTCGATAATTTTTGCGTTTATTTGTGAAAAAAATGGAAATTTGGCTAAAATTTAGAAAATTTTGTAATTTTCAAATTTTTAATTTTTATTCTGTTAAACCAGAGAGTTATGTGGCACAAAATAGTTAATAAATAACATTTCCCACATGTCTACTTTATATCAGCACAATTTTGAGAACAACATTTTCTTTTGTTAGGAAGGTATAAGGGTTAAAAGTTGACCAGCGATTTCTCATTTTTACAGCAAAATTTACAAAACCATTTTTTTAGGGACCACCTCACATTTGAAGTCACTTTGAGGGGTCTATATGGCAGAAAATACCCAAAAGTGACACCTTTATAAAAACTGCACCCCTCAAGCTACTCAAAACTACATTCAAGAAGATTATTAACCCTTCAGGTGCTTCACAGGAACTAAAGCAACGTGGAAGGAAAAAATGGACATTTTAATTTTTCCAACAAAAATTTTTTTTAGCATCAATTTTTTCATTTTTACATGGGCAACAGGATTAAATGGATCCTAAAATTTATTGGGCAATTTCTCCTGAGTACACAGATACCTCATATGTGGTCATAAACCACTGTATGGGCGCACGGCAGGGCTCAGAAGGGAAGGAGCGCCATTTGACTTTTTGAATGGAAAATATGCTATAATATTTAGCGGTTGCCATGTTGCATTTGGAGAGTCCCTGTGTGCCTAAACATTGGAGCTCCCCTGCAAGTGACCACATTTTGGAAACTAGACCCCCTAAGGAACTTATCTAGATGCATAGTGATCACTTTGAACCCCCAGGTGCTTCACAAATTGATCTGTAAAAAAAAGAAAGTACTTTTTTTTCACAAAAAATTTCTTTTAGCCTCAGTTTTTTCATTTTCACATGGGCAACAGTATAAATTGGATCCTAAAATTTGTTGGGCAATTTCTCCTGAGTACACAGATACCTCATATGTGGTCATAAACCACTGTTTGGGCGCACGGCAGGGCTCAGAAGGGCAGGAGCGCCATTTGACTTTTTGAATGGAAAATATGCTGGAATATTTAGCGATTGCCATGTCGCATTTGGAGAGTCCCTGTGTGCCTAAACATTGGAGCTCCCCCACAAGTGACCCCATTTTGGAAACTAGACCCCCTAAGGAACTTATCTAGATTCATAGTGAGCACTTTTAACCCCAGGTGCTTCACAAATTGATCCTTAAAAAAAAGAAAGTACTTTTTTTTCACAAAAATTTTCTTTTAGCCTCAGTTTTTTTCATTTTCACATGGGCAACAGTATAAATTGGATCCTAAAATTTGTTGGGCAATTTCTCCTGAGTACACAGATACCTCATATGTGGTCATAAACCACTGTTTGGGCGCATGGCAGGGCTCAGAAGGGAAGGAGCGCCATTTGACTTTTTGAATGGAAAATATGCTGGAATATTTAGCGGTTGCCATGTCGCATTTGGAGAGTTCCTGTGTGCCTAAACATTGGAGCTCCCCCACAAGTGACCCCATTTTGGAAACTAGACGCCCTAAGGAACTTATCTATATGCATAGTGAGCACTTTGAACCCCCAGGTGCTTCACAGAAGTTTATAGCGCAGAGCCGTGAAAATAAAAAATCATTTTTTTTTCTCAAAAAATGATTTTTTAGCCCACTATTTTTTATTTTCACAATGGTTACAGGAGAAATTGGATCCCAAAAGTTGTTGTCCAGTTTGTCCTGAGTACGCTAGTACCCCATATGTGGGGGGGAACCACCGTTTGGGCACACGTCAGGGCTCGGAAGGGATGTAGTGACGCTTTGAACTGCCGACTTGATGGAATGGTCTGCGGGCATCTTGTTACGTTTGCAGAGCCCATGTGTCATGTGTGCATCGCCACGAAGATCGTCGCGGTTGCACATTCTGACTTCTCACAGCTGAGTTGCTGTTTCTTTGTGTTTGGCAGTTAGGGAGTTAATTCTGTCTGTGCTCAGTTCTGGGACTGGGTGCAGTTTCTCCCGGCTGCAATTAATTATTTGTTGATTGGTTTCCTTTAAATCTCTGGTTGTCTGTTTGGGAGTTGCCAGTGAAATTCTTCATGCAGACCACAGATAGGATTGTATCTGTATAGACTTAAGTTAAAGAGCTCCTTAGTTGTTTTAAGCTCACCTTGCTTAGAGTTTAATATCCCAGATCATTTATGTTCCTTCTGTGTTTGAGTGTGTATGCAAGTCTGTGTTTTCTCCAGTCTGTCTTATATTTCTAATCTGTGTATTTAGCAGAGATCAGCCCATATCCCTTTGGTGGTAATCAGAATCCTTCTTAGGACTGATTACAGGGTTCAGGGACTGATAGGAGACAGGGTTAGGCTGGAGACTTGGACCTCTGAACCATTATCAGTACCTCCAAGGTGAGGGATTAGTTAGGACCCCAGTTTAGGGTCAGGTTAGACCCCGGTCCTCTTCTTTCCTGTGACAGTGTATCAAGTCCTCAAGATTAATCCTGAGTTCAACGGATATCGTGTCAGGTAAATCTATTCTATATTTACATGCTGATGTTGCTAATCTATATGTTGTATAGAGTGTTGTTCTTTTAAGAATAGTTTACTGACATTGTACACATATCATTAGACCGCGTGACACCATGATGTGCCTAAACAGTAGAAACCCCCCAAGTGACTCCATTTTGGAAACTAGACCCCGCAAAGAAGTTATCTAGATGTGTGGTGAGCACTTTGAACCCCAAGGGCTACACAGAAGTTTATAACACCCGGGCATGAAAATAAAAAAATCATATTTTTTCCACAATCAGGATCTTTTAATCCTCAATTTTTTTATTTTCCCAAGGGTAACATGAGAAATTAGACCCCAAAAGTTGTTGTCCAATTTTTCCTGAGTATGCTGATATCCCATATGTGGGAGAAAACTACTGTATGGGCACACGTCGGGGCTCGGATGGGAAGTAGTGACGTTTTGAAATGCCCACTTGATGGAATGGTCTTCGGGCGTCATGTTACGTTTGCAGAGTCCCTGATGTGCCTAAACAGTAGAAACTCCCCACAAGTGACCCCATTTTGGAAACTAGATCTCCCAAGGAACTCCTATAGATGTGTGATAAGCACTTTGAATCTCCAAGTCCTTCACAGAAGTTTATAACGCAGAGCCGTGAAAATATAAAATCATTTTTTTTCCACAAAAATAATTGTTTAGTCCCCAATTTTTTTTCCCAATGTTAACAGGAGAAATTAGAACCCCCAAAGTTGTTGTGCAATTTTTCCCGAGTACGCTGATACCCCATATGTGGGGATAAACCCTGTTTGGGCATACGTCGGAGCTTGGAATAAAGGGAGCACTGTTTGACTTTTTGAACGCAAAATTTGCAGGAATCAATGGTGGCGCCATGTCGCATATGGAGACCCCCTGATGTGCCTAAATAGTGGAAACCCCTCAATTCTAACTCCAACCCTAACCCCAACACACCCCTAACCCCAACCCTAACCCCTACACACACCTAACTCTAATACAAACCCTAACTATAACCCTAACCTCAACACACCCCTAACCCTAATCCCAACTCTAACCATAAACCTAACCACAAGCCTAACCCTAATTCCAACCCTAACCCTAATTCCAACCCTAACCCAAATTCAAACCCTAACCCTAATTCTAACCTTAACCCTAATGCTAACCCTAACCCTAGTTCTAACCCTAAGGCTGGGCTCATATTGCGTTTTACCAGCCCGTTCAACACGTAGCGTTGACCGGCTAGTAACGGTATAGCATAACGCGATCGCGTTATGCTATACCCGCTAGCGCAGATGAATCAGCAGATGATTCATCTGTGCTAGCGGTGACGAAGCCCAGACGCTGCAGCCCGTGTCCGAGGCTCCGTCACTGAATGACGGCACTTCGCGAACGCATGTCGCTTTACGGCATGCGTTGTGATGCGCACACAAATGGGGTGAATGGCAGCGTTAATGGACTGCGTTACACCGCGTTATACCGCGGTGAAACGCAGTCCATCTAACGGACTGCCATAATGCAATATGAACCCAGCCTAACCCTAACCCTGAGGCCCCGAGCACACGTTGCGGATTCACTTGCGGATTTTTCTTAAATCCGCAGGTAAAATGACCTGCGTTTTACCTGCGAATTTAGTGCGGATTTGTTGCAGTTTTTCCCTGCGGTTTTACACCTATAATGGAATAGGTGTAAAACCTCTGCGGAATCCGCACAAAGAGTTGACATGCTGCGGATTTAAAACCGCAGCAAATCCGCATGTGCACAGCGTTTTTTTTAACCATTTATTTGCATTGTACTGTACATGGTTTCTGGATCTGCTGTGGATCCGTAGCGCCAAATCCGCAGCAAAATCTCCGGCGGATCAGCAGCAAAATCCGCCGCGGATCCCCAGCAAAATCCGCCGGATCCCCAGCAAAATCCGCCGCGGATCCCCAGCAAAATCCGCCGCGGATCACCAGCAAAATCCGCCGAGGATCCCCAGCAAAATCCGCCGAGGATCCCAGCAAAATCCGCCGCGGATCCGCAGCAAAATCCGCCGCGGATCAGCAGCAAAATCCGTTGCGGATCAGCAGCAAAAGCCGCCGCGGATCAGCAGCAAAAGCCGCCGCGGATCAGCAGCAATATCCGCCGCGGATCAGCAGCAATATCCGCCGCGGATCCGCAGCAAAATCAGCCGCGGATCCGCAGCAAAATCCGCCGCGGATCAGCAGCAAAATCCGCCGCGGATCAGCAGCAAAATCCGCCGCGGATCAGCAGCAAAATCCGCCGCGGATCCGCAGCAAAATCCCCGCGGATCCGCAGCAAAATCCGCCGCGGATCAGCAGCAAAATCCGCCGCGGACCCGCAGCAAAATCCGCCGCGGATCAGCAGCAAAATCCGCCGCGGATCCGCAGCAAAATCCGCCAGCTGCAATATCCGCCGCGGATCAGCAGCAATATCCGCCACGGATCCGCAACAAAATCAGCCGCAGATCTGCAGCAAAATCCACCGCGGATCAGCAGCAAAATCCGCCGCGGATCCGCAGCAAAATCCGCCGCGGATCCGCAGCAAAATCCGCCACGGATCCGAAGCAAAATCCGCCGCGGATCAGCAGCAATATCCGCCGCTGATCAGCAGCAAAATCCGCTGCGGATCAGCAGCAAAATCCGCCGCGGACCCGCAGCAAAATCCGCCGTGGATCAGCAGCAAAATCCGCTGCGGATCCGCAGCAAAATCCGCCAGCTGCAATATCCGCCGCGGATCAGCAGCAATATCCACCACGGATCCGCAGCAAAATCCGCCGCGGATCAGCAGCAAAATCCGCCGCGTATCAGCAGCAATATCCGCCGCGGATCAGCAGCAATATCCGCCGCGGATCCGCAGCAAAATCAGCCGCGGATCCGCAGCAAAATCCGCCGCGGATCAGCAGCAAAATCCGCCGCGGATCCGCAGCAAAATCCGCCGCGCATCCGCAGCAAAATCCGCCGCGGATCAGCAGCAAAATCCGCCGCGTATCAGCAGCAATATCCGCCGCGGATCAGCAGCAATATCCGCCGCGGATCCGCAGCAAAATCAGCCGCGGATCCGCAGCAAAATCCGCCGCGGATCAGCAGCAAAATCCGCCGCGGATCCGCAGCAAAATCCGCCGCGCATCCGCAGCAAAATCCGCCGCGGATCCGCAGCAAAATCCGCCGCGGATCAGCAGTAAAATCCGCCGCGGATCAGCAGCAATATCCGCCGCGGATCTGCAGCAAAATCAGCCGCGGATCCGCAGCAAAATCCGCCAGCTGCAATATCCGCCGCGGATCAGCAGCAATATCCGCCACGGATCCGCAACAAAATCAGCCGCAGATCCGCAGCAAAATCCACCGCGGATCAGCAGCAAAATCCGCCGCGGATCCGCAGCAAAATCCGCCGCGGATCCGCAGCAAAATCCGCCACGGATCCGAAGCAAAATCCGCCGCGGATCAGCAGCAATATCCGCCGCTGATCAGCAGCAAAATCCGCTGCGGATCAGCAGCAAAATCCGCCGCGGACCCGCAGCAAAATCCGCCGTGGATCAGCAGCAAAATCCGCCGCGGATCCGCAGCAAAATCCGCCAGCTGCAATATCCGCCGCGGATCAGCAGCAATATCCACCACGGATCCGCAGCAAAATCAGCCGCGGATCCGCAGCAAAATCCACCGCGGATCAGCAGCAAAATCCGCCGCGGATCAGCAGCAAAATCCGCCGCGTATCAGCAGCAATATCCGCCGCGGATCAGCAGCAATATCCGCCGCGGATCCGCAGCAAAATCAGCCGCGGATCCGCAGCAAAATCCGCCGCGGATCAGCAGCAAAATCCGCCGCGGATCAGCAGCAAAATCCGCCGCGGATCAGCAGCAAAATCCGCCGCGGATCCGCAGCAAAATCCGCCGCGCATCCGCAGCAAAATCCGCCGCGGATCCGCAGCAAAATCCGCCGCGGATCAGCAGTAAAATCCGCCGCGGATCAGCAGCAATATCCGCCGCGGATCTGCAGCAAAATCAGCTGCGGATCAGCAGCAAAATCCGCTAGGAAAAAAAAAAAAATTCTTTATTTTATTATTTGTCCCTACCTATGACAGGGGGGGTTCATTTACTTTTTTTTTATTTTGATCACTGTGACAGTTTATCACAGTGATCAAAATAAATTTTTGTACAATGGAGGGCGCACTGCCCATGCGCCGGCCGACGGGCGCACTGCGCATGCGCCGGCCATTTTCCAAGTTGGCGGCGCCCATGAAGAATCCCGGGCAGCCGCCGGGACGGATCCAGGGACATCGGTGGACCGGGAGAGGTGAGTATGGGTGTCGGAAGGTGAGGGGGGGTTATCGGAAGGTGGGGGCAGTGGAGGCCAGGACGAGGGGAGCTGTTAGTGACGGCGGTGACCGATCACTGCCATCTTTCGGTTGCGGCGGCCGATCGCTGCCGTGACTACGTGTGGGGGGGTCAGGGCTCGGTGTCCAGCCATGGCCGATGCTATTGCAGCATTGGCCATGGCTGGATTGTAATATTTCACCAATTAAATTGGTGAAATATTACAGATTGCTCTGATTGGCTGTTTCACTTTTAACAGCCAATCAGAGCGATCGTGGCCACGGGGGGGTTAAGCCAACCCCCTGTGGTGAAGCACAAAGGGTCCTGTGCCTGCGGGTCGGGTGACCTTTGAGTGACCCCTGTCACCCGGCCCGCAAGAAAGTGATCCTTTCATGACACAGGGTATGCGTCATAGGTCGGATTGGCACCGACTTTCATGACGCATACGCTGTGTCAAAGGTCGGGAAGGGGTTAAAATTATTTATTTAAATAATTTAAACAAAACGGCAAGGGACTCCTCTATTTTTGATAACCAGCCAATATAAAGCTGACAGCAGTTGGCTTTACCAGCTTTGATTAGCAAAACTAAAGCGATCCCCACCATTTTTCTATTTATTCATTTATTGCACAGGCACTGGCTGGTGAATTCTCTCATCATCGAAAGCCTGCTCTTGCTACTAACTTCGAGACCAGGCATATGATGATGAGAGTAGTACTCTCATCTGTTGACGCTTATGACCAGCTGTAACCTGCTTCAGCATGTGAGCCAGTTACAGCTGCTGGCTCACACGCTGTCATCTTGTCATCTGTGTGAAAACGTAGGAACCGCAGTGCTCTGCCTGGTAGTAACAAACTTACTACTGATCAGAGACACTGTTTTTCACGCAGATGACAACATGGGAAATGCCGGATGTCCAGGCCCCCCCCTATTTATTTGAATGGGGTCCGTTTTCAGGCTTGAGTTCTGGTACCCGAACCAAACTTTTTTTAAATGCTGACTGAACCGGATGGACCCGAGCATCCACGGGTCCCTCCAACACTAGTACTGAACATATCTGTTAAAATAAAGATAATGTGGCCAACTCCAGTAACTCATAGTAGCCAGTAATATTCATTGTAATACAGAGAACTAATGAGACAAATGGTGAAATTTTTTTTAATGAAACTCAAAGGCAAAAATGATTTTTAGCCCCAATTGCATGCATTTAAGAAAGAAACAAAATAGTCCCCAAAGTTGGACATCCCCTTTAAACTCACTTGTGATGTCATGGTAGCTTCCATGACAAATGCAGTTGTGATGTCATGGTTAGTGTAGGAAAATCGTCATGAGTAATTTCTAATATTCGTGTATTCGTACAGAGTAACGAATCCAAAGCAAGTCAATGGGAAAGCCGAATATTTTTCTGCTGGGCCCAACAAACAGGTCTGGGGGCCTGAGAAAAAAGCTGAAATGGATGTGAAAGCGGTAAAGCTGAATAGGAACAACATGGGAAGATGCCTGCATGCATTTCTGATTCACTGCAATAGATGAAAAGCCGGCAATTCATCTGCCCCTGTAAAATCACAGCAGTAGCCAACAAGATAGAATAGACAGATTACATACACTATATACACATATAATAGATAGATATATACAGTACAGACCAAATGTTTGGAACACCTTCTCATTTAAAGATTTTTCTGCATTTTCATGACTATGAAAATTGTAGTATCACACTGAAGGCATCAAAACTATGAATTAACACATATGGAATTATATATTTAACAAAAAAGTGTGTAACAACTGAAATTATGTCTTATATTCTAGGTTCTTCAAAGTAGCCACCTTTTGCTTTGATGACTGCTTTGCACACTCTTGGCATTCTCTTGATGAGCTTCAAGAGGTAGTCGCCGGGAATGGTTTTCACTTCACCGTGTGCCCAGTCAGGTTTAATAAGTGGGATTTCTGGCCTTATAAATGGGGTTGGGACCATCAGTTGTATTATGCAGAAGTCTGGTGGATACACAGCTAATAGTCCTACTGAATAGATTGTTAGAATTTGTATTATGGCAAGAAAAAAGCAGCTAAGTAAAGAAAAACAAGTGGCCATCATTACTTTAAGAAATGAAGGTCAGTTACTACGAAATATTGGGAAAACTTTGAAAGTGTCCCCAAGTGCAGTTGCAAAAACCATCAAGAACTACAAAGAAACTGGCTCACATGAGGACCGCCCCAGGAAAGGAAGACCAAGAGTCACCTCTGCATCTGAGGATAAGTTTATCCGAGTCACCAGCCTCAGAAATCGCAGGTTTACAGCAGCTCAGATTAGAGACCAGGTCAATGCCACACAGAGTTCTAGCAGCAGACAAATCTCTACAACAACTGTTAAGAGGAGACTTTGTGCAGCAGGCCTTCATGGTAAAATAGCTGCTAGGAAACCACTGCTAAGGACAGGTAACAAGCAGAAAAGACTTGTTTGGGCTAAAGAACACAAGGAATGGACATTAGACCAGTGGAAATCTGTGATTTGGTCTGATGAGTCCAAATTTGAGATCTTTGGTTCCAACCACCGTGTCTTTGTGCGACGCAGAAAAGGTGAACGGATGGACTCTACATGCATGGTTCCCACCATGAAGCATGGAGGAGGAGGTGTGATGGTGTGGGGGTGCTTTGCTGGTGACATTGTTGGGGATTTATTCAAAATTGAAGGCATACTGAACCAACATGGCTACCACAGCATCTTGCAGTGGCATGCTATTCCATCCGGTTTGCGTTTAGTTGGACCATTATTTATTTTTCAACAGGACAATGACCCCAAACACACCTCCAGGCTGTGTAAGGGCTATTTGACCAAGAAGGAGAGTGATGAGGTGCTACACCAGATGACCTGGCCTCCACAGTCACCAGACTTGAACCCGAGATGGTTTGGGTTGAGCTGGACTGCAGAGTGAAGGCAAAAAGGCCAACAAGTGCTAGGCATCTCTGGGAACTCCTTCAAGATTGTTGGAAGACCGTTTCCAGTGACTACCTCTTGAAGCTCATCAAGAGAATGCTAAGAGTGTGCAAAGCAGTCATCAAAGCAAAATGTGGCTACTTTGAAGAACCTAGAATATAAGACATATTTTCAGTTGTTTCACTATATAATTCCACATGTGTTAATTCATAGTTTTGATGCCTTCAGTGTGAATTTACAATTTTCATAGTTATGAAAATACAGAAAAATCTTTGAATGAGAAGGTGTGTCCAAACTTTTCGTCTGTACTGTAGATAGAAGAAAAGCCGGCAATTAAGCAGCCATGTGTTAGGGATCGAGTTCCCGCTGCTGCACAAGGGGAATCTCAAACCAGTCCCGCTGCGGTCCCCCATCCATCACCAGCCGCAGTGGAGCCTGCTCAGCGGAGACGTCAGTCCCAGCATCTCGCTCGGTCTAATACTGTGCAGAGCCTTGTTACTGCCTCTTCTGGTTCCTCTATTATAACCAGTGCTGGAGCAGGCAGTCTTGGGACTAAGTCCTGCGTTTCCCCTTCTGAGCATGCCCAGGGTAAGATCTCTCATTGGAGATCAGGGGTCACATGCTCAGGTACTGCAGCAGCTCCTATTGGTCCGCCAGGAAGGTCTTGAAACTGCTTGTGTTCTGAAATAGTTTCTCATTGGTCCTTTTCTGGAAGGTCTTGTAGTTGCTGCTATAAAAGGGTTGCATGGCCGCTCGGCCATGCGCTAGTATCAATTGTGTTATGTGCTTTGCGCCAGTGTGATCATGCACGCATCCTGTTAGTGCTCGTCTGAAATAAGCCCCTAGAATACCGGCACCTCCGGTGAGGCGATTTATATGCACGTGTTCAGGGCTTGGCTGAAATAGCCTCTAGAATACCGGCTACTCCGGTGAGGAGTTGCTTGTTTGCGTTGCTGACTGCATGACCATGGACTGCTATCCACACAGCAGTTATCTGTGTACCCCTGTGGTGTTAACAGGACACAGTCTCAATCTCTGCATCTCTACCTCAGCGACTCTGTGGTGTAACAGAGTTCGCTTATACCGCCATTTATTTATATTTACTTGGTGCGTTCTGCAGACCCTAACATAATACTAGCGCCAGGGTCTGGCTAGTAAAATGGCGGACGACCAGCGGCTAGGGCAGTTCATTGTTGTGAATGTGCTAGAAATGAATTCTGAGCAGAAGCTCCCTCTGGTGGTTACAAACAGTACTGAACTATTCAATGAAGATTGTGAAGATTGGCGATCAGGTGTTACTGACTGGTCTTATATAAGGGAGGTTCCCTCCCATCAGGGTTGCCGGTGATCAATTGTTCTGGTCTCATCTTTGATTCCTGTTTGTGGCGCTTCCCACGGCTGTGGGGCGTCGGGACATGGCATAGCTTGCCTAGTTAGCCAATGCTCCCACGCCGCCAGTCCACGACGACGTGAGGCATGGGTCCCAGATGGTAAGAGAATGTGGACCCACTGGACCACGGAGGGAGACCCGGGCCTGCCCGGACTAGGGAAGGGCAGCGACCGGGATCCGTGGCAGCTGAGCATGTGGGCAAGGTGGCGACCTGCAGGACTAGACAACACCGCACAACTTCAGGTAAGAAGAAACATAAAGTTTACTTAAAGAAACAAAGTAAATAAACATAAGACCGGGCTCCCGATTCCGCACATCAGAGAAGGGTACACAACTCAGGATCACAGACGAGTGCTGGAGGACATCACGGGTAGATGCAGTCCAGGGTTATCTGGCACAGGCATACTTGGACGGCCTCTCTCTCAGGCCTTAGGCGTAGCACAGGCTCAGCAGGAGAACATCAGACACCGACCTCAGACAGACTTCAGACGATGGCGGGGTCATCACGGGTTGATGAAGTCCAGAATCATCTGGCACGGGCATACTAGTATGGCCACACTCTCAGGCCTCGGGCGTAGCACAGGCTCAGCAGGAAAACATCAGACACCGGCCCAGGACGAACGTCAGACGATGGCGGGGTCATCACGGGTTGATGAAGTCCAGGGTCATCTGGCACGGGCATACTAGGACGGCCTCTCTCTCAGGCCTCAGGCGTAGCACAGGCTCAGCAGGAGAACATCAGACACCGACCCAGGACAGACGTCATCACAGGGTAGACCAAGGAGGAACCGGCAGGACAGGCAGGTTGTCACGGCAAGTGACCAGGCAGTCTCTGGGACAGGCAGGTTGTCACGGCTAGTGACCAGGGCAATCTCTGGGACAGGCAGGTTGTCACGGCAAGTGACCAGGGCAGGCAGGTTGTCACGGCAAGTGACCAGGCAGGCAGGTTGTCACGGCAAGTGACCAGGGCAGGCAGGTTGTCACGGCAAGTGACCAGGGCAGGCAGGTTGTCACGGCAAGTGACCAGGCAGGCAGGTTGTCACGGCAAGTGACCAGGCAGTCTCTGGGACAGGCAGGTTGTCACGGAAAGTGACCAGGGCAGTCTCTGGGACAGGCAGGTTGTCACGGCAAGTGACCAGGGCAGTCTCTGGGACAGGCAGGTTGTCACAGTAAGTGACCAGGCAGTCTCTAGACAGGCAGGTTGTCACAGTAAGTGACCAGGCAGTCTCTAGACAGGCAGGTATATACGACCTGATATGGTGGAGCCTCCAGGTAGGCTGCAGTCGGATGGCAGAAGATCGCTCCCAGGTGAGCAGGCAAGAGCCGGGGATCTCTGCAGATGATGTCCGAACTTCCGGATGGAGCTGCAGTCGGATGGCAGATGATCGCTCCTAGGTGAGCAGGCAAGAGCCGGGGATCTCTGCAGATGACGTCCGAACCTCTGGAAGGAACTGCAGACGGATGGCAGACAGGCAAGCCGACAGGTAACTGGAATCAGGAGCTGATGGCTAAAACAGAGTTAGACTGCACAGGAACAACAGGAACACGGATTGGATCTCAGAGAGTCAGGAACACAGACAGGAACACGGACTGGGTCTCAGGGAGTCAGGAACACGGACAGGAACATGGATTGAATCACAGGAACACGGACTGGAACACAGGCCTCGGACTCCGGACATCTGGCACCGATCAGCAGGCTCCGGACATCTGGCAATGATCGGCAGGATCCGGACATCAGGCAGGAAGGATAGGATCCGGACATCTGGAAGTGGTCGTCAGACATCGGACATCAGGCCATGGTCATCAGGCATAGGATCCGGACATCTGGCAGCGACCTGAAAAGGAACCCCAGCGGTCTGGTGCAAGCCCGCCAGGCTCAACGGGAGCTGGCCGGGGATTGCACAGAGACTGAGCACAGAGTAACGGAAACTCAGCACACACCGGACTCCTCCTTCCAAGATGAACTCAGGTTATATAGCAAGGATTCACAGTCACTGGCACAGGGTTCTGGACACAGCAGGATTTCAGGAACATAACACAGAAGACACAGTTCAGAAAGTCAGGTACAGGATTCGATCTAAGATCAGGGGTTCAGGTAATTAGACACAGCAGGAACAGGCCTGGATATACAGCCTCCAGGAACGGCGATCTGGGTAATCAGCCCCCAGCATAGGCGGAAACACAAGACACAATTCAGACATTCAGGTACCGGGTTTGATCCAGGATCAGGGAACAAGACACAGGAGGAACAGGGAATCAGCTCTCCAGAGCTGATCAACTTCAGAGCAGGAGCTGAACACACAACCACATACGGCTAGGTTCAGGGATTCAGTGTGGATTCAATGTGAAGCTCTGGCAACGCCCACTAGGGCTGGGGAACTTTATATATGAGCTGCTTCACAGCGAT